>JARFJB010001544.1:3095000-3600000 GCA_036346205.1 Vesta saturnalis
TCAAAGTATAACGAGTATTATCAATTGCAAGAAGCTAACATTGCCAAGAGACTATTATTTATGATTAATCCCACTTCTGTTTACGTTAAAATAGGATAAAACTAATTTGCAAGACCAATTAAAATATAAATTTGCTTTAATTTATTTAAAAGTGGATGATACATTTTTTCTCAATGTAACAGAATAGTGTTCCTGACTTGCAGTTATAAAAGGTACTACCCTTCCACCGGTAATCTTATTCGTAATGGTCCATTCAAAATGCAAGGGTAATAAGTTTTTTTAGTGGTGGACTAAAGTAATACTTTTCGCAAACGTTTATTTTGTCATAATCTATATAATATTAAAGATAGAAAACCGTTATTCTGATGGTACAGAATTAGCATATATATTAAGAATGTGTAAATAAAGCAAGAATTTGATTTGAAATTTTGTAATACAGTAAAACTAGAAAAACACACCTAATTACAGTTTATTTATGCTGCTGTTAGTGGACTTTTCTATCAGCATTAGAGATGAAAGCTTACCTATACAGGGTGTGTCAGCCAGACTGTTCATTAGAAGTTTATTGTGTTGTGGGCAAATAAAAACTTGAAAATTTAGAATCAGGTATAATTATTTGCGTTCTTTTCAACTAAAATATTTTCAGGCTTCTAGCGCTTTCGGTTATACCGTAAGTCGCCAACTACTTCGTTATCTTCAATGCACCACCCCATATATTTTTGCATTTTTGGATGGGAATCATAATTTTGAATCTTTTTTTTTAACTATACCATGCCCATCTATTATGGTTTTTGAGATAAAAATTATTTTCCGAAATATTGACAGCTGGTTGACGTTTACAAAATGTACTGTAACTTGTATTTGGATTGAGATAAAAAGTTAAAATCCTATTAAGTTTGTAGTTTAAAGACGGCTTTATCGAATGCATTTTTTAAAATAAAATCTTTGCCTGAGAATAATGCCTAAATTTATACTTTCAGCCAGAGTTAAAGATGAAAAATCAATTTTTTTAAATGGAATGCCCTATTTTTTGTTACGTAGTCGAATTGACGATATGATTTGCTACAATGTGATATGACATGTTGTTATACCTAAATCAAACTGTTCTAGAGTTATTTCCGAAAAACGGAAAATATTAATTCCTTAGCCATTATTTCGAGAATGCTATGAATGGTTGCTATGGATGCGAGAAATAACTTTTCAATTATTAAGTCTTTAATGTTTGTGATTTAGTATTTATCCCAATAAGTGCCTTAGTATTACTGATAAAAAGAGTGAAAATGGATAAGAATAACGAAAATAATATTTATACAAATCAAGAAATTCTTAATTTATTTTTGATACATGGAAAGTGCCACAAGATTCTTGTTATTCTTGTAGAGTGCAAGTTCTACTACAAATCTTGTAGCATTTTCCGTCTATAAAAAATAAATTAAGAATTTCTTCATTTGTGTAAACATTATTTTAGCAATAATACTGACCTTGAAAAATTATTTCTGGTATCCATAGCAATCATTCATAGCATTCTAGAAATAATCGCTAAGGAATTAAAATTTTCCGTTTCTAAGAAGTACCTCTTGAACAGTTGATTTAGGTATAACTTTGAAGCAAAACTGGTCGTAACAAAAAATAGATTTAAAAAAATGGATTTTTTCATTTTTAACTCTCTAAAAATAGATAGGGTGTTCCATTGAAAATAACAAAGTAGACGGCGACTTCCGTTATAATACGAAACGCTAGAAGTCTGAAAATATTTGAGTTGAAGAGAACGCAATCAATTATACCTAATTCTAAATTTTCTAAATGTAAACCCATTTTTTTGAACCTCCGCCCCGGTATATAATAGTAATCCGTAAATCCACAGGAGAATTCTTAAATAAATTCTCTTTGCCGTAAATCAGTTGAACAATTCAATAAAGTACTGAATGTTAAAATACCTCTGCATGTGTCTTGTATTGTATGACATCACGGTAAACTCCAAACAACAATACCGCTTTAACCAAGTAACCTTTTTCTTTGTGGAAAAACTGGATCAAAAGATCTCAATCTTATAAAAAAAATAAATGTATCACAATCCGCCGCTTTAATTAAAAAATACGAGTATCTGGTGTGGAACAACATACGACCTTCCAACCTAGAAAGTGAAAATTGAAAGAAATGAAATGATTTTAATTTTTTCTTTTTGGATAGTTACGTAACCTCGTATTTAATACGTTCATAACAAAAATAAGAAACAATATAAAAACAAAAACAATATTCTGTGTCAGATGGACGTTTAAAACTTTATATCAGATAGAGCTAAATTAAGAATTTTAATCACAGATCCTCGAACAAATCCACTTGTACTGGGTTCACTTTCGGATTGGATTGAATTATTTGGCTGAAGAATTTTACTAGCAATATCCTGTTTGTTCTCTATGGATGCTTCTATGTAACTCTCAGTAACGGAACTAGAACGTCACCCTCCATGGCGTTTTAAAGTGACAAAATCTCCTCCTTTGTCTACAAGCAACGTCGCTGAGGTTCTTCTTAAAGAATGGCCCGTTTACTCCTTAGAGTTGGGTAGATTTAAAAATGATACGACCTCTTTTGCTGCATTATTTATGTATGCCCATCACCATTATATAGCATTTCCCATATTGATATTTTAAAAGAATTCTGTTGGTGAATGATCGAAGCTTCCCTGTTTTGGTTTCGGGGATTTTTAATAACAATAGCAATTCAAGATCTTCAGTGCCATTGATTTTCATTTTTGACAGTGTCGTGGCATCTATAGCCCCCAGAAACACCAAATAATAAAACAATCTGAAAATGTACGCGATTAAACACATACTTCAAAATAGAGCATGGTATTCTTTACCTTTGTACCCAGATACTTCTCATCTGGAACATCAAACACGAACTTATCAAACTGTCGTTTCGAGAAAGCCTTTGATTTCTTGGGTATACAACCTTCTGCTTGCTCCTCAAGAAGAGCACACAGCTTCAGATATATCGTGACATCAACATTCTTCTAGATCATGGCATAATGCGACCATAACGAAGAGCTTATCACGTTTTAACAAAAATGTTATTTGGTATTACGATCTAAATTGATCTTAATCCTTTAATTCCTTATTAAATTATTGTCCTCTAATTTCTGGTTTTGTTTTGTTACAATATATATACTCGTTTGAAAAAAAAATAGCATATATTATTTGAAGCAATATGACTTTATGTGCTTCGGTTGCTCTAACTGCCCTACTACGCACATGAAGCGTAAATTTTGCTCCTAATAATAATATCTGCTATTAAAATACTTTACAAAGTAAAATGGATCGTTATTCAGATATTGAAAAAAATTGTACAATTAAATTCCATTTTACCAAATGTTATTTGGTATTACGATTTAAATTGATCTTAATCCTTTAATTCCTTATTAAATTATTGTCCTCTAATTTCTGGTTTTGTTTTGTCACAATATATGTACTCGTTTGAATAAAAAATAGCATATATTATTTGAAGCAATATGACTTTATGTGCTTCGGTTGCTTTGACTACCCTACTACGCACATGAAGCGTAAATTTTGCTCCTAATAATAATATCTACTATTAAAATACTTTACAAAGAAAAATTATGTGTAATTAAATTATCTTTGAAGAATATGTCTTCACATTTTCTTATAAAATGGATCGTTATTCAGGTATTGAAAAAAATTGTACAATTAAATTCCATTTTAGGAATTTTTTGCCGCCAAATTACGCCTTGTACCAAAAAATTGCATAAAACATAATTAATCGATATGTTTAAGATCTATATCTAAGTATTTTTATATCTATGAAATATGCAGCTGATTCAGAATTATTTGATAAAAATCAAAAACCCCCACTAGTAAACCATCCTCTTTGCCGCTAGAAATATAAATTTTCAAGTACGTACATATTATGGTTCTGGAGTTACCGATAATAACATCCGTCCACTGACGCACACACACGCACGCACGCATGCACGCACGCACGCACGCACGCACGCACGCACGCACGCACCACGCACGCACGCACGCACGCACACGCACACGCACACGCACACGCACACGCACACGCACACACACACACACACAAAACACACAATATATATATATATATATATATATATATATATATATATATATATAATATATATATATATATATATATATATATATATATATATATATAGACACACACACACACTCACACTCACACACATGCACACACAAGAACCCACGCACGCATCACACACGCACGCACCCTCCTAACCAACCAACCACCCACCTACCCGCTCACACACACACCCTCCCACCCACCAACCCATTTAATTACAGTCCGCTTCGTCATAATGACGTACGCGGGCTATCCATCTATTTGGGACAACAACTTTAAACTGTGCTATCTGGTAAGCATTTTATTGCTCCATTTTAATACTTTTTGTATTATAAATCATTTAGATATAGTAGCAGACGGGAATTAAGATGCAGACCCTGTATATGTAACACACGAATAAAGAAACCCTTTACTAACGCGTAAACTATCCATTACGTTGTAGGGTTATCTAACGAAAATTAGAACTTATTAATATATATATATATATATATATATATATATATATATATATATATATATATATATATATATATATATATATATATATATATATATATATATATATATATATATATATATATATATATATATATATATATATATATATATATATATATATATATATATATATATATATATATATATATTACATAAACATATGTAGTAAAAGCACATAATTGTTTGTCCAAGCCGAATTCCTTTGACAGGTGGAAAGTATACGAATTATTTCACTCCGTCCGCTATTAAGGGAACACTTTTATTGAATATTTTAGTAACTGAATTTTGCATACATCGAAATCTATAGCCAGACGCACATAGGAATCGTTTAGACGAATTTTCTTCAACGACATTAAAATGTCTCGTACTGGACTACCAACGTTTTCAGATAATAGTTTAGTGAGAAAAAAGCTTGCTTCTAGTAAGCCCATATAAAACATTACATTTTTAAGTTATTTTGGATATCGTATCCTTGCAATGTAGAGGCTTGATTGTATTCAACGGGGAACTACCTGAACTTAGGCTGTTCAGTGAAAATATTGATTCTTTTGAAGAAGAGCTATTAAGCGAAGATATTGACATTTGTGAAGGAGAAATATGGATGATTTTGGTACACTTATTTTCTTGGACTGTCACTTTGTTCCTTTTCACGATAGTTAGCTCTGCATTACTTTTTTTTTAATTTTCATTCACTTAAATTCGTTTGTGTCTCTTTTTATTTGCATGATTATCCGATGTCGGCTCTGTAAAAGTAATGTCCTCTCATAGTGGGTCCTCGGTTTCAAACGATTGACATCAGGATGATTGACTTGAGGTCGACTGTATTTCTCTTTTTAACAGGTTTTCATAAAATTCAATTCAACGTCTTTTTGGGTTTCATCGCCGTTTGACAAATTAATGAGGGCATACATTGGCTTTCACTTTAATGTTCCCCCAACTAGCCTATATTGAAGTAGATTTTCAGTGATTTATCAACGCATCTCACGCCTTACGATTTTAAATAAACTACTTCAAAGTTGTGCCTTGGATAAATTGGACTTATAAAGTATGTATTTCATTTGGGTACGTAAATTTTTATAAAATACATATGTAGTTATTTTTACTCAATAACTCGTCCTAAAAATACATTTTCGTAGGTAAGATTTGATATAAAATCTCAACAAGTAAGCCCTACGAACGAAAGCGGTACCTACACACAACTTGGTACACTAACCAGAAATAGGCAGGTAGTATGTATACTTACATCAAAAACATCTTCACACACATACTTAATACTTTTCTCTCCAATTACATCACGCCTCATCAGTTTGCATCGCTTCTTCCTTTTATTCACGTCACTTGGTACATGAAAAATTTATTAGGGATATTAACTGTGGTGCTATGAGCCTGAGTCATCTTGCAATAAACAAAACACTACACGATCGGCCCAACTGACTACACACTGATAACCGTACACGTACTAAGCGAATACGAATAAGTCAAGTGACGTCACACGCTGGACACTCATGAAAGGAAATTATTTTTTCAGGCGCAACTTAAAGTCTCGTAACCTTTTCATTTGTGGAGATATTTTAATGGTTCTTATACATGTTTGTTTCATTTTACTTACATTTTCATAATTTATACCAAAAAATGGAAACTTCTTCATTACAGCTTTCGAAAATTTATTTATTTTATCACTTTTGTGTGTAGAAATATACGAGGCAGGTTTAATAAATACACGTTCGAGCGCTGTAGCACGAATGTTACTTTTGAAATAACCGCAGAAAGTTGCATAACACGGCCGGTTAGTTAGGTGTCTACTGCGACAGTTGACTCGTAATATTCGTAGAATGCGCAGTCGTTGTACGCGTTTCAGTATGGCAGGTCGTATCGTTGGAGCGTCCAAGACCGGTCACCGTAGACCTTTACTTCTTGAATTTAAAGACCCTGATGTTAACATCAATGCTGTCCGATATAGTAAAACTTTGACTCGTTTGCGTACAGCCATAAAGAACAAACGTCCTAGGATGCTTACGGAAGGCGTGATTCTCCATCACGGTAACGCCCGTCGGCATATCGCTAACATCATCACGTCACAGATAGTGCGGATGAGGTGGGAGGTATTACAACACCCCCCCTTACAGCCCGGATATGTCACCCTGTGAATTCCATGTCTTTGGACCATTGAAGAAGGCACTCAAGAGACAGCGATTCCAGTTGGACGCTGAAGTCCAGCAGGCAGTTTGACATGGTTCCGTCAACATCCAGAGGAATGGTACGACACCGGTATACAGCGTCTTGTGAAGCAGTGGGATGCCTACCGGTGTAGTAATGGCAATTTTGTTTAATTTAAATAAACCGCTTATATGTACCACCGCTCGAACGTATATTTATTGAACCTGCCCCGTAGAAAAAAAAACAAAACAACGTGTTTCTTTTCCTACCGCGGAATGTTCAAGCTTTCCACGCTCCTTCAGCCACAGCAATGGATTTCCATCGTACATATATACACTACATATATATGCATGGTGTGATGAAGGATGGGTGTGGTCATGATCGGATGGATGGAGTTAGGGTTCTTAGGGGAAAACTACTACCCCTGAATTCGCCTAAGTAGCAGCATATGGTGTGAGTATACGCAGTGATAATGCCGCTAAATGTGTATGAGGAACACCCTCTAAAAAAAGGTCATACAGGGTAGATGGTAATGGAAATCGAACTTATTACCTACTCAATGCTAAGCAGGTCGTGTTATCACTTGCCCACTAGCTCGGTAAAATACCCGAATCCGAAGAACAGAGGAATGTTCCATCTCCACGAACTCATTTGTTAATCGTCCACTTAACATAGAATTTTCCGATTTGTTTATTCGAACACATTGTGCACACCTGTTGTTTTCAGAAAGCTAGCCCCCGAACTATTTTAGGAATATATTCATTAATAATTTAGTTAATACTTTTTTAGTCAGGGAAATTTAGCTAAATTGTGTATGATTTTTATATCACACCAATATATTATTTGAAAGAGGGTCCAATTTGAATTTTCTTAAAGTTTTGATACACACTTTATATCAATAATAAAACCACCTAAGTAGCTATGAGACAAATACACACACATACACACACGCATGCACGAACGCATATATATATATATATATATATATATATATATATATATATATATATATATATATATATATATATAGATAGATAGATAGATAGATAGGTAGATATGATTAATTTCAGGTTAGCACAAAGTCCTATTTGCCATCTTCAAGTACTGTCTAACTGCTTGGATCGGCTCCGTGTTACTCAACTCGAACTGAATCAAAGAAAACACAAAAAAAGAAAAGGTTCAATATGCAAATACTACACCGTTCCATTAAATCCGGTTAAAGTGCGTAGACAATTATAAAATCGAGTAACGATAAGAAGAACAAACAGTGGAACCACACTCACAATTGTGTCATGGTTATAAATCAGAATTAAACTTGTATCAAAAACATGTGGCCGGTATACAACCCACAATACTGACAGCAGGTTAACAATAAAGAAATGGAGAGAAATGAGAAGTAAGTCAAGTTACACTTAAAATAAAACATACAGTAAAATTAAATAGTTAACAGTAGGGTTACCATAATAATAAAATGCAGCTTAAACTATACGTAGGCTAAAACAAAGAATAGACAAAGAATTTTCAATTAGGCATTTTTAAGTGACGTCACAATGTGTGACCTTGCCTGACAACTTTAACACAGGTTCTTCTGGGATGTGATTGTTTTCTGACAATTTTATTGAAAATCGTAGGCGGTGAAAATCTTTCTGTTCTAATACTTGTAGATGAGGATTGTATTGATACAATTCACCTGAAATACGAGAATGAAGTGAACAATTATGCTACATAACATTGAAAAGTTCGTGCGATTATTAGGTTAGTTATCATCAAACTCGTCAAATTAAAGAATTACATTCAAGGTAAGGCTATGATATGTTAAAATGTGTTTTTCTGGAGAAAACACTCAAAAATGACAGCAAAACACGTAGGTTTCCATTAAACACTAACAGAGGTTGTCCAAGATCAGCTGTTAGAGGCAGAGCTTGTGAAGTCAGTGTGACGTACTTGAAAACGCCTAATATACACAGTTGTATCGTAATAAAAGCATTATTTATTGGTATAAGTCTATTTACACAATTGCTTTATTATTATTGAAATTTTACATTAATACAAAGAAAGTGCAATTTCTATTTATAATTATTATGTAACAAAACAAAAGAGTGCTCACAAAGGTTCAACTAAAGCTCTTGCTACGCAATACGACCAAAATGGTTCTCTAACCACCGCGAATATATAGTTACGTGGGAATATTCCGCCCCTTTTTACGTTTCCAATTAAAAGAAAGTATTAATTTTTAAAATATTCCCTCCTCTGTAGAAAACCCTTATATATTATGTTTAAACGTAACAAATAGACTTATCGTTTGACTTCGCAGCATGCTCCAGTATAATTAATTACCAATAGGAGACATTTTACCTAATTTCGTGCGTACGAGGCATCTTAGCTATTTGTCACAGGTTATTCAAATAACGCAGCTTCGGGCTGAGTTGGAAAACCGCAACGTGTGGTCTTTTTTTTTAACATTTAGTTACATACATTTAATGTATAGTTAGTTACATAAAATACATAAAATAAAACATACGCCAAAAAAATCATAGCATGTTATGACATATTGACAAGATATTAAACTCATTACTTATTTTTTCCTTCGGCGTAACCATTGTTTTCCTGATGCTATGACAATAATGAAGTTTGGTCGGTCCTCTACCTACAAACCTGTTGATGAAACAACACCTTTAACTCTGTAGGCCGCAAATCTACTTCTATTTCCTACTCGCTTTGTGTACTGTACATATCAAAAGTTCTTTACCCAGGTGACATTAAACAGTCAAATTTAATCTACTGCGCCGTAATTGGAAAACCCGTTAATGATTTGCTATGGCTGAACCGCCATTATTCGCCTCAATACGGTAGCAACCAATAGAAACGTTAACGTCACGAATAAACGTGGTGGCTCTCTACGGTGTGCTTGTATATAACCGGAAGTTAGTCTTCTGGACACAATTCTTTCCTTTACCTCCTCTTGAGGCTTTATCACTCAAAACACGTTTAGCTTCCGTCTCAGACCTGAATCCGATAGAATATTTCTTACACTTAAGTTTAAAACTATTATACACATATGCACGCACACACGCACACGCACACAAGCACAAGCACACGCCCAAGCACAAGCACACGCCCACGCACACGCACACGCACACGCACACGCACACGCACACGCACACGCACACGCACACGCACACGCACACGCACACGCACACGCACACGCACGCACACACATACACATACACACACAAACACACACAAACACACACAAACACACACACACACACGCACAGACACTTACTGCTACAAAGGTGGTTTGTAGGGTAGTTTGCCGAACGCTGCTTTTTTCCACCATCAGACGACGGTGCGCGCAGGATAGCTACCCAGTGCCTACGACTTGTAAGATCTAGGCTGACATGTATTGCATTGTAAAGATCAGTACTTCATACGAAGTTCCGATAAAAATCCTGTTTATGTAAACCGCAACATCAAGCCTAAAAACGGGAAAAAGGGATTTGCTTAACATCTATTTCCCGAAATGATAATTTTTATCACCTAATGTATTCAATCTCGAGTAAAATAAGTCTCGGACCCTGATGATATAAAAATATACCTGTTCATCTCCTGTTTTGAGTTTACTTACACCCGCTATTCAAATTCTGAATAATGTTTAATAAGTCCTGCAAATCTTTTTCAACTCCACCCGAGAAAACATAAAAATTCATTAATCTGCCTGGGTAATAATTTAATTACGTACTCTAAGATCAATTTACACAGTTAAGGTCAACTTTCTTCGTAAAACCTATTTGGTTATATTTCTACAATTTAACTAATCAAGGGATGCTTTGAGAGAGCCTAACAAACATTCTTACTACGTGAAATTAAATTTGTATATTCAATACAATCAAAGCATCGATTTTTATGTCTGAAAAGAACTTTGACCTAGTAAAATTCTTTCTATAGAAACAATAACGACTGAATGCAATATTAAAAAGTTTTTTTAAAAATAATGTTAAGAGGGAAATAAATATAAATTTGTTCAATATAATGCACGCACGAATGTCTTATTTTCTACTGTCGACCAGCTAAAATTTTAAATTCTAACCAGTAAACGTAATTTGATTGGAACCATTTTTTTAAATTCAAAATTAAGATCTCCTGGTGTTATATTTTCTTGTCATTCGCTGCAGACGACCAAAGTTGTATATCCTGCCAGTAACCCTAGACAAACCTCCAAAGAAAAGCTCTTGTTTAGTTTTTATTTTTAGTATTTATCTGACCGTGAAGTTGTAACAAACAAGCATTACGAATAGTGTCTGAAAGAGGAGCTCCTTATCCTGGCAAGTGATAGACACTGACCAATAGACCGAATTTTGTTACATACCCGACCAGGTAGACGTAGAAGTTCAAAACTACTTGCAACACGATAATTTAGTGCGTTTTATTGCGGACAAATTAGTAATCTCTCCGTTACAAGCCAAGAAATACGAAAAATGAGCACACTTAAGGATAAGTATCAGGCGTAAAGGTAGGATGGAGCTACCACCTGAAGAAGGAGCGAACACAAACTGGATAACGGAGAGAATGTGGCGGCACTTTGATCATGCATTCATTATACGCACAGGAGAGGGCCAAGTAACGATGGTAGTCCCCGAGATATTTACACCCGCGGTATTGTCGCACTACCTTAACTAATGTGTTGCGAAAGTCACTCACCTTTGTTATATGTATCAATTTCAATCACATATCGTCAGAACGTGATACCAATAGCTGCTCTGTTACTTTTATGAAAAATACTATTCAAATGTCATGTCCATGCTTAAGATGCATGTTATTGTGTTTTTTCATTTTATATTTTTGGTTACAATTTAATGGTTATTATTAGATGTACATTAAATCGAAATTAATACTTACATACTTTGCAATAAACACCTTATTTTATGTATTATCCTGTAAGTGGAATTATTCTGTTGGACAATAAATATTATTATTACTATTATTATTATTATTATTATTATTATAATTATTATTATTGCCCATTATACACGTCATAACAGATATGTAGTTCCTCTTTCGTACAATAAATATGGGGATCGCACGTTAAAATGTATAATTCCAAAATTACTTAATGAAATGCCATTTAATTGTAAAAATATGTCCAAATCTACTTGTAAAAACGAACTCAAAGTATAGCTGAAAAATAGTTTATAAGTTGATATGAATATTATGTTAGTTTTATTTATTATTTCAGTATTATGTATATATATTTTTTGTTCGTGTATATTTTCTACATCACTGATAAATTTTTTGTTAATTTACTTAATTTTCAATAACAATGATTGCATGCAACCACAGAGCGCCATATATAATTTCAATTATGTTTTATAATGTATTGTGTATTATATATATATATATATATATATATATATATATATATATAATTTAACTCGAACTGATAAGTCTCTCACTTAGCAGGACCGGTAACTGTATATGTGATATTGAAATAAATAAATAAATAAATAAATAATAATAATAATAATAATTATTATTATTATTATTATTATTATTATTATTATAACTGTAACTATGGTGTTTGCCACTCCTCACATGGAAAAGATTAAGAATGTAAACATAAAAATACATACCTACTCTTGCATGCTAAATCCAAGTAACTGTCAGTGCAGAAAAATTTCAATAAAAAATACGGACTTAGAACACTGAAATGTACAATACCACACCTCTTTAATTCGCTTCCTGAAAATATAAATAAGAATAGAATAAGTGTCTTTAAAAAGGAGGTTAAGGCATGGATACAGAACTGTACATAAAAAATATGTACAATTTTAAACATTTTATCTTTTTTTATTTCTTTATCTTAAACAATTTTCTACACGTTTAAGCACTTAGGACGTTAGTATGTTTAAACAAGCTTTTAGATAGGTTAAATTTGAGTATACAATATGTTTTCATTACAAGTGTATTCTCATTTTGTATACTTGTGATGGTTATTATTATTCATTTTCATTAAAATAGTTTTTTTTCTTTTTGCAACAACTGAACTCATTTTATTTAATATTACTGTTTATGTTAAATCTAGGCATTTTATTTATTAGGTAATCAATTTTCTTAATTCTTTCTCTTAAGCGATGTACTGCATTATTTTCTGATAGGATAACTTATTTATTTATTTATTTAACTATTTATTTTCTTTAAAATTGTCTTTGCATCAATTGAGTTCATTTCTAGCGTAAGCAAAATTTTCTTTCTGTTGCCAATTTACAAATGACTGTTAGTTTATATAATATTAATTTAGGTACCAACAGATAAGTCTTTTGACTTTGTTGGGCCGTTTAATGTATGTATTTTTTGAAATAAACAAATTATCAAAAAAATTATTATTCATTATTATTAATAATATCTTATTATTTATTAGATTACAGAACACTTTAGTTACACAGATCATTAAAATTCGTGATAATATATTACTTTTAGTATTACGATTAGTATTACTACTTATTTTCAATTAATAATTTAAGTCACAAAATCTGAGCTCTAATGTACCCGACAGCGTGCTTTAAGGATTTAAAGGATAATTCGATTTTCAATTATTTTTATACCTGTAACAGTAAGGAACTGACTGTTAAGTCTTTAGACTTAGTCGGACCTGTAACTAAATGTATATTTTGAGACGAATAAACAAACATAAACAAATAAACAAACATTATTATTATTATTATTATTATTATTATTATTATTATTATTATTATTATTATTTTATTTTTTTTTTTTTTTTTTATTATAGTGCGTCGACTCAGAGGTCATTTGCACTTTGTTTCTCTCAACCAGTTACTGATAAAGTTGATTGACAAATTTAGTATCGTTCTTGTAAGATTTGCTTCTTCTGGTTTTTATTGTTGGTTATGAGTTTCTCAGATTTTGTTTAGAAGGTTTGTTCTTTTAAGAAATTGATCAAGCCTTTCACGTTGCTGGATCGTTGTTTAAACATTGTTCCAGTGTATTGCGTAAATTATGTTTACGTCTTATATTGTCGTGTATGCAGTCGATTAGTATATGAGATGTTCAATGTTCTTTGACATTCTGGGCAAATTGGTTTAGGTTCTGCAGACAATAAATATTTGATGTGGCATTTTATGGCCTATTTACCGGGTGATGCCACTTGCTCTCTTCGATGTAGGCTTGGTAAGACCATTTAGTATCTTTTATTTTAAGTGTGTATTGTCAATAATTCAACTTTCTCTCAATAATTTTTAGATGATTTGATACAGCTGCTGACTCGCAGTAGATACTCAATCGGGCTAATGACGCACAGTATAGAAGAGCCTGCCAAACAGCATACCCTTCTGCAAATTTGATACTACAGTCCTGATGTAGAGACCACCTCCGTGACAAATTTTGGGAGACAATCGAGCATCCCACGCCACGGTCGCTTTTGGAACCATCGGTATAGATAATTGTGTAATTTTATATTCATTACATATGTTTGTGAATTTTTCTTGGTAGAGTTCGTGCGGGTATCCTTTTTCTTAAGTATGTCAGATCTTTCCTTATTTGCACTTCCGGCGGTATCCAGGGTTCCAGCTCTGACAAAGGTTGTTAAATAGTCGGGGAATAATAATGTTCTCGTGCATTACGTGTTCCGAATATCTTATTGCAGCTGGCCTGGTGATGGTTGGTCGTAATAGATATGTATCATTGTCTAAATCTATTATCACATTATTTGGGTGGTTTGGTACCGATTTAATTTTATTAATGTATTTCATTAATATCAACTTTCTTCTCATATCCAGTGATGATAAGCCTGACTCGCAGTAGATACTCTCAATCGGGCTAGTTGGGAAAGCACCAATAGAGTATCTAATTGCGCAGTTATGTATCTTATCAAGTGTTGATATTGTCGACTTTCGCGCAGATGAGTACACGATACATCCATAATCAATCCGAGATAGAATTAACGCTTGGTATATCCTTAATAATATTTTAGGTTCAGATCCCCATTTCATGTTTGCTAATACTTTTATAACTTTAAGACTATTTAGGCATCTATTTTTAAGTGCTGAATATGTGCCGACCAAGAGACGTCTGTCAAACGTTACACCCAGAAATTTTGCTGCATCTGTACATCTTATCGGTATACCCTTTATGTACAAAATTGGATCATAGTGAGGTGTTCTTAATCTACAGAAATGTACATATTGTGTTTTTCTATCGAGAAGCTAAACCCTACGCTATGACCATTTTGAATAATGCGATCCACAGCCAATTGCATTTTACGTTTGACGTCCCACATCTTTGCCTGAGCAAAAATTGCTACATCATCCACGTACATACACTTCGTTATAGAGTTGCTGACATTTCGTGTTAAGTCGTTTATTGCCATTAAAATAGAGTACAACTTATAGTTGAGCCCTGAGGAACCCCATTTTCCATAATTCTCAACTTTGACAATTTATCTGCAACTCTTACGCGAAATACTCTGTTGGACAAGAACGATTGAATAAATAACGGTAAATTTCCTCTAAGGCCTTCTTCGTGGAGTTTTTTGAGTATGTTATGGCGCCATGTCATATCATACGCACTCTTAATGTCAAACATTACCGCTAGAAGATGTTCCCTTCTCATGAAGGCTTGTTGTACTGCGCTTTCCAAGAGCACGAGGTGGTCTGTGGTAGATCTTATCTTTCTAAAGCCTGCTTGGAACGGAACTAAAATGTCGTTTTTTTCTAAAATCCATTGGAGCCTATTATTTACCAACTTTTCCATAATTTTACCCATGCAATTGGTAAGGCTGATGGGTCGGTAACTAGACGGTTTGGTTTTATCCTTTCCTGGCTTTAATATTGGGATGATAATCGCCTCCCTCCATTCCTGGGGGTATGTATGTTCCGTCCAAAATGCATTGTATAATTCTAATAAGGCCGAGTGCATTTCTGGCGTAAGATTACGCAACATTTCGTTAGATACCCCATCCGGTCCTGGACTTGACCTCTTCACATTTTTAACACTTTTAATAATCTTGCAGTGTGAAAGGGCTGTTATAACTATTCCTGCTATTATCAAAGGATATATCATGTTCTTTTTCTTCTTTATTGCTCGGAATTCTGCATCATAATTTTCCGAACTACTCATTTTCGAGTAGTGTTCAGCCATGATGTCTGCTATTTCATTTGGATTATCCGTTAGATTATTTTCGGATGTCTCTATACAGCGAATTGACTGGTCTTTGTATTTTCCATTCATAGCTTTTATTTTCATCCATACCTGATTTACATCACTATCAGATGTTATACTGGATGTATAATCATGCCAGCTTGATCGTTTGCTACTTAGTATAACCCGTCGACTCACAGCCCGTGCTTTTTTAAACTCAATGTGGTTTTCTATTGTTGGCTGCCTTTGATATTTTCTGAAGGCAACCTTTTTAGCCCTGATCGCATTTTTAACTTCCTCATTCCACCAAGGAGGGGCCGTTTAATATTTTTGTTCCGGATTTAGGAATACTTGCTTCCGCTGCCTTTAATATTGAATTTGTAATTGAATTTACGTTGATATCATCAGGCACCATCAGCTTTCGTTGAAATTCTACCCAATTGGCCTTATGTAATAACCATCTATTTATACCACACTTTTGCTCATGGGTACATCCGTTTCTATAACTATAGGGAAATGGTCGCTGTTGTGCAGGTCGTCAACAACGTTCCACACCATGTGGTGCCAGTCCAGGTGATACGAAGGACAAGTCAAGGGCATCGAATGATAATGACCGCGAGTTGTGGTAGGTGGATTTCCTGTATTTAAAAGTATTATTTCATTATTGACTATCCAGTTCTCCAGACAACGACCCTTTGCGTCAGTTTTAGTGGACATAGTTGGTTGTGGACGTTAAAATCCCCAACCAACATATACGGAGCTGTTAAGTGGTCAATAAGGCCATTTAAATCTTCAGGTTGCCAGTCCGAATTAGGTAAGTACACATTGCAGATTGTGAGTTTAATCGGTAGTTTATTTTTATGGCTATCGTTTGTAACGTCGTATTCAATGTTATCTGTTCGTAGCGTACTTCGTCTCGCATAAGTATGGCGACGCCACCTGCTGCTCTTTCTCTATCGTTACAATCTTTCCTCACAATTTTGTAACCGCTAATAGAGTAAACTTGGCTCTGTTTTAAATGTGTTTCTTGAAAACAAAAACATAATGGATTAAGAGAATTTAATAAAATTTGTACATCATTATGTCTGTTTTTAATTCCTCTGCAATTCCATTGCATAATTTTTTGATTAGCCATTTATGTGTGTAGTTTGTAATTGTGTACTATTTAACTTTATACAATTAGACAAATTGACAGACAAAATGAACAAACAAAACAAGTAAATAAATAAATAAATAAAATTTATAAATAAATAAAATGTATAAATAAATATCTGGTTATCACAGTGTAAATATCAAAAATCTATAAAATATCACAGTAGGTAGTTATTTTCGGGGTTTACCCTTAGGCCAACCCTTTTTCTTTTTGGTCCCTTTTGCTGATTGGCGCTATCATCGTCACTTGTAGTTTCTATTCGGGGTCTTGTTCTCTTGACTTGCACCGATGCAGTCGATATATTTGTGGACAACGAGTCACTTCTTGTTCTATTAGGCATTTCTGCGTTCATACATGATACAATGGTGTTTTTAATCATGTACTCTATTTTGGGTAGTAATACTTTTATTATCTCGTCTCCTTTCGTATTTGTGTGTGTTAATGCTGCAGCTGCATAACTTAAGTTGGGTCTGGGGTATTCACAGCCACAATTTTTGCTTCCAGATATGAAATCTTTTCAGTGACCCTGATTTTCTGAATTGCTGTTTCGGCTTTATATTTCGGACAGCTTTTGTACCCAGCCGAATGCGGACCTTCACAATTTACATTTCTTTGGGTCTGTGCACGGCGGTTCATGGGGTTTACCACATGGGCATATCTTTGTTAATGTGCATTTATCTGACACATGTCCGTAATGTTGACAATTAAAGCACCTTAAGGTGGTGGGATATACGCTCTTACACTGAGTTTATGGTATGCCACTTTAATTGATGTAGGGAGATTAGGGCTATTAAATGTAAGGATGTGTGACGGAGTGTCCACAAGCACACCATCCTGTCTCCTTTTGAGTCGTCTGACATGGGTTATACCCAATGGCTTCATTTCAACTAGTATTTCCTCCTCGGTGCAATTCAGTAAATCGTGACAATAAACTACACCTTTCGATGTATTTAATGCAGAGTGAGGTACAACGTTTATTTCGTGATTAGCGAATCTTTTAACTTCCATTAATCTCTTCGATTGTGCATCAGAACTAGTTTGTACTAGTAATCCTTGCCTGGTTTTTTTAATAAGTTTAGTTTGACCTAATAGACCATACATGGTTTTGGATATAATAAAAGGACTTACTTTATCGAAATTTCCAATGCTGTCATCAGCAATTTTTACCAATAGGAACCGGGGCACGGGGCTCACCGTCTCTCTATCGGTATTTGTTTTTGAGGTCGAAACCTCGGGATTTAAGTTAGGAGAATACATATTGTTCCCACGAGTAGGGATGAAATACACGTGCGCCATGGCAGTGCACCCTTACCACAGCAAACCTAATTACAACCGGAGGTCGGCAGGTATCCGGAGGGCACCGTTCAAGACCAACTCACGTATGGCCATTCACATCTCAGCACGGTTCGCATTACACCTTATGTTTCGCCTTTGTTAACGGGGTGAGGTCCCCAAAACATAGAACAAAAGACAAAACCAAAGCAAAATTTAACTCGGAACCTGCTGATAAGTCTCTCACTTAGCAGGACCGATAACTGTATATTGATATTGAAATAAATAAATAAATAAATAAATTATTATTATTATTATTATTATTATTATAACTGTAACTATGGTGTTTGACTCCTCACATGGAAAAGATTAAGAATGTAAACATAAAAATACATACCTACTCTTGCAGTAAATCAAGTAACTGTCAAAAAAAAAAAAAAAAAAAAAAAAAAAAAAAAAAAAAAAAAAAAAAAAAAAAAAAAAAAAAAAAAAAAAAAAAAAAAAAAAAAAAAAAAAAAAAAAAAAAAAAAAAAATTTTTTTTTTTTTTTTTTTTTTTTTTTTTTTTTTTTTTTTTTTTTTTTTTTTTTTTTTTTTTTTTTTTTTTTTTTTTTTTTTTTTTTTTTTTTTTTTTTTTTTTTTTTTTTTTTTTTTTTTTCAATTTTCTTAATTCTTTCTCTTAAGCGATGTACTGCATTATTTTCTGATAGGATAACTTATTTATTTATTTATTTAACTATTTATTTTTTCTTTAAAATTGTCTTTGCATCAATTGAGTTCATTTCTAGCGTAAGCAAAATTTTCTTTCTGTTGCCAATTTACAAATGACTGTTAGTTTATATAATATTAATTTAGGTACCAACAGATAAGTCTTTTGACTTTGTTGGGCCGTTTAATGTATGTATTTTTTTGAAATAAACAAATTATCAAAAAAAAATTATTATTATTATTATTATTAATAATATTATTAGATTAGAGAACACTTTAGTTACACACAGATCATTAAAAAAATTCGTGATAATATATTACTTTTAGTATTACGATTAGTATTACTACTTTATTTTTCAATTAATAATTTAAGTCACAAAAATCTGATGCTCTAATGTACCCGACAGCGTGCTTTAAGGATTTAAAGGATAAGTCGATTTTTTTCTCATGTTATTTTTTATACCTGTAACAGTAAGGAACTGACTGTTAAGTCTTTAGGACTTAGTCGGACCTGTAACTAAATGTATATTTTGAGACGAATAAACAAACATAAACAAATAAACAAACATTATTATTATTATTATTATTATTATTATTATTATTATTATTATTATTATTATTTTTATTTTTTTTTTTTTTTTTTACATTATAGTGCGTCGACTGCAGAGGTCATTTGCACTTTGTTTCTCTCAACCAGTTACTGATAAAGTTGATTGACAAATTTAGTATCGTTCTTGTAAGATTTGCTTCTTCTGGTTTTTATTGTTGGTTATGAGTTTCTCAGATTTTGTTTAGAAGGTTTGTGTCTTTTAAGAAATTGATCAAGCCTTTCACGTTGCTGGGATCGTTGTTTAAACATTGTTCCAGTGTATTGCGTAAATTATGTTTACGTCTTATATTGTCGTGTGTATGGCAGTCGATTAGTATATAGAGATGTTCAATGTTCTTTGACATTCTGGGCAAATTGGTTTAGGTTCTGCAGACAATAAATATTTGATGTGGCATTTTATGGCCTATTCTTAGCCGGGTGATCGCCACTTGCTCTCTTCGATTGATAGTGCTTGGTAAGATCCATTTAGTTAGCTCTTTTGATTTTTGAGATGTGTGTTGTTGTCTAACCAATTCTGCAAAGCCTCTTTCTCAATAAGTTTTTTAGAAAGATTTTTATATCAGCTGGACGGACTAGCCAACAATCAGTGGAGATCCTTTTTGCTGCTTGGCGTGCAGCATCGTCCGCTAGTTCGTTAACAATTATTCCGCAGTGTGACGGGCACCATGTGGAACATATTTTCTTGCCATTCTCACTTAGCCATACAAGACTCTAGGATTTTCTGAACTAGCGGGTCACGTGAGAAGGTGTCGGATATCGGTTGTATTGCACTGGAATCGGTACAGATTAAAAATTTGGGTTTGTTGGTCATTTCGCAATAGACTAATGCCTGTAGGATGGCATACAGTTCAGCGGTGTAACACTAGAATAATAAGGCAGAGACCAACTGTGCGCTGTGTCGGAGACGTAGATGGCACATCCCACTCCTTCTTGGGTTTTTGATCCGTCTGTATATATAGCAGTATAGTCTGTATGCTCTGACACTGTGTTATTGAAATTGATTTTGTTAACTCTTTACGGTCTTGGTGTTTATTAGTTAGAGAATAGCTACGTGAATGGTGGAGAAGGTATGCTCCATGGTGGTATTTCACATACACCGAGTTGATACGCATCAAGTGGAAACTCAATAGAGAATTTGCTGGTTATTTCGAGTTCTTTTCCGGCAGGACGCATTATGGTGGGTCTATTCACGTAAGGTTGTACATTTTCTGTGTTAAAAGCATATCAAATAAGGGGTGGGATGTTTGAGCGTTCACTCTATTGGCGTATTTGCATACTACATACTCTAATATGTTGTATTGGTGTGACATTACATTCAAAACATATATCTTCTAGTCGAGAGGTACGAAAGCTCCGTTACATAACCTTAATCCTGTGCAATGTATTTGCTGTAATTTGTTAATGTGTGTTTTCCTTGCGCTTGAGAGGACCTCTCCACCATATGTGATCTTCGATAGGATTACCGATTTGTATAGTTGAAGAAGCGTCTCTTTGTTTGCACCCCAAGATATATGTGATATGTACCTAATAGATTCATTGCCCGTTTTATGTCGTTGGATATTGCGTGAATATGTTTTTTCCAATGCTGCTTGTTGTCAAATAGGATACCCAGAAATCGGGTTTCATTTCTTACTCAATGGTCTTGTTGTCAATTGTAAGTCGTGGATGTTCGTGCTTGATCTTAAACGGCAAAATGAACTAAATGTGATTTTATCGGAGAAAATTTAAAGCCCATTTTTAGCAGATACAGATAGTTTGTCTACTTCGTTTTGAATTTTTGGCTGATATTTGCTGCTATGGTGCCTGATACGTATGATAAATCGTCAACATACATCGTTTTACCGGTATCTGGGCTTGAGGAATTTGACTAGTTTGTTCATGGCGATTGCAAAGAGAATACCACTGAGAGTTGATTCTTGAGGGATTCCATTCGGGTACGAGTTTTGGATAATGTGTTGTTTACACGAACTTGAAATTTTCTGTTTTTTAAAAGTTCTTAATAAAAGTTAACAAATTGCCCTTTATGTCCATCTGTTCTAATTCTAACAAAATTTCGTTTTGTTCGTTCGATCGAAAGCTTTTTCAATGTCAAAGAACACTGCAAAGACATGCTCTTCTGGCGAAACTATTAAGAATGACGGTTTCTAACTGCACTAGACAGTCGGTTGTGGATTTAAATTGCCTGAGGCCCATTTGGAAGTTTCCTAATAAGTTATGATGTTCTAAAACCATGTAAGGCGCGTACAGACCATTTTTTCTAAGAGTTTGCATAGACAGGAGATTAAGCATATTGGTCTGTAATTGTCCATAACTTGGGGATCTTTGTTGTTCTTGAGACACGGAATTATTATTGTTTTCGCCATTCTTCAGGAAATTTACCATGTTCCCATATTCTGTTATAGAGCTGCAGAATTTTAGTTTTTCGCCTTCCGGATATGTTTAATAACTTCATAATGTATGGAGTCGGTGCCAGGAGCTGAGTTTCTAGACTTTGCAAGCGCGCCGTCGAATTCTAGTCTTGTGAAAGGTGTATTATACCAGGTTGTTCGTCAGAGTGGTTTATTGGTGGGTTGGTTACATCTTCTACTGGATCAGGAATATTCTGGAATTTTAACTCAAGGTAGTCTGCAAAATTCTCAGCGATGTCTTCTGAGTTATATACAGTGGTATCGTTTGTTTTATGCTGCTTATTGAGTAGGTTTGGGTATAGAGCTAATCGATTTTATTTTTCTCCACATTTCAGCGTTAGATGTCTGGTTAGATATATTTGTCACATAGTTTGCCATGACTTTTGTTTGGCTATCGAATTACTCTTCGAGCAATGGCTCTTAGTTTTTTAAAGTTAATTGCGTTAGCTACAGTTGGGTCTTTTCTGAATTTATTGAGGGCACGTTTGCGATTGCTTATGGCGTTTTTAATTTCCTCATTCCACCATGGGACACATTTTTTATGGTGCTTGCTGCTAGTTTTAGGAATGCTAGCTTCACATGCACTTATAATCTTTGAGGTAATTTCGTTCACAGCATTATCAACATTTTCTAACGGTGTGTTAAAAGGGGCAAGGGTTTCTATAAATTTGTCCCACTTTGCTTTTTTGATTATCCACCGTTTCGGAATTGAGTTGTTTGGATTCCAATTTGGGATTGATACTTTAATAGGAGCATGATCCGAGAAAATGTCTTGAAGTAGTACTTTCCATTCAAATCTTAACGCTAGACTAGGGGAACAAAGCGACAGATCGAGTGCCGAGAAGCTGTTGCTTCTGGCGTTAAAATACGTGCTTTCGCCAGTGTTTAATAACATTAGGTTTGCTTCATCGAGGATTTCCTCCAAAACTCTACCTCTTGGATCTAAAGATCTTGATCCCCAAATAGGGTTATGAGCGTTGAACCCACTATTAGAAAAGGATGAGGCAGCTGGTTGATTAGTTCAGTGATTTGGTCTTTGTTCCATTCTGAGTTCGGTAGATAAATACAACAATTGAAATCCGTATTGGAAAGTTGAGTTTAATGGCAACTGCTTGTAAATTCGTGGTTAGAGCGATTAGAGAGTGAGAAATTTCAGTTTTAATCAGAATAGCTGTTCCTCCATGAGCACGAAGTCCGGGATCTACATCATTTCGGTATATTTTGAAACCTTTCAAAAGGAACTGTTCGTGTGGTTTGAACCTTGTTTCTTGTAGACAGATACAAAAGGGTTCTCTTTACATATCAATAAATTAAGTTCTGCAAGGTGACTCCTGCATCCGTTAATATTTAATTGAATGATGTTATCCATAATTAATAAATATATAATAAATAAAATTTTTCGACTAAGCTACTAACAGTAAAGAGACAAATGACATAAAACAAATATTAGAGTAAGACTAAATCAGTATAAGAAAATATCACAGATTTAGATTATCACAGTTTTAAATTATCACAGATTTATGACTAGACTGTTATTAGGATAAGCTCTTCCTAATCTGTTTGATGGCGTGTCCTCTTTCTTTTCCGAGGGATGCCTTTAGGCCAGCCACCTTCTTCTTTTTGTTTTCGGAATATGGGATTTATTAGAGGGTCATCTATTTCTTCAATAGACGAAGGAGAGATAGGGCAGTTCTTTTCCTTGTGTCACTAGTTTCAGTGTCCATTTCGCTTTCGGTGGTTTGTGTTTTCTCGTCTATATACTTTTTAAAGTAGATGTTAAATTTGCTATTTGGTTTTGATGGTATCTTGTACACAACGCAAAATAACCTTTGACATCTCTTTGATTATTCCTTGCTCACTATCTTTGACTGAACTGCTTGAGAGAATGTGTTCGTTACTGTCACTGCGGATGTTTTGCTAAGCCTTGGCTTCTATAAAGCTTACGTTATGTAACACTTTAATTTCTTGTACTTTTTTCTAGTTTGTACACAGAGCACTCTTTTGAGCGGAAGAGTGTCTTCCTTTAATTCACGCACTCGATGTCTTGCCCGCATGGGGAGTCTTCATGACGGACTACCACAAACACACATGGAATCGTTTTGCAATTAGCGAGGTGTGACCAAAACGCTGGCAACGAAACACCTCATTGGTTCCGGAATATACGGCCTTACCTTAAGGTTATACATAGCGGCTTTGATGCTTTTGGCAATACGTGTCTTTCAAAAGTTACGAGAAGCATTGGCGTGTCTACTAGTACCAGATTTCTTACTCTGTATACGCTTTACTTCAACAACTTGTTCTGATCTTAAACCTTCTAAGATTTCTGAAATGGATGCGTTTAGAAAATCGCGACAGTATATAATGCCCTTAGAAATTTAATATTCCGTGAGGGATGACTTCACTTCCATATCACCTATCTTTTTAACTTTAGCAGCGTCTCAGACTGCTTTTTGATATAGTTTCAACTAAAATCCCATCCTTAACCTTATTTACTCTTTTGTTTCTCCTGCTGTACTGTATATGCTCTACTAATCAAAAGGACTTATTCTCTCAAAATTACCTTCCGGTAAGCGTTTTATGATCAAGAACCGAGGGTAACTCGTCTCGCTGACCATGTTTGATTTGCACCTCAGTGGAAATTCGTCCCTTTAAAGAGGGCAACTCTTGAGAATTTTTCGAATTGACATCATTTATGTCCCACGAAATAGGAAGAAAGAAAAGTCGACCATAACAGTGCTCTATATTATGGTAGGGCACACAATACTGTGGAGAGTGTCCTGTTTCCCCACAGGCGTTTCAACGCTAGAGCAGGCTTCCCCTGGCCACGCTCAGGCATCCTTCGCGCAATCCCTTCAGCACCTAAAACTGCCAAACGACCTTGGGATTGGGGATTTTTATAGAGGTTACCTTCCTCGTAGCCCGGGCGGTAAAGCCAAGACCACCGACCGCTAGCTGTACGACGTTCCCTAGCCACGCCCTGCTAGAGTCTCTGAAGTACAGATCGCGGTTGCGGTATTAGGAGACGGCTAGTGCTCAACCATCCCCAGCAAGGACATCCCGGGCTTGCCACACCGTTACACTTTTGACGGTGCACCTGGGACGAGTAGGAATAAAAGGAAGAGGTCTTTTCTCTTCAGTGGAGCCTGAAGAGAACAAGAGTTAGCGAGGTGCTCTGACAGAAAAGAGTTAAAGTTAGGGAAGCACTCAAGACTAGTATAAGAAAAGTGCACTTCCAGCTAGGGAACGCAGGGTTGCCATCCCTGTCCTCGTTAGATACGAGGCCCCACGTGGACTGGTCCGCGACACCTTATTCTCTAGAGCTAACAGTGGCGGTTTAACGCCACGAGCTCATATTTCGGTGTTGGCTGCATCACTTACGATCATTTGCAAGGTCATTCCCTTCCGCCACCTGGGGACGCGCCTAGTAGGTAGTCCAACCGTTGTTTTATTATTATTATTATTATTGAAATGGTTTAAAAGCTACTTGCAAGGTAGGAAATATGTGGAAAGTTGATAATGAACTTAGCAGTGTTAAACATGGAGTGCCTCAAGACAGTAATCTCGGTCCTGTCCTATTTTTAATATATATTATATATATATATATATATATATATATATATATATTATTCGACCAAGTAAAATTGTCTAAATTGTATATGTATGCAGACGATGCCGTTTTAAGGTACTCATATTGTTAATTGTCAAGGAAAACTAGATAATATATGTAGGTGGATGCATAGTGGAAAACTCCACACTAATCCTGAAAACAAAACGGAATATCTAGATGTTTCTATTTACTGAGCAGATTCGTTAACACAAAAACAATGGAAATTGTTTATAAAGCACTCGTTGACTCTATTGTTAGATATGCAGTAAAGGTGTAGGGGTGTACTGCACCTACCTATTAGCTTAAGCTAATTCCAGGAAATGGCGACCTAAATAAACAACAACTTTTAGAAAAGCACCTAATGGATACTACAAGTATATGAATATACTCACCTGCCTCAATGACAACAAGTACAGGATTGCATTTGACTATAACTACTTGACAAGAACAAGTTATGTGGTGCCATTCTATTTCAATCAATATCGAAAACGAACCATGGAGTGTACAATACCATTGTTATACAACTTTATATCGACCGAAATATTGGAATCGACACATGTAAGTGCATTTAAAACAAATTTGCGCAAATGGATACGAGATAATGGTTAATGAGTATAAGCAAAATAAGTATTACCTTGCAAAATGAACAAGCAATACTGAAAAAAAAAATGGAACACAAACAATGGAAAACGGCTTACACCATTGCAGTCGACAATATAGAACGAGATGAATGTGGAGACAATAAATCGAGAGGAAGATATGGAGCAGGTACGATGAAAACCGATGATAAAGGAAATATAACAAAATGAAGAATGGTAATATGGAAAACAATGGCGAAGAAGAAATGGTATACAAAAAAACGAAGACTAAAATTGAAAAAAAAAAACGAGCAAAAATTTGGAAAATGGTGATACATAAATGGAGAAAATGGAGAAATTCAAAATTATATTATGAAATACAATGGTATGGAGTCAATATATGGAACTAGATAAAAGAAAAAAGGGTGGCGACATGGTAGGGATTCGAAAGTATGGAAACTCTGGAAGTATTGAGGATGGAATTGGTTTACGATTGGTTATTATGATAGATATGTTACATTATGATTGCATTTCTCAGTGTAATTGCGACAGACTAATAATATAAAAGGTACATTTATGTGAAATAGAAATGTAATTTAGTTTTAAATTGTAATTTTGGGTACCAAACGATAAGTTTCATAACTTGGTTGGACCCCTATAATGTATCTACTTGGCAAATAAATAAATTTCAACATTATTTTTATTATTGTTATTATTTTTTTTTTCTTGTAGGCTTTAACAACTAGGTTATTCGCCCTGTGACTATTTGGATATCTTTGTATTTGCCTCTATATTTCAGTTAATAGATTTGTCTCTTTTAAGAATCTTAATACTTTATTTATATTTTCCATTCTTATCTGAAAATCGTTTTCTACGCCATTATTTAAGTTTAATAGTTCTCTGATCGCATTGTATTTGTTACATTCTTCAAAGATGTGTTGTATGGTTAGTATTTTGTTACATCTTTCACATCTCGGTCTGTGTATGTTGTTTAGTATGTAAGAATGTGTAAGTTTTGTATGCCCTATTCGTACTCTCGTCAAAATAACACTACATCTTCTGGACATTTGTGGAAGTGGTTCTCTAGTGTGTGCAATTGGCATGTGTCTTTTTAAAAATCTGTTCTGTTCCTCCTTTCTTCTTGCGACTTGTTCCAGATACTATTTTTTATTCTATTATCTTTTAGAATTGGTGAGAGGTCTAAGTTTAGTGCTGTTAGGGCTTCCTTTAACCGTGTATTAATCGGTTGATTAAATCATTTTATTTGATTGGTTGCGCATGGCTTAAATATTGCTGCATAGATGAAATGACTTCGGTTCTGTGAAATATGTTTTCCGTATTTTATTGTCAGCCACAACCTTCTATATTTTAATGGCAGGATACCTGATTCAATGTGAATGCTACTTGTGGGGCTTGTCGGGAATGCTCCTATTGTTTATCGTTTACATACGTTTTGTATGACATCAAGTTGTTTTAGGTTGGACATTGCTGTCGAGCTATACACGATTGAGCCATAGTCGAAAACAGATAAAATTAATGCTTTGTACAAACGTAAAAGTACTTCTCAATCTGGACCCCATTTCAAATTTGGCAAGCATTTCACAGTGTTAAGCGATTTGCGTGCTTTTTGAGCCATAAGTTCAATATGTAGTTTCCAAGACAGTGACTGGTCGAATATTAATCCTAGGAACTTGTGATGTGTTACCACTTTTATTATTATTTTTATTAAATATAAGTTTGGCGGGTAATGCGGATGTCTTAACTTACAAAAGTGTAAGCATTCTCTTTTTATATGTGACATTTTGAAGCCTACGTTTTCTGCTTCTAGATCTACCGAGTTTATTGCTTTTTGTAATGTTACGTTATTCGTCAAATCACCTTCCGAATGAGCATACATAACTAAGTCGTCTACATAAATGCATCGACTGATTGATGGGTCTAGTGCCTTTGTTAGGTCGTTGACTGATATTAGAAACAAAGTAACGCTAAGTGGAGATCCCTGAGGGATACCTGTTTCTAACTCGTATTTTTTGGATAGACAATTTCCGATCCTAACCGGGAAATACCGCTCTGTTAAGAAGGATTCAATAAACTTTACCATGTTTCCCCGTATACCGAATGTGTGAATTTTCAGTATGACTCCACACCGCCATACGAGATCATCTGCGTTTTGTAAATCGAAAAACACTGCTGTTCCGTGATATCCTGCGCTAAAGGTATTTTGAATGGCCGTGGCCAAATACAACACGTTATCCCTTGTCGAATGCCCCTTACGAAAACCAGATTGGTATTTATTTATAAGTTTGTGTTTCTCCAAATACTGCATTAGTTAACCATCCTTTCTAGGATTTTCCAAAGTCAACTGGTTAGCTCTATAAGACGGTAGCTACCTGCCTGAAGGGGGTCTTTTCCTACTTTTAGTAATGGCACTATAATAGACGTTTTCCAACACGTAGGATAAGTGCCTTCTGTCCATAACTCGCTGAATATATGCAGTGTATTTTCTAATACCATGCTCGGTAGGTTTTTTTATCATGCTGTATGCAATCCTGTCCATTCCTGGTGAGGAGTCTTTTACTGAACTTAGCGCAGAGGTAAATTCTTCTTTTGTAAATAGAGCATTATAATCGCTGGTTTGTTCTTCAGAGAGGTCTAATGGAATTTCTCTGCCTTTTATCTTTTGTTTAAAGGATTCCTCGTAATTCTCTGAAGAACTTGTATTTTTGTAGTGGTCGGCAAATTTTTCTACTAAACCTGTTGGTTCTGTTATTATAGCACCCTGCTCGTCTAGTTTTATAGAATTTCTTGGTTTAGCCTTTCCAGAAATTACTTTAATTTTGCTCCAGACCTCGGTTAGTGACGTATTTGAAGTAATATCCGATACATACGTTGCCCACGATTTTCTCTTAGCGGCTAAACTTGTTTTTCTTGCTATAGCTCTTTTTGTTTAAAGTTAACAAGGTTTTGTATTGTGGGGTATTTAATAAAATTTTTAATGCCATTTTCCTGTTTTTGATGGCAGTTGCCACATCTATACTCCACCAAGGGACAGGGGCCTGTTTATTTTTGTCCCACTTTGGGGTATCGCTTTTTTGCCGCTCATAACATACTTTCTGTAAGGCTAGATATACATTCATTTGTTTCCTGTTGCATTGTAGGTGTGCGTATATGGCTTCTGTATTTTTCCCAGTTTGATTTTTCAGTTTCCATTTCTCGGAAGTACCCACTCGGATTAGAGATAACTGTTGTTAAATAATTGGGAAGTGGTCACTTCCGTGCAAATCCTTCATTGGTACCATTGATATCTTGTGGCTATTTGCGGAGAGTAAAACTTCGATCTATTGCTGAGATATTATTAGTCCTTGCATTGAAATGTGTTGGTTTGCCACTACTTAGCAGTACAATTTGCGACGTGTCTAATAAGCTGTCTATCATTTTTCCCCGGTTATCTTGTTTTCCTGAACCCCATAAGGGGCTATGGGCGTTAAAATCACCAAGTAGTAGGAAAGGTACGGGTAACTGCTTTATCAAGTCTTCTATATCTTGTATGCTCCAATCATCATTTAGCAAGTATACGTCGCAGACTGTCAGATTGATTGGGTGTCGTACTTTGACAGCCACCGCTTGGACGTTCGTATTTAATCATACGCGATCGTATACGCAATCATCTTTTAGGAATATTGCTACCCGCCCTTAGCTCTAAGATTGTATGGCACATCATATCTATCACTTTTATAGTTCGGAGACAAAACTTATCTGTTGATTTAAAACGGGTTTCTTGAAATGCTATTGCAAATGGATTGTACTTAGACATTAGTACCTTCAATTCATCCGTACTTTTTGCGCAGCCATTACAGTTCCACTGTAGGATGTGCTCCATTATAAATAAATAAATATATATAAATAAAAGATATATGTATAAAAAGATGTATGTAAATAGACGACGGACAAAAAACGTTAAATTACGAACAATACAAATATATCACAGTATTATCACAGATATTATCACTGTCGTAATTGACTAGGGGACCTATCCTATCGGGGTTTGCCTTTTAGCCAACCCTTTTCCTTTTGCCGCCGTGTAATGGGGTGTATGAATTCCCCAACGGAGTTATAATCCTCGATACTGGTAGGGGGGAAGGACAAACTGAACTAGGCTTCCTTTTAGAGCCACGAGACTTTTCATCCATTGCCTCTTCACCCTATAGCACCAGTCTAGCGAGAGTAACCTCTTTATTTGGGGTTTCCGGTGGTAAGATAGGTATTATTTGTTTTTCAAGTAATTCTTTATTTGAACTGTCTTGTACTAGTTGTTGTCTTATCTCTGTAGTTTTGGTTGGCTTGGACGTTTTTTAAAAAATCAGATATTTCGTTTTTAATAATCTGTTTAATTTCTGTAACCAAACTAGGCTGTAGTGACGTAGGAGTAGCTACAACGTGTGAAAAGGACGTAGAGGGAACTGTTAATGTTCTTACCATTCTTCTCGCTTCTGTATAAGATATATTATGTGTGATTCTTACTTCTTGTATTTCTTGCTCCTTTTTATATACAGGGCAGGACCTAGCCAGAGAGCTATGGTTTTTCCCGCAGTTAGGACACTCAATAGGTTTTTTGTAGGGGTTTTCTTCATGCAGGTTCTTTCCACAGATATCACAAGTTGTTACATCGATTTGAGGGATGCCCAAAACATTGACAGTTGAAGCATCGTAGCGGGGTAGGAATATATGGTCTTACTTGCAAAGGATAAAAAGCAGCCGTGATACTTTTGGGTAATCTGGGACAATTAAAGGTAAGTACGTGATTAGGAGTATTCTTCAGTTGCCTGTCTACTTTCGTTTTTATTCTCCTAACATCTATTACCCCCTGACTTTTTAGATTTTCCTTAATTTCCTCTAAGGGACAATTTAAAAGGTCTCTGCAGAAAACTACTCCTTTGGAGATATTTAATGTGCTGTGAGGCACTACTGTAAGCTCATCAGATGCAAACCTAGTGATTTCAGCCAATCTTATGGCTTGTTTATTTGATGCCGTTTCTACTAATAAATCTCCCTTGACCTTTTTAACATTTTATACTTCACCTATCAGTCCATATAAAACTCTTGCTATTAAGGAATGGCTCACATTGCTAAAGTCACCTTCTTTCTTTTTAACCAGCAGGAACCGGGGAACTGAGTCCACCGTTTCTCTGCATGGGTTGCCTACCACACCAGTTGGGGGGAAATTCTCCCGTGATGTGCTGTAATGGGGTAGGGCACCTTCCCTGTCCACGTTGGATCGGTCCTCCGGCCGTCTTTTGGAAGGTTTACTAGTGGACCCTCCACCACTTCTATGTTTAACGAGCTGGCACTGACATTATTGCTTAAAAACATACTCATCATGTTCCCACGAGCACCTCGGTAATGAAAGTCACTAGCAGCAGAGCCGGGATACTACTAGAAGGCATTAATACTTTGAGAGGTCGCCTCTTTCCCCATAGGCGTTTCAACGCTAGGGAACAGGCTTCCTCCTTGCTACGCTCAGGCTTCCCTTCGCGCAATCCCTTCAGCACCTAAAACTGCCAAACAACCTTGCGATCAGGGAATTTTTTATAGAGGTTACCTTCCTGGAAGCCCGGGCGGTAAAGCCAAGACCACCGACCGCTAGTTGTACGACGTTCCCTAGCCACGCTCTGCTAGAGTCTCTGAAGTACAGTTTGCGGTTGCGGTATTAGGAGACGGCAGCGCTCAACTGGCCCCAGTTAGGACATCCCGGGCTAGCCACACCCGTATACGCTTTTGACGACACATGTCCTGGGAAGAGTAGAGAAAAAAGGAAGAGGACTCTCAGCTTTCGCTGGGAGCGTGAAGAGAACAAGAGTTGGAGCGAGGAAATGGTTAAAGTAAGGGAAGTCACTCAAGACTAGAACAAGAAAAGTGTACTTCCAGCTAGGGGAAACGCAGGGTTGCCATCCCTGTCCTCGTTAGATACGAGACCCCACCTGGACTGGTCCGCGACACAGTATTCTCCAGAGTTAACAGTGGCGGCTTGCCGCCACGAGCTCATATTTCGGTGTTGGCTTTGCATCACTTACGATCATTTCCAAGGTCATTCCCCTATCCGCCACCTATTATTATTGTTGTTATTATTGTTGTTATTATTGTTGTTATTATTGTTGTTATTATTGTTGTTATTGTTATTACTATTATTACTATTTATTATTACTATTACTATTAACGACATCCATGCAAACACACGTGAACCATCCAGCTCCCGATGAGATCAGAGAAACGGAAACCTGCGACAGAATCCGTAAGTGGGGAGTAAAATACTATGGGATCCCCATTTCCATCTTAGAACGGATACAGGAATTGCAATTCATTATGATAATCGCCTTAATGACCTATTTATCTTTAAGTACTTCATCTTTCCCGTCGCCACCAAACTATTTACCGTACTATGTACGGTTGCGGCCACGGAAATGTTACCACTTAAATTTATCCAGCAATTGAAATTTTTGAATGGAATAAAAGTAATTTCTATGTCAATATGACGTCCATTTACTGTGGGGTATCATAATGCGATAAATTAATGTCAGTGACAGCCTATAGTGACAGCACTTTTATTTTAATCAAGTTCGTATTCTATTGAATTACAATAAAAAAATGAGAGAGGCAACTTTTTCGTAGCAGCAATTGTACAAGTATAAAAGGAAATTCTTGGTCTGTTTCCCAATTATTACATATTTATATCTGAAGTAGTGACAGTTTGTGCGATTTTATATTTTATTTTATGAGTTGTCACGTACCGAAATACTAGAGCCAACGTTGTTCTAATTAATTTATATTGATCAATTAGGGTAAGAAATTTTATTTATTAGAGTACCCATGTGATTAGTGCAGGACTACGCCCGGCGAGAATGCGAAGGGAATGAGAGCGTCTAGAAAGAAAAAGGAAAAGTCCACGTATTTCATTTCCTCCCCAAGTGGGAGGCCGGGCTGTTTGAGCTTTCCAAGCTCCTTCAGCTGCAATCATGGATGCTAAGCAGGTCGTATTACTACAGCTCTACTAGCTCGGTAGAGCGTCAGTAGCGACGTATATGTATATATATATATATATATATATATATATATATATATATATATATATATATATATATTCATTATTTGATGATTTATGCAATTTAATTAAATGAGGTTAATTAACAAATAATTAATTAAAAAATATTTGTAGAGTACAATGGTTTATCCGATTTAAAACATCATTTTCTTGCCCACGTGCCGACTGACTGTGGCTTTCCGCGGTATTGCCCTGTTGTATTCCAATTATGATTGGTTCTTAGCTTGTATGCATGGAATAGTCACTATAATCTGCTGATATTAGTGATAAAAAGTTAATAAAATACACATTTAATGAGCCTGACATATACAATTTCCTAAAAATCATGTTAGGTTCATACCTCAAAAAGTATAAACGCATTGCAACAAGTAATTACAGCAATGACATGGACCCAAAAAGTTTTTCATACCTAGCTCCACGTACAACAGACATTCCTTGGAAATCCATGGAAAATGGGTTATCCGATACTTGCAAAATGAATATAATGTAATTAAAAAAAAAACAATAACCAATTGAAAGTTAATTGAATGAATTAAATTGGAAATTAAAACACTTTAAAAGTATCAGCGCTTACTAAATTAAACATTTTTAATTAAATATAAATTGAAAGCGAACACCCTATTATTAACTTAAAAAATAATTGAATTTTGTTATTGATTGGTTTTGAAATTTATTAGTTGAAAATTTAGAAATGAAAAATTAATTCAACGAACAAATAGTACATACCTACAGTGTTTCAATTTTACGACACGAAACGTTTAACTTAGCAACACGCATACGCATGAAAATTTAAAATATCAATTTCAAACTCATGAATTAATAATCAAAGTCAAACACTTACAAAGTTGAGTGTTTGTTAAGTATCTTTAAAATAACGTAGCTTTCAGTGCAGGGGAAAGAAAAATTAATAAACAGGACAAAATAAATTGTACCCGTATAATTTATATGCTGACATCATTGAACTTGGCATGTGATTATAAGCTGTAAGTACCTGGTTATTAAATAATTGATTAAAGCTGCTATCATTAATTATAATAAAACTTAAACATCGCTTAAATATTAAATTTAGGATAAAACATGTTAAATTATTTTAATTATGTCCTCTTTAATTTAATTTATATGTATTTAAACAGCGTTTTTGTAATAACAATGCTCAAAGACGTTTGTATTAAGCCTCCCGCATTGATAATACAAAGTTCAATGAGCTCCACTTTGTGAAGCAATTGTGAAATTACCGATAGGATGATTAGTACATAGAATGCCTGCAGAATATATTGGAAATGGCAAATTAATACCACTTAAGAGAATGTATGACTAATGGAAACACAGGAAAACAACTAATTCGGGATTAAACTACATCTTATAAACTTTAATTAAAACAATTTAATTTTTTACACCTTCCAACCTACACATACATACGTTATGCAATGGACTTTTTTTTCACTATCGCTAAATCGTCTTATTAGTTCATTTTAGAACTTTTGTCCAAGTTTTGCCAAGAACGGACATGATGTCTGGATTTGTGTGTGTGTGTGTGTGTGTGTGTGTGTGTGTGTGTGTGTGTGTGTGTGTGTGGTGTGGTGTGTGCGTGTGTGTGTGTGTGTGGTGTGTGTGTGCGTGGTGTGCGTGTGCGTGTGCGTGTGCGTGTGCGTGTGCGTGGCGTGTGCGTGGTGTGGTGTGTGTGTGTGTGTGTGTGTGTGTGGTGTTGCGTGTGCGTGGGTGTGTGTGTGTGCACGTGTCCGCGTGTGCGCGTGTGCGTGTGTCTGTGTGGATGCTAATATCCACGATAACTTCAGAACGAAAACACCTACGTACTTGTGTTTGTATTCAAGCTTATTTTCATTACACTTGGAGCTGATTAGATTTTGGGAGAAATCCAGCGGTTGAGAGGGGGGGATTATTAGAGGCAGTTTTGTGCTTTTATCAAATATGTCTAAAACAGCTGTATAATTCAAAGATACAAAAATACCTAGATATAGACCTTAAACATATCGACTAATTATGTTCTATAGAGGTTTTTGATACGACGCGTAATTTAGCAGCAAAAAATTCACAATGTAGAATTTAAGTAATATCTAAATAACGATTAATTTGATAAGAAAAAGTGTAAACATATTTTTTAGAGAAAATTTAACTTTACATAACTTTTCTTTACAAAGTTTCTTAATATAACACAAGGTAGATCTAAAAATGAATGAAATATGAATGAAAATGGTTACATTGTATTATTGATATCTTACAGAATCGGGCGACTTTCTCTAACGCGAAAATCTAAACTAAAAATAATTAAATCATTTGGTCGCAAATAAATAATAGCAAGTCCGGTAAGTAGCACGACAACCAAGAATCGCGTAGGCAACAATCTAATTGAAACACAATGTGATTGACAAGTATGTAAGTAAAGAAAATGTTTATGTATACATGTACATTTCGATATTCATACAGTAAGTATACACTCCATATTAATTATATCTAATGAGAACTTGTGGAATGATGTAGAGAACGCGTTGAACGTATGTAAGCAAAACGATAGAGTGATGATATTGGTGGATAAGGACGGATGAGTGGGTGTACAAAGAGAATGTAATGAATGCGTTCTAGGAAAGTCCGGAGACCAAAGAGTCAATGAGAATGGTGAACGCCTGGTGAACAGAAGCCTGTTTGTATCTAATACGTGGTTTGAACATAAAATGTGCATCTCTATATATGGTAAAGAGGTGAATCTAAAAGTATCATTGACTTGATAGTGTATGGTGAACCTGGTGAAAGACACAACAGGAATGCACGGGTAGGAGTGTTGATCGGATCACTTTTTGGTTGCATCGAGAGCGTATTTAGGAAAAAAGTGGGACTGGAGAAGGAAAGAAAACGTAGTGCGAACGTCCAGAATTAGGGTAGACAAACTAGTAGATAATGAAATACGCAGGTGCTGTGAGTATGGAGTTGAATGTAAATGAAACAGTGTGAAACTAACAAATAAAGTGCATGGATAAGCTTCAAAAACTGTGTTGTCAATTGTGCCGTGCGGATATGTGGAAGAGCGACTGTAGACAGATAGAAAAAATGTGCTTGGTGGAATGAATCGGTAAAAAAGGCATTGCGTACATGACAATGATTGTCGCAAAAAAATGAGACTGAGAAAAGGTGATTGTATGAGATATACAGATCAAGAAAGAAAGAGAGAAAATGCAGAATGATTTTGAGAGAAACACAAAACTCTTCTGGCAATGGGTCAAAAATACATAACTTCGTCCAAAACTGAACGCTGCAGGAGTGATGAATACGAGCAATGAAATAGTATGGGACGATTATGAAGTGAGGAAATCCTGGCAAGAATATTTCGGAAAGGTGTGAAGTAGCGAGGAAAGTAAGAAGGGTTAAATAAGGAGAATGTAGAAGGAATGGTGAATGAAAGGATATTGGGATAAATGAGTTAGACCAAACGGTGGTAATGTTGAAAAACGGTAATAGAGCAGGCGTAGATGAAATAATTTGTGAAATGCTAAAGTACGGAGGTGCAAAGCTAATACGAAGATTGTATGAATTATTTAATGTACGCCTTAAGGGTGGAAAAGTGCCGAGGGATTGGAAGAGCGCTATCATTGTACCACTATATAAGGGTAAGGGGAACAAGAGTGATTGCAAGAACTACAGAAGAATGAGGTTGCTCAGTGTACCTGGTAAAGTATTTGGAAGAATACTAATTGATAGAGTACGAGAAACTACACAAACTAAGATTTGGGAAGTGCAGGGTAACTCCATTCCAAGGAGAGGATGTGTTGATCAGATTGTTGCCCTCCAGAAGATGATCGAAAAATGGTTTAAGTGTAAAAAGAAAGCTGTACTGTGCGTTTGTAGATCAGGAGAAAGGACACGACAGGGTGAATAAGGAGAAGCTGTACGGAATAAGGACAGTATACAACGATAACCGGGCGTGTGTTATGGTGAGTGGTGGACTGAGTTTAATATTGAGCAAGGAGTACGGCAAGGCTGTGTAATGTCACCGCGGTTGTTCAATGTATACATGGATAAATGTGTTAGGCAAGCATATACCGATACAAATTCTGTAATGGTTGGTGACGTAAATGTACGAGTTCTGGTGTATGCAAAGCGCGCAGCCTTATTAAGTGACAGTCGGATGAGTTACACATTGTTTTGAGGAAGTTTGATACAATCTGTGAGAGCATGGACCTAAAGGTACACCTGAACAAAACTAAGATTGCGGTGTTCAATGGGGAAGGTGGAAAGGAGAGTATTTACTCTGAAAGATGAAATTGTGGAGCAAGTGGACGAGTTGGTATATCTGCGTAGAATGTTTACTGCAGATGGTATAATGGATGACGAGATTGGACGAAATGTTTAATGCTGAAAGGAAAGTGATTGGAAGTATGTGGACGATAATGAGAAACGAAAACAGGAGTCTAGCTGCTAAACGAGGAATCTGTAATGGCGTGTTTGTCCCGTCAGTACTGTATGGAAGTGAGACATGGATATGTCAAAAAAGCACGAAAAAAAAATAAATGCCGTGGGTATGAGATCCCTGAAAAGCGCAGGTGGTAAAACGAGAAGGGATAAAATAAAGAATGGGTGTATAATGACGGAGTGTGGCGAGAAATAGACGATGATGGATAGATATAAAAGTAGTACATTACGTTGGTTTTGTCATATTGAGAGAATGAACAACGCAAGATTAACGAAGCAAATATATGTGGGTGAGGTTAGAGGTAAGGCCGGGCCTGGTAGGCCGCGTAAAACGTGTCTGAATGTAGTAGAATGTATGATAAAAGGAAGAAAGATAAGGAGTTTTAAAAATAAAAGGACATGTCATGGACAATGTATGAATCTTGTTGAAGCTAGAGAGGAATGTGGAGAGGAAAGCATTGAGAAAGATTATGAATGAAAAATAAATAAGAGGCAGGGATTTTTTTGCCTTTCCCCGCAAGGGAATGGCGTGATGGTTAAGTTAAGTTGTAAAAGAGGTTGCATAAGTTACAATCTAGATGCCTATTAACCTCTGTCTGACCTGTTCTGTCTTGATAGTAGCTCTACCACATACATAATCGTTTCGTAGTAGCCAGGTGTATTTAAGCGTTTCAAACAATGTAAATTTTTAGAGAAAAACAGGAGTTGTTTCGTTTACAAAACATTTATATGTAACCTCTACTTACATAATTATACAGGCTGAGGCATAAAATGTGAAAATAAAAACTTCTCGTCTAGGTTTATTAGTAAAATATTTATCTTTTGTATATTTTGATAATAAAAGGCATTTCGAGGAAAAAAGTTTGTATGAACTGTGTGAACAAATTTATTATTTTTGTTGTTATTGCTTAATTTGTTTCTCTACGAATTTTCAAGTCAATTGAGTGGAACTTGCCACGCATAGGTAATGTTCAATTTCAAATTGAACAGGACCTACATAATCATGCCATTATCATTAATATCATTAAACTTAAAAAGCAACTTTCATAATTATAAAGAAATTGTAACATAAACATTTTAGCAGTGTTCCTAGGTCTATAATATTAAGAATGTAATAACATTTATGTGATTTTTCATCCACAGGTTTTTTGTAAACATGCCTCCAACTTATAAAGCTTTAAACGTAAATAAGTCAATATTTTTTAATAGAACACACTTTTTGCTCCACTGTCAGTTTAGAACTGTTTTACAAATTAACAAAGTTGCAAAATTGATCATTAGCCCACAATACCTGAATTTTAGTCACTTCGGATTTTAAATATGATAATCCCCCATTCTTGATCCACCATTTTGAATTTTTTAATTTTGACAAATGATTTACACTTAGCGATCTTAAAAATCCCCTATAACCGACTTTCAAAAAAATCTGTTGATAAATTAAAGAAACACGGTAGTCCCCCATTTTTGATACGCCATTTGGAATCTTTAATTTTGACAAATGATTTATACTTAGGGATCTTAAAAACCCCCAGTGCTCGACATTCAAAAATATCGGCTAATAAATTTAAAAATGCACAATTTTGCAACCTAAAGACGATGCGCCACTGGTTATTATATATTTTTAGTTTGAAGTTACATAAAAAAGTATTAGTTTGTTATTATAATTATGTAACTTTTTAAAATTTGAAGCAATGGATTTTTCTAGTTTTCTGATCCCCTCAAAATGCCCTGCCACTGGTTGGATTTTGCTCATTAACGAACTTGACCTAGATTTTATGGCAAACAATTTTACAAATTTCATATCAATTTAAGCAAAAGATCACACACACACACACACACACACACACACACACACACACACACACACACACAAAACACACACACACACACACACACACACACACAACACACACACACACAACACACACAAACAACACACACACACACACAAACAAAACAAACACAAAACACTAACACAATTACACACAAACACACAAACACACAAACACAAACACACAAACACACAACACACAAACAACACAAACACACAAAACAAACACAACACACAAACACACAAAACACAAAACACAAACACACAAACACACAAACACAACAAACACACAACACACACACACAAACACACAAACACACAAAACACAAACACAAACACACAACACACAAACACACAAAACACACAAACACACAAACACACAACACAAACACACAAACACAAACAAAAACACACAAAACAAACAAAACACAACACACAACACACACACACAAACACACAACACACACAAACACACAAACACACAAACACACAAACACACAAAACACACACAAACACACAAACACAACACACAAACACAAACACACAAACACAAAACCAAACACACAAAACAAAACAACACAAACACAACAACAACACAAACACAAACACACAACACAAACACAAAAACACAAAACACAACACACAAACACACAAACAACAAACACACAAACACAAAATAACATACAAACACACACAACAAACAAAGCAAACACAATCAAAACCAAAATCACTATCAAAACTGATTACATCGTTTTCTAATTAAACATAAAAATGAACAACAACAGATCAATTTTAACAAAAACAACTTAATATTACAATAAATATTAGAAAACACACATGTGATATGGTAACTCAATTTAAAAGAAATACTAAAGTAAATAATGTAACAGTACAGACATCATCAAGTATGAAACACAGTATGTAACTATAATAATTAATAAGTATTACAATATACAACACACATAAGCAAACAAAGAATGGACAAACAAATCTTCGAAAACCTTTTAAATCTAAAACAAAATTACAAATTATCTATAGCACACAGAAAAATCAAAAATCAAAAGAAGTCTAAACAAACATACATTACAATAATACAAATAACACTAATAACTATAACAAACAGAAAAAACAGAATATAAAAAAAAAAAATAATAAAAATATATAAATAAAACAAAATAAACAAAAACAATAAAACAAATTTTTTCAAACATCACAAATCTGATTTTAAAAAAAAAGAACAAAAAGATAAAAAAAAACAAAAAAAAACAAACACACAAACACACAAACACACAACACACAAACACACAAACACACAAACACACAACACACACAACACACAAACACAACACACAAACACACAAACACACAAACACACAAACACACAAACACACAAACACACAAACACACAAACACACAAACACACAAACACACAAACACACAAACACACAAACACACAAACACACAACCCCCCCCCCCCCCCCCCCCCCCCCCCCCCCCCAAAAAAAAAAAAAAAAAAAAAAAAAAAAAAAAAAAAAAAAAAAAAAAAAAAAAAAAAAAAAAAAAAAAAAAAAAAAAAAAAAAAAAAAAAAAAAAAAAAAAAAAAAAAAAAAAAAAAAAAAAAAAAAAAAAAAAAAAAAAAAAAAAAAAAAAAAAAAAAAAAAAAAAAAAAAAAAAAAAAAAAAAAAAAAAAAAAAAAAAAAAAAAAAAAAAAAAAAAAAAAAAAAAAAAAAAAAAAAAAAAAAAAAAAAAAAAAAAAAAAAAAAAAAAAAAAAAAAAAAAAAAAAAAAACAAAAAAAAAAAAAAAAAAAAAAAACAAATACACAAACACACAAACACACAACACAAGAAAACTTAGATTTGTGTCAACATCAACTACACTTAACGTAAAAAGCATTAAAATGCGGTATGCTAATGGAGCTATATTTAGACACCCATACCCTGGACATATGTTTTATACAAGAGACAAATATCTATCAACCCGCAGGTACACACAAATCAAACATATACACTTTTTATCACAACTACGGAGTACAAGAATATTCTGGTACGGCAATCGCGGTAAGTAACAGTCAACATCTGGTAATTAGCAATCATACAGTAATGTTTCAAGCATCACTTCACAAATCAACAAATCAACGAGAGGGTTTTATAGTTTATAGCATCTACATACCACGTAACGTTACAGTCGCACAGGAGATTTTGATCCACTTACTATAGGATATACACAAAAACGATGTAGGAAATCAAGCCATAATCTTAGGGGGAGATTTCAACTGCACTCTAAACCCTACAACCGACCTATTATACTCAGTGGATAGATGTCCTACGATAGCAATAATGCCTCGAAAATTGGTAACAGGAATGAATTTAGAAGACTCTTGGACCTTTCTTAACTAGAAAAATGGATACTCCTTCTACGCTTCAAAATCGGATTCTAGAATAGACAGTATTTATATATCCAAAGACGTATTACAGAACTTATCAAATACGGCAATCGAGTTATCCTTTTTCAGATCACTTGGCTGTTTTTGGTTTCTTCAACTTTAACAAGAATAGGATTTCCCGTCGACCGTGTTGGAAATTCAATAATTTTCTTCTGGAAGATGATTGTTTCGTCGAAACCATGAACAACTTTATAGATTCAGAAATTGAAATAAGAGACCCAATGTGTGAATTATTGACGTGGTGGGAAAATTTGAAAACAAATATAAGATTCATCACTACATTGTACGTGTAACAGAAAAGAAGCACCGAATTGCTTGAAATAAGAGCTTTACTGAAACAGTTAAGGAGTTTCCATACTTCATCTAATGAAAATCCATATGGCGTAAGAAGTCTTATAAAAAAAGTACAGGACTGGCATAAAAGGGAAACGGAAAAGATGTTGTTCCAAAACAAATTAGAAAATCTAATCCTTTCTGACAGACCGTCCTTACAAAGAAATCAATTTACAGATTATATTCCTCTATCCAGAATAACTAATGATGGAGTGGTAACCACACACCCGATGAAGGTCGTTCAAATACTGAGGAAATGCTTTGTAAAAGAATTCGGCATGGAAAACAATGAGGTCGAATATAATTCTGTTCAACCACGTTAAAAAATTATCACAAGAATCTAAAAATTTTTTAGACGATCCATTATCAGAATACGAGTTCGGTAAAGCAGCACCGTTATTGAACAAACGAAGCGCGCCGGGAATAGACGGATTAACATCCAACTTTTAACTCGCGTTCTGGAATAATATTTGTAAAATATATTTCGAAGTTAGTCTAAAAACCAAAAGTCTATCTAAATCAATGACTGAAGCAATTATCAATCTAATTAGGAAAAAGGGAGACGATACCTTGTTAGACAACTGGAGACCAGTTTCTGTATTAACTACTGACTACAAAATTTTAGGCAAAACCTTATCCTTGAGAATTTCGGTACCATAGTCGATCCAGATCAAAGTTATGGCATACCTAGAAGATCAATTTACGATTCACTTTATCTCCACAAGGATACAATCTACATCGCGACTGAAGAGAACTCTCCACTGACAATTCTGAATTTAGACTAAAAATCGGCATTTAATTGCGTTAGCCATAATTACATTCTCCATATTATGAAGAAATTTAATTTCGGGGACTATTTTAAAAACGCGGTACACACCTTATACTATAATGCAACTTGCCACATAAGAATAGGGCAACTACTAACAAGCGCGGTAGTAATCGAAAAAGGGTTGCGTCAGACATGCCCCTTGTCCGGACCTTAGACTTAAACTTAAACCCAGACTTAGAACCATTCCTGTCATCATGTAGACGTGTCATGATAAATCACAACACTAAACTAGTAGTGAGTAGTGATTTTCAAACCCTTAAATCAAATTATGAACACATGAAAATGTAAACTTTCACCATTATCACACATAATAAAATACTTACCTTATTTGGGCTTTTTCAATGGTGTATTTTAAATTATACAATCTACACGTTTTTCGATAACACTTACAGTTATCTTCCATCTATTAAAATTGTTAAAGATGTTGTAAACGATTTTGTCAAAGTTGAAAAATTAAAACACAGACATCAGCCTGCTATCAACGTAGGAGTTTGAGAAACGTATAAAGCCAACTATAAAAATTTAAAGTTTAGTAGTAAATAATAACTAGGTCATCAAAAATTAAATATTGTTAAACTGTCTTAAAGATGACAAATAAGGACACTCTCTAACGGCGAAAGCTAACAATGAAAAATGTCAGCCAAAAAACACATTTAACAAAATTTAATCAAGTTATGATGTATGTGTAAAGGTGTGAAAAACTTCAATTACAAAATGATAGAAGCATTCACAAATATGAACAGTTTTCGCGACAATCCGGATCCAAATTGAACAGTGAACAATCAATCGGCTTTTGGACAGGAGAATGGTGTAATAGAGTAGACAGGCCGCTTGGGTATCAATTCACCAATGAGAACATCAAAATTCTCGGAGTGAACTTCAACTAAAAAAAAGATGCTGACCACACGTTAAATGAGTTTAAGGATAAAATTACGCAAGCGCTTATTAAATGGAGGAGCCGTGCTCCTTTTGATTCAATGATGGCAAAGAAAATAATTATAAATCAGTCTGTAGCATCAACGGTCTGGTATTTCTTGCAAGTGGTATCCCTAAGTACAGGTCAATTAAGATCTTTGCACAAGTTGCTAGTTCGCTTCATGTGGTCCGGTAAACATAGGTGCAAAGAAGAAGATTTATGTTTGCCAGTAGAGTACGGAGGATTAGGTCTAGTTAATTTAATAGCGAAATCTCACACCTTTAGAATGTTGACGGTTCAAAGATTCTTACTGAATAAAGAAGAACAAAATTGGAAAATTATCCTGGAAAGAATAATCGTAAACGGCAACAAATATCAAGTAAAATGGCAATGGCTTTTTATGTGCCATAGAAAAAAAGATGTGGACAGAATTTCACTGTATGTACAATCTCTCAAGGACAGCAGTCGCTTTGTGGAGGCAAAAATAAACAATTTTCCAAGAGGATTAAGCGACATATAAAATATTCCCACAACATGGTTTGCACTTACTAAACAAAGGAAACCTCCGTTATTCATTAATTACTGATCTAATACAAGTTTCAGAAAAGTATCCGATTTTATGAGCTACAATGAATGGATGTACGAAGAGGCATTTTCATCAACCTTACATAAAATTTCCAACAATATAAAAGAGGAGTTATTAAAACAACATCGACAAATAAAAGATTTCTTGGAGAAGCAGTATAGCAATCAAATGCGAAATAATAATCCCACAAACGAACAGTTGCTGCTTATTTTCACTAATCTTCACAACAAAAAAGAAGTAGTAGAAAAAACGCCCATAGAAATTTTCAAAAAAAGTTAACATCACGAATCTACGAGTATGAAGCAAAACAACCCGGTAAATGGATTGACAAGGAAGTTCACAGCGACAGCTACTTCAACAAATTGTGCCTGAGTTATGACGCGGAAATTGCTTGGCGCCTTGCGAATAGGCGGCCAGATACCGTTTTTCTACATAAATGTGGTAAAGAGACGTTAACAATTGTCCACCTTGTCCTGCAGGAATTGGGAATGCATGGCATATGTTATTAACATGTCCTAGAATAGCAGAAATAGGAGCTACGTGTAATTATTAGTATTTAAACTAACATGCGTAGAATGTACAATAGTTGATGTACACCGTGGCCTACCTTCAAAGCTACCCCATTAAAATTTGTCAAGTAAACTAATTACTACAGCTAAAAGAGTTATTTACAAGACTCGTCTAGCGTATCTACGTCACAATGGAAACTGTGACTATAAAGTGCCTTTCATAACTAGAATAAAAACAAGACTAACCAACGAATATGGGAAGTGTTTAGGAAAAGGCAATTTAGAACAGTTTGAGGACGTATGGTGAGGCAGCAATGTGTTGAGCAAGGTCACAAACGAAGAGTAGTGTTTCACCTTGACATACTAATATAATAAAGTGAAAAAATTCTTGTCGTAAATAAAATAATAATATTAATAATAATAATATAATAATAATCAATTACCACTAACTAATCGTTAATAATAAACCAAACACACACACACACACACACACGACAAACACACACACACACACACACACACACACAGCATACAAGCACAACAGCAACACACAACACGCAAGCACAATCACATTCATACGCACACACCACACAACACATTACACACACACACACACACACACACACACACACAACACACACACACACACACACACCAACACACACACACACACACAACACACACACACACACACACACACACACACACACACACACACACACAACACACACTAATACACAATTTTTCTACTTTCTTTCTCTAGCACACTAGGTTTCCTAAGAATCTTTTTAGGACTTAGCAAAGTACCATTTCGATGACCTTTGACTCCCCACTTAACAGGAATTAGTTCTTCCGTGAGCGTGTCTTCTGAATCAAAGCTTCCTGCGCACAGTAGGATGAAGATGACCTTTGAAAATTGTGTATATAACAACTTGCTAAAACTATCTTTTCTGCCCTTTCAGGCCCGAGAAGCATAGGTTTTCTTAACACCCTAAATACAGCAGACATAATCCCAAATGTATTTTCGACTACACGCCTTGGTCTGCTGTGTCTGTAATTGTAAATTCTGAATCAAATTCGATCCTGTGAATATTTCTGTTGCGTGCCTGGGAAGGGTATCATAATATGTGATTGCAAAGCAAATGCCTCATCAGTATTATCAGTGATTAAAAATCGAGGGGGATTTTTAGTCAATGGTATACAGTGCACGCCGTAAAGAAAATGCTTAATGTTTCTCATATGATGCATACTTCTAATGGACACTGTATATACGTAGATATTTTTAGCCAATAAACATTAAATTCATTGCTATTTAGACAGAAAACTATAATAGTTTTAATGCTGGGTTTGCAGGAAGAAGAGCGATCACAGTCACATCCAGAAGCGTAAGATGATACCAAAAATGTCAAGAAAAAACTGTAGATAAAACCATTCCACGTATACCTACAACTAAAGCCATCAAAAGAAGGCCAGTAAATACGAAATCTGAAGAAGCATACGCGGTAATGAAACAACTATGAAGTAACATGAAGAAGCGAGATGACTTTGATGTATATGGTGAATATGTAGCGAACACCTTGCGGAATTTCAAAAACAAAGCATTCTAGCTTATGCTTATACTCGTGTCTATATATATATATATATATATATATATATATATATATATATATATATATATATATATATATATATATATATATATATATATAATATGACACATGTATCGTAGCAGCATCTTACTAAAAATAAAAATGCCTAAGCATATGGTAAAAGCTTTCTTCAAAGCGGAAAATGGCGGAATGCTTGGGGATTAGTGAAAGAAGTGGTGTAAGCGTATTAATTGAAGAAGGGGCAAGTAGTAATGGTACAGTGTCGGGGCCGAGGCCAAGAAGTGGTAGACCGAAAGTAGATATGAATGGTTTTCTAAAGGGCGTTAAGGGCAATAATACATGGAACCATTTTGCCGCACTATGTAAATTGCGATTTCTCCGTAGAGGCAACACAAGGTCGCGCGTTTAATTTTCTTCCCCTGTTACCTGTGCGTGCAGTTAAACGTTATCCTTTTTCAACGAAATATTTAATTATATCCCTTGGTTATCGCTACTCTCATCAAACGAGATACATATTTGTTAACACAATATTGGTTTATTTTGAGTACCTCTAATTCACAAATAAAAGGATTTTATCTTAAATATACAGTCCACTATTATAGAATAATAATCATTTGTTTTGTAATTAATGGACCAGCAAACTCGTTTGCATGTTTTGGTAAAAATAGATATACCAAACGTTCGTAACCGAATAGTAGATACCAACGAAAATCTGTAAAAAATTTTAATACTCCGGCATTTTTATGTGAATTATAAGTTGATAAAATGTTTAATTAATATGCCGAACACGCAATATTGATTAGATTCGGGTGACGTTAAGTTTTGTATGTTTTACAAAGGAAGTTAGCTTAGCAGTCTTAAAAGGATTGCTTTTATACAATGTATTAATATTGATGTTCAAAATTTTATAAATAAGATGAAAACTTGTACAAACCGAGAATTTACTACAATGCACATGTTTGATTAATGATAAACCTTATTTTATTGTTTTTTATTAAATACAAAAACGTACATGTACGTATAGTGCAACAAAGAATACATTTATTGCGCTCAATACGTACTAGTTCATTCGAAAACCATAACCATAAACCTAAATTAAGCGTGAAAAGATACTTAGTAACCAAAAAGTAAGTTTGAAACTTTTTTCCCGTCCTTAAATACGTGACGTTTTTCTTATAAATCCAGATAAAATATAACCGCATTAGATGTATAAAATAAAATTTTTGTATTGAACAGACCTGCATTGATTTTCTCGAGAATAGTATATAACCCACATCAAAAACAGGCATACAGAGTTCTGGAATAATTAGTTTTCCTTAAAACGTATTAAATAGTCTTTATTTTGTTAATTGGTTTTGTCATCAACATTGTTATAACAAAAATGCGTGGTAGGTACATAAAGTTAATGTTCTAAGTTGTATAACTTAGTTATTGTAACGGCAGGATATAATTTTGAGAACAGAACGTGCAATAACTAGAGATGTCCCAGCATGCTTGTCTTACTAAAGCCATGATAAATGACGCGATTTGAGGTTGGTAAGATATTGTCTATCGGTAACGTTTATTCTCACATTTATTGAGCCTCTGGCTGGAGAACATTTACTTCCCGTTATCAGATTGACAATAAATAAGCATTATGTGGGACATTTAAACTTTATTAGATTGGATTTTAATTAACTTTTTCGTGATTTCAACTGCAACATTTTCATTTAAACTAATATATTTTTCAACGAAAGAGCATTATTTGAAAAATATAACTAGATATACTATTTAAAATTTTGAAAAATCCGTTCTTTTGTAAATTTTTGGTAAATATGCAGTGTGATATTTGTAACTAAAACATACCTTAAAGTCAAAACGTTATTGTAGTTGACTTTGTAATAACTTACACTATGGCATGTACCAAGCTTTCTAAATGTTGTCTATCACTATATCATGTTTTGTCTTTAGTGAACAGTTGGTTACGCACGAGTTATTTTAACATAACATAGCAATGTAAATTTACATACAAAAGGTTAAAATGACCACGGAACAATATGAGGTGGCGTAATTAGTTTGACATCAAATTAATTTCCTGTGTTGTCTTCGGTATTACACTAAACTATTCCTAACTCTTATTACGCTCAACGTGAATTGTTTTGAATCTAATTTACATCATTTGAATAAGAAAGTCGAGAAATGTAACCTTTTCCCTTTTAAGCCTACTCCTGATTATACCAGAAATAGATTATTACCAATTACTTCATCGAAACACACCATCCGTTTTAAATTCTCATTAAGGAATGCAGGTAAAACAATTAATCAGAAACAGTTTTTGGTAACATTTCGTTATGGGTGACGATTTACGTTTTATCAAAATTAGTTTAGCACCTAAATTAAAACTATTTCTTATACCGATTGACCCAGAGATCCGAAAAAGCCCCATAACTTTTTTACTATTTGAGATATTAACGGGAAATTTTTTTTAATACAGCTCTGCTCAGCAAACAAGATAGTTGGAGAGGGGATACTAGCGCTATAGTAGTTTTAAGGTACAATCCGAAAAAAATATTTGGGCGCTTAATTTCAATGTGTATTTTTGGATACACATAAATGTATTGTGTGCTGCATAACTAGTGTAACTAAATGACAAAATCACAGAGGGACAGATCTATACACGGTGAACCAAGAATTTGAAACTTAAAAACCTCAACATTAATATAACATATTTAGTTACAATATTAAGCTTCATCGAAACAGTTTTAAATATTTTAATTTAAGATCCACTTACAATTGATTTAGATTAAAATGTAATTACATTTTTATAGTTTATCGAATGATGAGTTATTCGTTTGGCAAAGTTTACCAACACAATTTATTTGTTAAGTTAAAATTAAAACTGAATACATATTTAAAAAATCGAAACAAAATCATATAAAAATCAAAACGTTTAAAATATTAAGACAAAATTATTTTATGTTATTTTCTTAATCTTCAACTTCCGAACTTGTGTCATATTCCGACAAATTCGTCTAAATACGTGATTGGTTTTTTATGGTATAACATCTTTGATAATGTTTCGAGCCTCAGAATGTATAGTTTTCTTCGTAATTCCAACCATAATAGGGATAACCGTAAAACATAAAAATTACATTTTTATTAAAATTCTTGTACGGGGTGGCCAACTAAGAATGCGAGGTACTGTATCTGGGAAACTATACATCGTAGAGGCTTGCAGAAAAAAAAGTTTTACTACAACGGCCAATACAAAAACATGGAAAATATTTTCATGTCTCTGAAATGGGCGTAACTGAATCTAAAAAGTGATGTTTCGTGAAGTCTGCTATATTAACCTAATAAAAATAACTGATCTTTGAAGTCGAGGGTAATCTGAACTTTTTGTTTGACACTTTTGCCGTATGTCTAAAAATAAAGTGGTGGGGAGATTCAAAGGTTTCCTTAAATCACTCCGTATCTTCGAAACAGCTAATCCGATTTTAACAAACTTGGGCGAGTTGAAAACAGCTTTTCTTGGGCTACAAATGTTAAAATAATTGAAGTTTTGTTAGTTTCACATGTCTCGCTAGAGGGCTTTGTTCGACATTCCGACAGAAACGGTTAATTTTCGCAAAAAATTAAATGCATTGGTATGACTTTTTTCAAGAACAAGTAGCTAAATGATGCCTAAATAAGCTCGCGAAAACCGCATCTCGATATCTTGTTTCTAACCTAAAGTATTGGCCAAAGAAAACGTTATACCAAAATCCCTTAAATTTTGTTTTTTTAACTTTATTTTTCTGTAATTGTTTCTATTATAAATTGTGGCCCTAAAAGGACCGATTTAAAGGAGGAAGGTTTTAATGCCCCGTAAATGCTCGAAATGCTGACCATCACTCTATGCATTGCTGAGGACTCTTATGGGTAGACAAAACTGCAGCTTCAATTTCGGCTCTGAATAGGTTACCTAGAAATTGCGATTTTAAATGTTTGTAACTTTATTCACCAGAATAAAATCACCCTTTTTGAAATTAATAGAAATTGCGATTTTAAATGAAAATAGAGAATTTTTATTTCAAATTCCTTCGACCGATGAAGCCACCTTTAGTAGTGATGGGAGAGTCAATCTGCACAATATGCATTATTGTTATGCAGAAAATCCCCATTGGTTGCGTGAAGTTCAGCGCCAAGGACGTTGGAGTTTAAATGTATGGTGTGACATACTGGTAGGCAGAATTATTGGGCGATATTTATTCGAGCAACCCCTAAATGGCAATGTATTTATTGACTTTTTGTCCAATCAATTACCGTTGCTGTTAGAAGATGTGCCTCTGGAAATAAGGCAAAAATTGTTTTTGCAGTTGGATGGTTGCCCAGCACATTTTGCTATTAGTGTGCTCTCGCACATTAATGCAGTATTTCAACAACGGTGGATTGGAAGAGAAGTCTGTTTCCATGGCCTCCGCGATCGCCAGATTTAACTTGCCTCGATTTTTATTTATGGGGGCGCTTAAAGGACATCGTGTTTCTGACTCAACCTACTACTAGATAAGATATGAAAAACCGGATTCGTAACGCAATACATAACATACCGAGAGCTGAAATTGAAGCTGCAGTTTTGTTTAGTGATGAGAGGCTTCAGCAATGCATAGAGCGTGATTGTCAGCATTTCGAGCATTTACAGGGGCATTAAAAACCTTCCTCCTTTAAATCGGTCCTTTTTAAGGGCACAACTTACATAATAGAAACAATTCCAGAAAAATATAGTAAAAAAATTAAAATTTAAGGGATTTTCGTATAAAGTCTTCTTTGGCCGATATTTTAGGTTAGAAACAAGATATCTAGATGCGGTTTTCGGAGCTTGTTTAGGCATCATTTAGCTACTTGTTCATGAAAAAAGTCATACCAATGCATTTAATTTTTTGCGAAAATTAACCGTTCCTGTCAGAATGTCGAACAAAGCCCTCTAGCGACGACATGTGAAACTAACAAAACTTCAATTATTTTAACATTTATAGCCCAAGAAAAGTTCTTTTAACGCGCCCAAGTTTGTTAAAATCGGCTTAGCTGTTTCGAAGATACAGGGGTTATTTAAGGAAACATTTGAATACCCCCACCACTTTATTTTTAGACATACGTCAAAAGTGCCAAACAAAAAGTTCAGATTACCCTCGACTTTAAAGATCAGTTATTTTTATTAGGTTAATACACAGAATTCACAGAAACATCACTTTTTAGATTCAAGATTGCAGTTACGCCCGCTAGCGGCCATTTCAGAAACTTGAAAATATTTTCCAGGTTTTTGTATTGGCCGTTTTAGTGAAAATTTTTTTGCCGCAAACCTCTACGATAGATCGTTTCCCAGATACAGTACCTCGCATTCTTAGTTGGCCACCCTGTATACACCTTTATTTCACAAATAAAATAACCAACGAGGTTTTCAAAAAAACTGATTTTAACAAACTAGAGTAACACAATAAAAGGATTAAGTAATAAAATGCACGCGGAAAATGTCAGCTGTAAACTTTTAACTGTGAATGCACCACCTTAGAATTCTCAAATATGATTGGACAAATAATTTTCCGCGTCAAAAATTGTGAACTGCACAGCTCTCAAACTACATTATTTTAGTGGACATATTTTCCTACTATCTTGTTTGCTGAGTGGAGCTGTAGTAGCTACTTTTATTTAGCAAAAGCTAAAAATAATTTTATTTATGTACCGGGTGCCCCAAAATTATAAAAACTCTAAAGTTATTTTTTTAATGGAACTGCCCTATTTTGATGTTATTATTGGATTCTACACTAAATTATGTGTTAAATTTATTAAGATCAGTTACACTTTATCTGTCATACTTTTTTGAGATTTTGCAATGTTTACCTAGTTTATAACTGATTTCATGGTATTCGTCAATAACTTTAAATAATCATGTTAGTCGAGAATGAAGTAGGTATGTATCGTGGCAACAAGTTTGATATTTTTTATTTATAAAAAATTCCTAAGTAAGTTTTTATAGTCATTATTTCCTTAGGAAATAAAAACCAGTCTTAGTTCCTGGATAAATTCTAACATATCTCAGTTATTTCTAACTAAAGTAGCCTATTTTAGCAAAGCAGTAGGTACCTGCTATTGTTAGCCATACGGTTTTATTACCTACCTTCAAGAAGGCTTAAATACCCGTAGGTAGCGGGACGAAAAATGTCTCTTTTCCCCAATAACTTTTATACAGTATACTTACTTTACTGTTAATAAAGTAAATAAAAACAATCAGCTATATTCAATCCACTACGTCGTGTCTCCGGTCCCCGTTTTGTGATCATAAACTTTGACTCTCACGAGTACAAAAATCATTTTGTATACTACTTGTATTACCTTATGTTTACTACTTATGAGCGCTCCATGTATGGCACCCTTAACTTTCATAATAATAAGTACTAATTTTCGTATCCCGCAGCTTTTGCAAAAAGTGCAATACTAGCATAAGGCGACCATTCATCCCGTATTATACGGAATAGTCCCTTTTTTAAACATTTCATTTCATATATGTAATTATTTGAATAAATTACGTAAATGTTTCGTATTTATAAGTAAGTCCCTTTTTGTCCTGTTTCTGACGTTTCATTAATTAATCAAAGTCTAGAAAATACGAAAAAGATGGCGCAACCTTCAGATAAGACACAATAGGATGATATTACAAGTTCTACCATTTACGACACCTTTCTATCACTATCAGATAGTGATGTAATGTGCTTAAAGTGTTGTGCACAGTTTTCACTTGCATATGGTGGGAAAATGAGATATTGTTCAACACATATCGACGCTTAATCATAAAAAGGCTGCTTCTAGTAGCAGCAAAATATCGTCTTTTTTTCGTAAAGACGTTTGGAAATGAAGAACAAAAGCTAGCTGCGATTAAATGTACTTGGTCGTTCCACAACGTGATCCACAATCAGTCGTTTCGTTGTATGGATTGCACCAGTAAGCTAATAAACAGTAGCTTCCAACAAAGATGTTGTGCTAGAACCAAATCTGCAAGTAAATGATTCCTTTTGTAAAATGTAACACGTAATAGCTCCATACAAAATGATCTTGGAAGAGTCAATTTTGTAACCATCATTCTGCACAAATCACAGGAGCGTAACTTTGTCCTGTACTCTTACGATATTTTATGAAAGACAACGGCATTCAAGTACAACTTTTGGAAGTTTATTCAGACATTATATCCGAATATATTATTAAAACGGGTGACAAATACGAATTAACAACAAAAATAATGGCATTTTGCACTGACAACACAAATTGCAATTTTGGAGAAGCAGCAAGACATGGCCAAAATAACGTCTTTCATAAAGTTCAGCAGTTACTTGCAAGACTTTTAGTTGGAATGAACTGTGCTGCTCATATCTTTCATAACTGTAGCAGAGCAGACTCTCTGCTTGTCTATTGACACCCATGCAATTATTGTGAAAATCTATGGCTATTTCTACATTTATACTGTTCGAGTTGAACATTTAAAAGAATTTTATGAGTTTGTTAATGTTGAAGTTTGGCTATGGTTTCTTCACTCGCTAGCTTATACATTTTATAAATGCATGCTGCAAGTGGAATCTGAAAAACCTTTAATGGTAGAAGTATACATGGTTTTATCAAATTTAAAGCAACAATTAATAGAACGGAGAAATGAAGTTTTTTTGCCAAATCAAGTTAACACTATCTAGTAATTTTGATAAATGACGAAGGAGGCCTAGCCGTAACTCAATGTAAAACGTTAGTGACCATGTTTTATACCATGTATAGCCTATTTAGATAAATGGATGAAAGCGTTTCCTTGGGTAATGCTAAAAAAAAGAACCTCTGTGGTTAGATGGAAACTCATTAACTGTTTTTCAAAAACAACACCCAGATATTCATATAGATGATTCGAACTTCTTGATGAAAATGTGTGGGTTCCAAACATTAGAAAATGTACCTTTTTCAAATAGTTTTGACACAACGTGATCATCTGGGCTTTATAAGAAAAAGCCCAGATGATCACGTTGTGTCAAAACTATTTGAAAAAGGTACATTTTCTAATGTTGGATCTAAATTTGTATTAGATGTTAAGAGGTTACTAGCCCAATGTGATAAATTTTTTTTGTTAAATTTAAGCCTGTGTGTTACGTTGACGTGCTCTTCCAATCAACTTCATTTTCTTTAACCGATTGGAAACTAATTTAGTTTTTTCGGTATCGGTAATATGTTTTTACATTGAATATTATGCATCAGCTTCTACACAACGAAAGAAATTTGTTATGTGCAGAACATTTAGATAATTAGCAGTATAATATTGAACTAATAAATAAATAATATTAAAAAGACTTACTTAGGAATTACGTTTGTTTTGTAAATAAATGTTACCTAATACAAATGGTTAACAAGAACTTAGGAATTCTTTTTCAAATTAAAATTAAACAACAGATGCAAATTTTAGAATACCCAACGGATTTTGTTCATTAAAAAATTTAATACATTTTTAATGGTAGGGTTAGCAGTATCAATTATTGTTTGAGGATTCATAAACACGTAACTCTAATCGCTTATTTAACACACTGAACAAGTTTATGCACATTCAGCTTGAAATTAAGACATGCTTGGTTAGATTCTAAAACAATAATCAGAAATTGTCACCTCGCAAAATATAATTTTACTCATATTATGATACAAGTATGAGATTACAATTATAAAAGCATATAATTAACCATGTTGATTACTAGCGCCAATCTTAGTAAAACTCTTTGAGGCATGGCAAATGTAAGAGTATTTCAAATAGGTAACTATAAACTGTATACACGTATTATGCACCGAATCGCGGGCATCTAAGTACACCACGAAAATAACAAAAATTAAATTGTGTCAAAGGAAGGTCATAAAAATTTCATATATACATATACCCCAATACTAATGCAAGCGCCCCCACATGGAAAATTTTAAAACTAAATTTTGACGATTCGATACAAGTTGAGTCATCTTTTTTGTTACTTACTTCAGTATAGATGAGTGGATATGCTTCTAAGGGTTAAACAGTAAGAAACGGTAAGAGATGGAAGGTCGGTTAAATGGAACAAAAGTTACGCATCTGAGAGGATGTATTTATGGTCTTTGTAGAACTCGAATATCTCTTTTAGTTTTTGAGATATTTGAAAAAAATTGAATTTTCTGATTTTCGTTTTTATTTTTTTCTGACCTTAATTGAAGAGCTATCCAGAAAAGAAGAGCACATTTTCATTTCCACTTTTCTAACTCTACTTAATGCTGTTATTCAATTTTTGATACAACGTTTCGTTTGTTAGCAACTTTGTATTTTTAAATACACGAAAAAATTATTTTTGGCATATTTAAATTCACTCCTTGGTTCTGAATTCAACGATATATCACACTTTATATTTTTGATACGTTTCGGATTCATATTCAATGAGAAAACATCGAAAACGTACAGTTAAAACTAATACTAGAAACATTAGAAAACCGTAAAATTATTATAAAATTATGTTTTGTAATTTTAAATGATAGACAAATAAAAACAAATTTATTTTAAAGGTTAAAAACTCACAAAAGATGTTCAAAAACATTCCGTTATTCTCTAAACATAAATAGCATCTTCTAACTGTAGCATCTAAAACATTCTTCAGCATTTGAGGAGTAATACTAGCAAACGCTTCGAGAACTAATCTTTGTAAAAATTCTTCGTTTCCAATATCATTTCCATAAATGTAATTTTTGATGTATCCCCAAAGAAAAAATCCACGGGCTGGCCACAGTACATTTGCATGAGTACCAATACATCTTCCTGAAAATCTAACTGACAGGTATTCTCTGGCAACTATGTGTTGGTGCCCCGTTCTGCATAAACCAGCAACCTTCAACTTCTTGGAAAGGCAAAACATTCATTTTGGAGTAAAATTTGGTAACGTTCAGAATTTAAGGACTCGTGGTAAGTGAAAGGACCTATAATTCGAGTACCGAATATAGCAGCCCACATATTAAATCTGAAACGATGTTGGTGTTTGGCCGTTTTGTACAGACGTGGATTTACTTTTGCCCAATAATGAGCATTTCTACGATAAAAAATTCCATTATTATTAACCATTCTTTCATCGGACCATATTATTTATTCAGAAAATATTCATTGTCTTGAGATTGACGTATATACCATTCGCAAAATATTCTACTTCTTTCTGGGTCATCTGGTCCTTGGTAATTTCTAAATTTCTCCTTCTTTAGAACATAATGAGCTGTGGAATGGGCTATGCCAGTTGCCTCTTCAATTTTCCTAGTAGAAACCTCTGGATTTTCCGTTACAGCTAATAAAACAGTGTTGGCTTTTTCTTCATTGCAAGATTTTTTGCGAGATTTTACAGGTTTTTTGAACGCACCATGTTCTTTTAGATTAACTGCTAATGTGCGAAAAGTTATATTTTGAGGTTGACTCCTTTCTGGATATTTGTTTAAATACATTATTGCGGCTTCAGAACAATTACGTTGACACAAAATGTAACACGTCAGTATATCTAATTTTTCATTATTTGAAAAATGTACTCCTACCATATTGTTTTTAGGTAAACACAAAATGTAATTAACTCAAATACCACCAAATAAACGTAATACGGATAACAATCAATTATGACAGGTAGGTAAACAAAATGCAAAACCAACTTATTTTTATCAAATGCATCAGTACGACGGAAGATGTATTTTAACTGTTTAATTAATAGTATTTTCACTAAATACATACTTGTGAATTATTTTATTCGCAACAGGCATTAGAAAATGAGAAAACATTATTTTATAATAATTTTACAGTTTTCTAATGTTTCTAGTATTAGTTTTAACTGTACGTTTTCTTATCCGAAACGTATCAAAAATATAAAGTGTGATATATCGTTGAATTCTGAATCAAGGAGAGAATTTAAATATGACAAAATAATTTTTCGTGTATTTAAAAAATAAAGTTGATGATGGTTACTAACAAACGAAACGTTGTATCAAAAATTGAATAACAGCATTAAGTAGAGCTAGAAAAGTGGAAATGACAATGTGCTCTTCTTTTCTGGATAGCTCTTCAAATAAGGTCAGAAAAAATAAAACGAAAATCGGAAAATTCAATTTTTCAAGTATCTCAAAACTAAAAGAGATATTCGAGTTCTACAAAGACCATAAATACATCCTCTCAAATGCGTAACTTTTGTTCCATTTAACCGACCTTCCATCACTTACCGTTTCCGAGATCCCCATATTGGGCATCCTTATCTTGGACACGGTGTGTATTATATATATATATATATATATATATATATATATATATATATATATATATATACATATATACCGGGTCCACCATCGCTCTGGCACTCCTTTTTAGCATCTTCATTATTTGTGGTAAAGAAAAAGTATAAAAACAAACTTTACCTTATTTTTCAAGCTCTATAACCCAAAAATATTTTTATGTATACAGGGTGTTCCACTTTTGCTGCACAGCACTCTACTCTTTTATTTTAAGTGAAACACCCTGTGTATTATTACAATTTTTGAATTTTTTGTTGGCATTGAGGGGCACTTTATTAAGCATACATGTCACCTACAGTCCACCGTTTCGGCGTTATCTCACGTTTCTTGAAAAACAATTACGTTTGCGGCATACTCAAAAATGACTAATATCTCGCAAAGTGAAACAGGTAGGGGGCAGTTTTCACCATTCGATAGACCATGAAAAAGTAAATACAAATTTATGAAAGAATAATTTTTGAGATACAGATTTTTTACGGGTAAATTTTTGATTTTCGAAAAATTGAATCATGGATAACTTGATTTTTTTAAATAGAAAGGTATATATTTTTTTATTTAAACAGATGCGGATTTTTTTCTCTTTCGATTCTGTTAATACACATATGGGTCTATCTTTAGCCGTTTTCATTTATTTTCTTTTTTGTTATATTGCAGTAGCCATGCAACAGAAAAACAAGTAAAAGGACGCAAAACAGTAATTTATTTTAATTTTATGTTAATCCTGTTCCATTTAACAAACTAAAGCTATTAGCAAAAAATAAAAATAAACAGTAACAAACATTTTAATTCAAGAGGTGCTCAAAATTCTGTTCGTTTAATTCTAAACACTTTTCAAGCCTTTTCTGCAGAGCTTGGCGCACATTTAATAGCATTTCTGGAGTTACGTTCGTAAATGCGGTTTTTCATTACTTCTTGTGTTGTAGGTTCTGCTTCGTAGACGAAATTTTTGACAAACCCCCACAGAAAAAAGTCCATCATGGTTAGGCGATCTTGCAAGCTAGACACGGGACTTCCTTGACTTATCCAGCGATTGGGAAATTGAAGATTTAAAAAATTCTGCACATTCCTAGCAAGGTGCACCATCATGCTGATACCACATGATATGTTTTATGTTGTCAGGAACATTTGCGCGTAATTCAAATAATGATCACAGAACTAAGGACCTTTCACAAAGTTATTTACAATTCCTCCCAACACATTTACCGTCCATCTGTACTGATGATCCGAATATCGCACAATATGTGGATGATTTATATTATCATAATAATGAAAAGTCCGACGGTTTACTCGGCTGTTGCTGTGGAAGGTAGCTTCATCAGTAAATAAAACAATGGACGTAAAACGTGGGACCTTATTTAACTTATCTGACATCCATTGACAAAAAACTTTTCTTGCATTAAAATCACCCACAGTTAATTTTTGGTGTAATTCTACTTGATATGGATGATGTTTATTATGTTTTAGTACCCGTCTTACCGAAGTAATACTAATAGTACCAATGGAATTAGATATTTGTCTTGTGCTGACGTTTTCGACAACGCTCTGCATTACCATAAATTCAGTTTCTTCTGTTCTAACTGTTCCTCTTTGAACATTTGCATTGTAGTGTACCCTTCCGGTTTGTTCAAATTGAGCCAATAATTTTTGTAAAGCACGGGTACTTGGAGGACGTCGATCAGGATATTTTTGTTTATACACACGAACAGCCAGAAGACAATTTCTTTGACAGGCGCCCAAAACAAACACCATGTCCACTAATTCGTTTTGAGTAAAATGAATGTTAATTAAGAGTTAATTGCAACTAATAAGTCAATTTCTGCTATTTCTTGTGGCTGCCAAACAATAATTTGGCTTTTGTTTTTGTACTTCATGTACTTCATGTAGCAAAGCCTACTTCAATAAAAAAAGTGTACTAGTAAATATCATCCATACCATGATGAATATTGGTAATTTGTTGTCTAGTATCACGCAAGAAACAACAAAAAACGAAATAAAAATCGAATTTTCCAATACAACCCAAGAATGTCAAGACTTCTAAAATAAAATGGACGACATTTTGAGAAAGTTATTGAACTAAAATACTTTTAATTGCTTCCTTTTGATTTTTTTCTTTTAGCATTAGTTTGTTAAATGGAATATAATTAACATAAAATTAAAATAAATGATTATTTTGCGTCCTTTTCCTTGTTTTTCTGTTACGTGACTACTGCGATATAGTAAAAAAGAAAATAAAAAATAGAGAATCGCCAATTCTGTAAAAACGGCTAAAGGTAAACCCATATGTGTATTAACAAAATCGAAAGAGCAGAAAAATCCGCGTCTGTCTATGTAAAAAATATATACCTTTTTATTTAAAAAGTTATCCATGATTCAATTTTTCGATAATCAAAAATTTACCCGCAAACAATCTGTATCTCAAAAATTATTCTTTTCATGTTTTTATTGACTTTTTCATGCTCTATCGAATGATGAAAACCGCATGTCCCAAACTATTTTACTTTGCGAGATATTAGTCATTTTTGAGTATGCCGCAAACGTCATTTTTGTCAAAAAACGTGAGATAACTGTAGGCGACATGTATGCTTAATAAAGTGGCCCCCAATTTCAACAGGAAATTCAAAAATGTAATAATATACGGAGTGTTCCATCTAAAATAAAAGAGTAGAGTGCTGTGCAGAAAAAGTGGAATACCCTGTATACATAAAAAGGTTTTTAGGTTATAGAGCTTGAAAAATAAGGTAAAGTTCCTTTTTATACTTTTTCTTTACTAAAACTAATAAAGATGCTGAAAAGGAACGCCAGAGCGATGGCTGACCCGGTATATATTTCAAGTGGATCGTTGATTGCGTTCTGTAATACGATATTTTGAATAAAAGGGAAATAAAACAACAAAATCATTATCTGTTTAATTTTTGAGAATACTATATATGTTTCGCAAATTCTACTGTTTGATACCTTGATATTAACATTATAATTCCAAACCGCGAGCTTTTTAAGTTTTGTGAAGAAACTGTATACTACATTCACAAAGATAACCGTTTGGTATTTGGTATTATTTGGATCTTATGCAAACTCCAACTTTACCTGTTAGAAAGAGTAATTCAGAGCACTGCAGAACTGTTTGTCATGCAGCTGATGCGTTCGTACATTTTATTTATACTCAAGATTTATGTTAAAGTCCATATTTCTTTTACTATGCTCATGATATACAATGTACATATTGTAGTTTATGCTAACAATGAAAGAATAAGTTAATATTTAATATTACTTAACTCAAATAGTAAATTTTTGTTGAAGTGTAGAAAAATTTTTAACGTGATTAATTCAAAATCGTTATAAATTAACATTATTTATCATTACATAAATACTGTATTCAAAAGCACTGCTTTGTAGTACAAAGAAAGATTGGTAAGGAATACGAAACCGTTACTGTCTTATGCTATCATAAAACGACTGGAGCTCCTGTGGGAGCATGAAGGGATATAAAGTGTCCTTACTGGCTCAACTTACAAAGTTTCCAGCCTTCCCAAGTGAATCAGATCAATATTTAATAATTATATCGGTTGAATCTATATAAAATTTAATATTACAAATATATGTAAGTTTACGTCCTTTATTATTTAATAAAAATTTCTTTCTACTAAATTTTAAATTGCTTTTTTTTAGATAAATTATATTATCTAGATTATAAAGAATTTGATAAAGATTTCATAAAATTTAATAAGAATAAATAATAAATTCAAGCTTGTCCTTTTTTTATTAAAGAGGAACTTTAATTTATAAGAATGGTGGCTTTAGCTTTGTTGTTGAATTTGAATTAGGGTATTACATAATGTATTACAACATTTTTTTATGCAAATTTGATGCGAATATTTAGTAGTTTTGTTTATACGTATTATATCATAAAGCAATGTAAAAGATAATGTTTTGTAAATGCAAACTGTTAAAAAATATTACAGGTTAATTATACAGAAATAAAAAATTTTACTTCAATAGAAAAACACAAATGTGTTAAAGCTAGATTTTTTAAACAACTAGCTTATGTACATGTACCTAAAAGTATGTATTTAAAACGCATTCAGTGGTAAGATTTGATTCAGAAAATAAAAGCCGCATTAAATCGATCTTTATTATACAACTTCAGCTTTTTTGACAGAGAAAACTTTTGAAACTTTAGCTTATAAAATGAAAAGAAAGATTGAGTTTTAGCATTTATCAATTTATATTGCTGATATTGCTAATTCAGCTATTGGCTTCATAACGTTTCATTAAAAAGCTTATTAAAATAATTATAAAAAAGTTAATTGTTGCCTTGTCTACCTTGAGAAATTGTGTACACAGCTCATTCTAGTATAATAATGCTAGGCATAGTCAAGAGTCTCACAAACTTTGAAGTTGAAACTGCTTAAATGAAGCTAATTATCGTAAAGTGGGCAATCGACAGTACCGTGTTTTCCACAAATTAAATATTTTTACGTTTCCCAAAATTTAAAATTTTACAACATACGCTTGTTAAATGAGTTGCTTTGAAATTTGTATGTTGTTACATAAAATTTATGGAGTAACTCATGTGAATTAATTACACCCTCTTCTAATGTTTTTCACATGACCAATTATGTAGGTTAGAAGTTCATCGCGAGACGTTATTGTGTCTCTATGATTACTAGAACTTTAATGGACTCCACAACTAAAACGTTGTAATTCATACCTACGATTACAAAATCTATCTATCAATAGGTTAAATTAGTTGATGTCACACAAAGATTAAATTGTTTATTACTTTTGTAAATGTTTTACTTACGCAGTAAACTTCTTTCATATTATTTAAAAATCAACCTGATATTTTTTTCTATTTATATAATTAGAGAATAGTCACTTACTGTTGATAATGTGTAAATAATTTAGAATTATTTATTTTTCCTTACTTTTGCAACTAAAATTATGTTATTAACCTCAAAGGAAGTCATCGTAAAATTCTAGGTCTTCTGTTGATTATTTTATTAACCACAAGGTACATTTTTCGTTGATTGTAACAGAATATAACATATATGTCTATTATCATCGTCTTTTCCTCGCTACACTCCGTCATTATACACTCATTCTTTATCTTATCCCTTCTCATTTTACCACATGCGCTTCTCCGGAAGCTCATACTCACGGCATTTATTTTTCTTTCGTACTTTTTTAACATACCCATGGCTCACTTCGATACAATACTGACGGGCTAAACACACCATTATAGATCGCTCGTTTCGCAGCTAGGCTCATGCTTTCGTTTCTCATTATCGTCCACACACTTCTAATCACTTTCTTTCCAGCATTGTCCCCTCGTCCACTTGTTCCATAACTTGATCTTGCACACTCTACTCTCCTTTCCACCTTTCCGATTGAACTCCACAATCTTAGTCTTGTTCACGTTCACCTTTATGTACATGCTCTCACAGACTGTATCAAACTTCCTCAGAGCAGTTTGTAGCTCATCCGCCTGTCACTTAATAAGACTGTGCATCTACATACACCAGAACTCGTAATTTACGTCAACAACTATTATCTATCAGACTAAAGATGAAAGAGCCTACAGGGTGGTAATAAGAAACTTGCATCATACTATAGACATCGAAGAAATCAAGGACGACTTACTCAAGCATGGACACACTGTACGTAACATTACTTACATCAGACACAGAATATCCAAGGACCCTCTACCTATGTTTTTTGTCCATCTCGAGCCTGCCCAGAACAACAAAAAAGTCTACGAAATAAAATACCTAAACTATCAACAGATAAAAATAGAACCTCTGAGAAAGAAAACCACAATTATTCAGTGCACAAGATGTCAAGCCTATGGACATAGCAAAGGTTACTGCACTAAACCGTACCTATGTGTTAAATGTGGAGAGGAACACCAAACTGCCGTCTGCACAAAATCTAAAGACAGTCCCGCCACTTGCGCGTTGTGCCGAAGCCCGCACCCTGCAAATTATAAAGGTTGCCGAATATATCAGCAAATACAATTTAACAGAGGCAAAACAGCGTTTCCTCCATCCGCGCAAGCCATAAAGAATATGAACACGCCAATATTTGAACAAAACGCATATACCTGCAACTTAAACAATTTAACTTATGCTCAGGTTACATCACCCCACTTCATAAACAACCAAACCCAGAATACAAACACCAATGACATTTCATTATCACAATTCTTGTCCAAATTCGAAACAATGTTTAGTCAATTAATGAATCAGAACAGCACGATGCTAAATCTGCTAACCACGTTAGTTAACAAATTAAAATAACGGATACCCTACGCATTGGTTTATGGAATGCAAATGGGCTAACACAGCATCGTGTATTAGTCGAGCTATTTCTCAAACAGAAAAAAATTGACATTCTGTTAATTTCTGAAACCCACTTCACTGAATACAGTTACTTCAAAATACCTCACTACTCGACCTATTGTACCAACCACCCGGATGGTACAGCCCATGCCGGTTCAGCTATCATCATTAGTAATAAGATATCACATCACGTAATGAAAGAGTTTTCCACTGAATTTATACAAGGCACCATCGTAGATGTCAAATGCTCTAATGGCTCCCAAGCGATAGCAGCTATATACAGCCAACCCAGACATGCAATACGGCAACATCAATATGAAATGTTCTTTCAACAGCTAGGGAATAAATTTATTCCAATATGGGGATCTAGAATTACTAATACTAAAGGCCGAGAACTAATCAAGGCGATGCAGGCAAATAACTATGGCCACTTATCAACAGGTGAGCCCACATATTGGCCATCTGATTTAAACAAAATTCCAGATGCTATGGACTTCTTCGTCACCAAGGCCATATCTCCTAGGTGCTGTAAAGTAGAAACCTGTTTTGATCTCTTTTCTGACCATTCATCTATAATCGTCACAATGAGTACGTCGATCATTACTAAACAAAAGAGACCTTCATTCTACAATAAACACACAAACTGGGAAGCATTCAAAGGGTATCTAACCAGCAATTTAGAAATTCAGGAATCTCTAAAGACAGAAGACGAAATAGACACGGCGGTTGAAAGATTAACGAACATCATACACCATGCAGCCTTTTACTCTACACCATCTAGAGGTGATAACCCCGTCATCATCGATAACTATCCACTACACATCAAAATAAGAGACAGAAATACCTGGCAACGAACTAAGCATCCAGCAGACAAAAATAAATTAAATAGGTTAACACGGGAACTAAAACAGGCACTACAAGATTGTAGAAATGAAACATTCAATGATTATGTCAGAAACCTTTCTCCCTATGAACATGGTGAGTATACCTTATGGAAGGCCACTAGCAGATTCAAACGCCCAAACAATCCTATTCCACCACTGCGTAAAAACAACGGCTCGTGGGCAAGATCAGATGATGAAAAGGCTGAATTATTTGCGAATCACCTCTTAACCATATTTCAACCTCATCCTATGGCTGTTACAGCTGCAAAAGAAAGTGAAATACTAAATTACCTACAGGCTCCTTATCAACTAAGCCCACCCATTAAACCCTTCACGCCTTCAGAAATAAAAAATATGATCAAAAATCTGAAAAATGGCAAAGCACCCGGATATGAACTCATAACCGCTAAAGTTGTGAAAGAACTGCCCCACAAGGCGATAATGGCTCACTCAAATATGTAATGCAGTCATAAGGTGTCAATATTTTCCTATACAATGGAAGTTTGGTCAAATATTTCTTATTCCTAAACCAGGCAAACCTGCACACGAAACCACATCATACAGACCAATAACTCTATTACCTATTCTATCTAAAGTGCTCGAGAAATTAATACTGCTAGAATGCTACCTATAATTGAAGAACAAGGACTAATTCCCCAACATCAGTTCGGGTTCAGACAGCAACATTCCACCATAGAACAGGTACATAGGGTGGTTGACGTTATAGAACAGGATTTCGAAGAAAAAAGGTACTGTGTTGGAGTTTTTCTAGATATCAGTCAAGCATTTGACAGAGTTTGGCATCCCGGTCTACTCTACAAAATTAAACAATCCCTGCCCCACCAATATTACCATCTCATTAAATCCTACTTAAGTGAAAGATACTATCAGGTCAAACATGCAGAAAGCCTGTCTAACCTCCATATTATTAAAGCTGGTGTCCCCCAGGGCAGCGTCATGGGACCTGTGCTATATTTAATCTTCACATCTGACCTTCCTCAACAAGAACAAATTGTTACTGTCACGTATGCGGATGATACTGCTCTATTAGTATCTCACGTCGATCCTGTACAAGCTTCGTCTATACTTCAAAGCTACCTCGGCAATTTGCAAGAATGGTTACACAAATGGCGCAGAAAAATAAATGCAACAAAATCGACAACCATAACCTATACGACCAAACATGGTACCACGCCTCCGCTTTACCTGAATGGCACTCAAATACCAACCAAGGACGAAGTAAGATATCTTGGCATACATTTGGATAAGCGGCTCACATGGAAAGTTCACATCACTAAGAAGAGAAAAGAATTAGATCTCAAAATGAAAAAAATGAACTGACTACTAGGACGAAGATCTAAATTATTATTAAACAACAAAGTGCTAGTGTACAAAACAGTGATAATTCCAGTGTGGGCTTACGGGATTCAACTGTGGGGCTGCTCGAAACCCTCAAATATTGCAATCTTGCAGATATTTCAAAATAAAACTCTGCGCACTATAACCAACGCGAAATGGTTTATCTCAAACCTTACTCCGCACAACGACCTAAAGATAGCATGGATTAGAGATGAAATCGACAGATATAACACTATGTGACCAGAATTCATTCTCACCCAAATGTGCTAGTACTCAACCTATTAGATAACACAAATGTAATTAGAATATTAAGTAGATGTAAGATTTTGGACTAAGCTAACTAGTATTAAACAGCATGCGGGGCCCGTCGCTGGGTGGTTTCCCCCTTCATGTCATTCATTAATCTAAGATCACATTTGCTTGTTAGCTTCTAGGCTAGTTGTAAATTGGCAATAATGTAATAAAAAAAAAACTATTACACCATTTGTATCAGTACATGCTTGTCTAACACATTTATCTATGTATACATTGAACAACCGCGGTGACATCACACAGCCTTGTCGCACTCCTTGCTTAATATTAAAGTATTCACTCACACCTCCTCTCACCCTAACACATGCCCGGCTACCATTGTATACTGACCTTATTCCGTTTATTAGACCTTCATTTACGTCATATTCATTTAATATTTCCCCACAGCTTCTTCCTGTTCACTCTGCGGTACGCTTTCTCCAGATCTACAAACGCGCAGTACAGCTTCCTTTTTACACTTAAACGCATGAAGCCACCCTACCATCCTAAATCTTAGTTTGTGTAGTTTCTTGTACTCTCTCAATCAGTATTCTTCCAAATAGTTTACCAAGTACACTAAGCAACTTATTTCTCTGTAGTTGTTGCAATCACTCTTGTTCCCCTTACCCTTATGCAGTGGTACAATTATCGCGCTCTTATTTAACCATTTCGTCTTATTTCCCTCACTACTGTACAGCTTTCCGAAATATTATTGCTAGCATTTCCTCACTTCACAATCGCCCCATACGACTTTTGGGCCACATTTTATTTTTTGACCCATTTCCAGAAAGTTTTTTGTTTCCCTCAAAATCATTTTGCATTTTATCTTCTTCCACAGACATCACTTCCTCTTTAAATATTCTCACTGCCTGTATAAATCATACAATCGCTATATATCAGTCTCATTTTTAAACAATCATTGACACATATTGCCTTTCTTACCGATTCATTCCACCAAGGACATTTTTTCTGTCTACCTACAGTCGCTCTTCCGCACGGAACAATTGATAACACAGTTTTCCAAGCTTATCCACTCACTTTCAACGTCAGAGCCTTTTATTTGTTCGTTCCCTACTGCTTTATTTACATTCAACTTTTTACTCACAGCATCTGCTTTCCCTCTACAGGCCCACTTTTGCCCGAAACATACTATCGGTACTACCAAGAAGTGGTCCGCTCTATACTCCAATATGTGCATTACTTTTGTGTCTCTCACCAGGTTTCTAAGCCGTTCATCATACACTATCAAATCAATTATACTTTTAAATTCACCTCCTTGCCATGTATACATATGCTCATCTTTATATTCACCATTCTCATTTGGTCTCCGAACTTTCCTAGAACACGTTCAGTATGTTCTCTCCGTTCACCCACCCATCCTTTCATATCTCCCAATACCATCACTCTTTCGTTTGTCTTACATACGTTCAACACGTTCTCTACATCATTCCAGAAGTCATCACACTCTTGGTCTCTTTCTTCATTCAGCGGTGCATAACATGCAATAAGATTCGAAACTCCACTTCCATTTTAACCCACATCACCCGGAAAGATACCAATTTGTACTGTTTAACACATCCTTACGATTTTTCACTTACGATCACCCTAAATCCTTTTACGCCATGCACAACAGTCTCACTCCTGACCATAGTGCTAGGCTGCCATCTTCCATCTCCACAGCATCCTTTCCTTTGCGCTTTTTCTCCGATACACACATATTATCAAGGTGCCTTTCGTACATTACATTCGCAAATTAAAATTCTTTACCATGCATACCTCTACCATTCCATGTACCCACTCGCCATCCATTCCTTGCACAGTCGTCAGCAACGGGGCCTATCCGTTTCGACTTTTATCGCCCCGGTAATACCATAGCGGGCACACCGGTTACTAGCATTCCCTACTAACGGTATCGTCCTACTACCGGACAGTTATTTGTCTACTGTCCCAACACGTAAAGAAGTAAGGAGTAGAAATATACATAGAGTTAAGAAAGGTATAAATAACAATTATTGAGTGTACACTTACTGTATGAATATATATATATATATATATATATATATATATATATATATATATATATATATATATTGTGCGGTTAAATTATTTAAAAATAAAATAAAGTTTAAACTTTAAACTACATGGGGAAATAAGGTTCTTATCGTGATAATATTAACAAAAAATATATTATGCGCCGTACTAGCTCAAAATCTCTTTTGGGGATAGGGTTCAATTGTATTAAACATTGATTGTTGGCAATATAAATTAAATCTGTGAATATTCATGTAAATGATCAAATTGTATTTTATAATAAACAGTTACAATGTGAAACCAACTTTGTTGAGACCTGCAAATACGCATGCGTTGCGCACTTAATGCTGAACTAAATATAGCCTGTCAAAAATTTCTGCAATTGATCTAAATTACTGAGCACAATTTTAATTTTGTTTGAGGTAAACTTATTAATTTTAATATAACGCTAAATCATTTACTTTTCAGATATTGACACGTGAATTCGTACAAACATTTATACATTATTAGAAAAATAAATATAGGACATCAAAAAAAAATATATAATCAATGCGGAAGGGTTATGAAAGCGAAATACAACTCACATGTGTTGCTGTAAGTTCCAAATAATATTCATGTCGGGTTGGTCCACATTAAACATTGGACGTAGACTTCCTTCCATAAATCGGTGATACTGCCTTGCTGTCCCAAATATGCTGCTTAACATTCCATTATTTCATCCAAATCAAATAACTGTTGGCTGTTCTTCATGTGGTAAATACGATGTACTTACAATGCTCAAATACTTATAAGCAAGCACTTTATTTCATTTGTGTTATTTTTAAAATGTCGTATTACTTATTTAATAATTTCTCGGATTTAATTTTGTATTTTAAGCTCATATAGATTTTGTATTCACTTGAACCTTTATTTTAGATTCCGTTATGAACTGTATTTTATGATTTTAATCACTATCAACAAAATAAACATCGAATCCAAGATAATTGAAGAATTTATTAGCATACAAAAAAAATTGCATATCACCCGATGTTTACACACGATCTTGAAAAACGAAACAATTACAATTTTATCGACCAATTGTGATCGGTAACCTTATTTTTAACTTTAGTTATAGGTTAAAACAATTGTTTCTGATATCTCAACTCTACGTCGATCGCGTTTCAATTCCGATAATGTTTACGAGAACTGTTACTTACATGTTAACACAAATAACACTAACACTATGACTTGTTAGTCAATAAAATTTCAAAAAGCAAGAGAGTGAGAAATCAGGAGCAATTCCTTTTATACATTTCTTCTAGATACCAAATTTTCATTTTTTTTTACATTACACACAGAAGATTCTAGCTTCTGATTGGTCTAAACAAAATTGTAAACTTAACTAAAACATAAATTATGCTATATCTTCTTTAATACAATTCGGATTTGATTTTTAATTACAGATTTGGAATCAAGGCAAAATTTCGCATAAAAAGACACCTCACAAGCTCTATTTTGCTTCGATAAATTTTGTACTGACAACTTATAATCTAAATTTACTAATATCAAAAAATCTTACATCCTACAACTAAACTAATTACATATTAAAATTCCACATAAAAAACTGTATCAGAATACATTTATTTCAACCTATATTATTTAAATTTTACAAAACTTCCACTTTCTCATTTAAAATTTAGGTAGTTAACCTAACTTTTCTAATTTTATGTTTAAATTACATATTTATAGTTAAATTCCTTGTTGAAATGAGGGAAACTTACTATTAAATGTTTTTTATAATTTATTTTAAACTTATCTTACCCTATAAAAACTATAATTTTGTGAAATTCTTACACATAATACTTAACCTATACAGCGTGTTCAGCGAGGAATGGGACAGTGCAATATCTCGAGAGCGGATGAAGATTTTAAATTATGAAAATATTTTTGTAAATATCGTCCAAGGGCGCACATTTGTTGGCACAAAGATTTGAATCAACGCCCATCACCGCCAGGTGGCGCTATCTCACTTCAATTTTTAAATGCAATGCCCTATTTTTATTTCATTTTTGGATTCTATGGCATATTTGTGATTACTTTTATTAAGACTCCTACCAACCTATCTTTTGTAGTTTCTGAGAAAAAAATTTTTGGAATTTTATTAATTGAAAGCATACAAATTAAATTAAATGTTTCTCCATCATTTTCTACACACGTTTGATAACGCCCAATTAATGTAACACTAGTTGCCGCTCTTAAAGTTTCTCGTGGTATGTTTGCACAAGCAATTCTAATTTTGTTTTGTATCTCCTCTACATCTCTAGAAGGTGTTTCATAAACTACACTCTTTAAATGTCCCCAAAGAAAGTAGTCTAAGGGACTAAGGTCAGGAGAACGAGCTGGCCACATAATGGGACCATTTGTACCTATCCATCGTTGCGGATAGAGTGTTTACTCTACTTAGATCATTTCTCACTATTGCGCTATTGTGCGCCGGTGCGCCATCCTGTTGAAAGTGCATCACTTGCCGCAGATTTACATTTACATCTTCAAGCAAGGAGGTAGTTGATTTTCAAGAAAATCCAAATAGCGTTGGCTTGTTAAGGTACCATTAAAAAATATGGGCCAATGAATTTGTCATCTATCATTCCGCACCATACATTTATGTTCCATCTCACTTGTAAATTGGTTGCTCTTACCCAATGAGGATTTTCTGACGACCAGTAATGGGAATTGTGGCGATTAACGATTCCATTGTTTGAAAAATTACTTTCATCAGACCACACGATACGACCTAGAAAATTAGGGTCTTACGCATAATGTTCCATAAAAACTCCGGTGGTAAAATTAAGTCTGCGATCTTGATCTCCTGCATGCAGTCCATGTACCAAATGAATTTTAAATGGTTTGTATTTATTAGATTTTAATATTTTATGGACAGAACCAACTGATACGGCACACTCTTCAGAAATAGATCTCACAGACACATGAGGATTATAAGCAACACATGCTAATACACCGACGATGTGTGCTTCATCTGTTGCTGTATTTGTGCGATTCTCGCACTTACGGTGAGAAAATGACCGGTTCCCTCAAAATATGTGCTACACGAACAAATGTATTTTTTCCGGGATGGCGTCGATCGGGAAACCTGGCAGCATACAATACTTGTGCAGCCCTTGGATTTTTTCTACATTCACCATAAATTATTACCATATCAAAATATTCTTCGTTAGAAAACGTAAACAGAGTTATGGAGTTTGAAGATGCACAGACGATTTTCAACACTGAAACTGTAAACTGACAGAAACTTGACAGACACTTCATTACGCGTTTGTTTTATGGCGTGATAAATGTTTCACATGATTCTTGATCAACGACTGTGATATGTTGGTCCCCCTTACAATTTAGTGTATCTTTCATTTGGTATAAAATTTGCTATTTTGTCTGTATCACTCAAATGTTATTAGCTCTTCCTGAAATTACGTTTTTGTGCTAAAATTCCAAGGATTATTTTTTCTCAGAAACTACAAAAGATAGGTTGGTAGGAGTCTTAATAAAAGTCATCACAAATATGTCATAGAATCCAAAAATGAAATAAAAAATAGGGCATTGCATTTAAAAATTGAAGTGAAATAGCGCCACCTGGCGGTGATGGGCGTTGATTCAAATCTTTGTGCCAACAAATGTGCGCCCTTGGAAGATATTTATAAAATATTTTCATAATTTCAAAATCTTCTTCCGCTCTCGAGATATTGCATTGTCCCATTCCTCGCTGAACACGCTGTATACATACACACATTTTTCTTTTTTTACTTAGATAGATAGTTTTCACATTAAGTTTCCATTATATCGTTCCCTACGCGATTCTTGGTTCTTGTGCTACTTACCGGACCTGATGTTATTTATTTGCGACCAAATGATTTAATTATTTCTAATTTAGATTTCGAGTTAGGGTTAGTTATTTGTTTATTTAATTTAAAATTTATTCATTTTTATTTTGGTTTATAATTTAGGTTTCATCTTACATATTATTATTTTAAACTAATCACATCTGTTTTATTATTGTTGTGAATTGTGATAACTTTCTTTCTATTTTTTAAATTTCACTTTTATTTAATTGTAGGGTAATAACAAATAACGATAATGACCCTGTTAGCGCTCCCGGCTTTAATTGCCTACTTTTAGGATTAATTAATTATAATTAAGATTAAATATAGTAACAAAAGTTAGATTAAATTTTGAATTTGCTGTCAAAGAAAAACATAGTATAAGATAATATGTAATATAATGTTATAATTAAACTTAAAATTAAATATTGTATCAAAAATAAAAGTTTGAATTTGCAATCAAAGAAAAATGTTCAAGAACTTACCAGCTAATCTGCAAGTTGTGCCTAGAATATGCACTTCCAGAGGATTTTTTTAATTTACGGCTCTGCCAAGTATTATCATATCTTTTGTGTTTGTGTCAATAGGCAGGGATTGTTTACTTCATTATTAGCAAATATGCAAACGGTAAAGGGTTTTCGTTTATTTGGTGCTAATTTATCGAAAATGAGGATAAGAGTTATTTACCTAGCCTACTGACTTACTAATATTACGAGACAAATGAGAACTAGACGCAGTAATATAAATGGATGTGTTCCAGCTACTAATCAATGTAAGGGGTTCAAAGCAGTCCCATAACAGTTTATTGAAAAACGATAAAATGTCAAAAAGATGCCATCAACTCTAAACTAATCAATATAAAAATGCACTAGCCAGATGTTTAACACATATGAGTGAAATATCCAAAAATTAACTATCATTAAACTAATCTTCAATCCCTCGAATCTCAAAAATTTACTAAAATGTTTCAAAACATAACCGGGATGTCAATAGTTTAAGCGATCACTGCAGCTTATTTGTCACGAGAAAGTTCTAAATGCTTGAAATGCTTATACTTGCTATTCTTCATCATTGCAATGTCTCTAATCTTTAATTTAAAGGTCGAAATTAATTTATCCCATGATTACGTTATCTCAAAGCAATATTAAATGCTGTAAAAATTTACTTAAATGCAAATCAATGGTTTGTTAAATAATTCTCATTTTGGTAACCCTTACTATCTTATTTCACTTTGATTAAAATTGTGTAAAATAAAGAAATATTTCAAAAGATAACTTCTTCTATTAACACCTGCCAGTGTCAGTCAGTGTATCGTCGAAGTGATTTACGTTTAAAAGTTTATACGATCCAAAGTGTTACAAACTGCCACACACTTATTCAAATCTTAATATGCAAAGATGCTGTTTGTTTACGGTTTCGGATAAAAACGTATTTATCAGAATCTTTGACAGACTATGTGAAAGTGGAACGCCTCCTCAAAGAGGAGTACTTAAAACGCAAGTAAGGCTTACATTCGTATTATCTGCAGCGTGTGCAACCGGAATATTATGCCACGTGCATGCAATTTTGTCTATGGATAAATAAAAATCGTCGTATAGTATCGTTCGTACTTCTTACCGATAAAGCAACAATCACCCGTGACGACGTTAATAAAAGTCTCAACTTGCATGTATGGTGCAACGAAAAACCTTTTTCGCAACGATTTTAGGTATTTTCAGGACAAACTTACTGTAAAAATTGGCCCTTTTATTCTTGCGAACCGCTTGAGAGAAGAGCAATACTTCAATTATTCACAAAATAAGTTACAGGAGCGCTAGAGGACGTTCTACTAAGCATGTAACGCAAATGTATTATCAGAACAATGTAGCTTAGCACATCTCACTCGTCAGGTCAGGCTAAGTTTGGACAAAAGGTTTCCACTCGTAATGCACTAATTCAATGCACTAGGAGACACTGCAGGCGATGTCAACACCACGAAGCAATTAAAAACGCAAGGGTGCGGAGTACCCTTTTTAGACGAAGCACCAAATGTTCGAAAGTCAGTAATGGTATTTATGAAAACTGGTTATACGAATATTACAATGAGAAATTTCGTAATAACGCTATAACTTGAAAATGTAGGAAAATCTGATAACATTAATTTAATTTTTGTATTAATTTTATATATACGAGGACGGAATGATTATTGGCCAGCCTTCAAATAGAGGGTGGTAATACAATAACCGTTAGTTTGAAATTTTAAAGTTACATGTTTAGGTTGATCACACTGAAAATCTGCCATCAATCAGTCAAATAGTTGTTGTTAGTAGCGTCGCAAAATGAAATGGGTTATGATTATTTTCCTATGGATAATTTTGTGAAACGTGCCGTCATTAAGTTTCTGTATTTGAAAGGTGTGAAGAATTCAGATATTTTTGAAGAGATGTAGAACGTTTTGGGCAATTCTGCTCCTTCATATGTGACTATAGAAAGGTGGAGTCGCTGAGTTTAAACGTGGCAGAACAAGCGTCCAAGATGAACGTTGACTGAGACACCCTAGAAGCTCCACTACACCACAAATGGTCAAAAAAACACAACATATGATCCAAAATCATCTGAGACTACAATTGAGCGAAATTGCCAGTACTGTGGGTATTTCAAAACAGCGGCTATTAAGTATTGTCACACACCAATTAGGCTTGAACAAACTATCTGCAAGGTGGATTCCGCGTTTATTCACATTGGAAGAAATACAAGTGCACGTTCAACAGTCACTAGAATCTTTGGACTGTTTTCAAAAGAATTTAATTGATTTTGTGCGAAAGTTCATCACCACTGATGAACCATGGGTTCATTACTATACTCCGGGCTCTAAACTGCAATCGAAGTAGTAGAAGGAACCTGGTTTTTCGGCCCCAAGAATCATTTTTTATCATGATAATAGCCGTCTTCGCAACAGTACCGTTTTCATGACTAAGATTCGCGAATTACGATATCAATTATTTCCCCATCCACCTATTCGCCCGCCTTAGCTAAATGGGTCAAAGCCACGGTAAATGCCTGTCGCTGGAAAAAATTTATTGAACGTTTAGGATATTACATGAAAAAACAAAAACATTTTTGTTGAAAAATCATTTTCTTTCATTCTTAGGTTGACTAATAATCATCCCGCCCTCGTACAATATACTTCTGGAGTACAGTGCGATCCCGAATCCCGACTTACCCTGTGTAAAAATTAAAATTAACTACGCCATTTTCACAAATTCTACGAAACTAGATATTAGAACCAAATTGAATCCAGAAACTCTCACTATGCTTTTTTCATGTATCTTGATCTCTTATTCAATATCACACAACTTGTTATAAGGATAACTGTCACTAGTTTTATAATACTCATCATCCGGCGTATTGATAATCTCAAATTGTTTACTAGAGATTACTCACATATTTTCACAGTTTTTACACCCAATGGTGTTCTACTGATCACACGTCACGTCTTAAATACGAGACAGGTTTTATCAGCCTCGGTCACCATACGTAATACATCTACATATCATATCACAGGACGGTGCCTGGCCATTAATAGAATTTCACTATTTAACTACCATTCTCATTATTGTTAAATACGTACAACCCAGTTTAACTACTTTCACACCCATAAAGCTGTTTAATTTTGGTATAGCCATGACCTTACCATGTCATACAGTATCGTACCGTAACGTACTGCGCCGTACGGCACCTCACCGTGCCATACCGTACCAAACCGTATCATACCATACCGTAACATACCATAACGTACCATACCGTACCATACCGTACCACACCGTACCATACCGTACCATACCGTACCATACCGTACCATACCGTACCATACCGTACCATACCGTACCATACCGTACCATACCGTACCATACCGTACCATACCGTACCATACCGTACCATACCGTACCATACCGTACCATACCGTACCATACCGTACCATACCGTACCATACCGTACCATACCGTACCATACCGTACCATACCGTACCATACCGTACCATACAGTACCATACCGTACCATACCGTACCAAACTGTACCATACCGTACCATACTGCATCATTCCGTACTGTACCGTACCGTACCGTGCCGTACCATGCCGTACCATACCGTACCATACAGTACCATACTGTACCATACCGTACCATACTGTACCATACCGTACCATACCGTACCATACCGCATCATACCGCACCATACTGTACCATACCGTACTGTACTGTACCATACCGTACCGTACTGTACTGCACTGTACGTACCGTACCGTACTACCGTACCGTACCATACCGTACCATACCGTACCATACCTGTACCATACCGTACCATACCGTACCATACCATACCATACCATACCGTACCATACTGTAATACCATACGGTACCATACTGTACCATACCGTACCATACTGTCCATACTGTACTATACCGTATCATACTGTACCATACCTGTACCATACCGTACCATACCGTACCATACCGTGCCATACTGTACCATACTACCATACTGTACCATACGTACCATACCGTACCATACCTGTACCATACCGTACCATACCGTACCATACTGTACATACTGTACCATACCATACGTACCTAATACTGTACCATACTGTACCATACCGTACCATACCGTACCATACCGTACCATACCGTACCATACGTACCATACTGTACCTATAATACTGTACCATACTGTACCATACCGTACATCTATACTGTACCATACGTACCATACTGTACCATACTGTACCATACGTACCATACCGTACCATACTGTACCATACTGTACCATACGTACCATACGGTACCATACCGTACCATACCGTACCATACCGTACCATACCGTACCATACCGTACCATACCGTATCATACCGTACCATACCGTACCATACCGTACCATACCGTACCATACCGTACCGTACCGTACCGTACCGTACCGTACCGTACCGTACAGTACCGTACAGTACCGTACCATACCGTGCCATACCGTACCATACCGTACCATACTGTACCATAAGTGAGGAAGGTGAAACGATTTATGACGATTTACCTGTACTTTATTAAGGGACTGCTAAATCAGAATAAATTCGGCACCTTAAGTAATCTTTTAGTATAGGAAGTACGTAGTGTTGGAAAAGTTCGCCTAGTTACTGGATTGGAGCATGATTTCTCGAATTGGTTTTAATCAGGATAGGTTTAATTGTTTTCTGAGATTTGCAATTAGCTGCTGGTAACGTGTCTCAATTTGTGCCACCTAATTATTTGGATATTATCAAACACAAAGTAATTAACCGCATCCTTGTTTTAGAACATTTTTTTGTAATCATTCCTCAGTTTACTAATTAATTCAGAATTAATTTTATGTTCGTTACTTCATGGAATTACATAATTAATAGCACCATAATATATGTTTCTCAACGCGTTTCAGTACATATATCATCATTAATAGAAAATATATAAGTAAAATAATATCATGTAGTTATGGTAACAGTTGTTTAAGAAACAATAGAAAACGATATAAATTTAAATTTTATATTTAAAATCTCTGATAAACTTGACAAATAAATATGTATATAATATATTCTGGAATTTAATTTGTAACATTAGTGCTATTAAATCAAATTTATTACTTTATAACTGAAATAAACGCTATTACTTTACAGATTATATATTGTGATAATAAATTGTATTTAATATTTGTGCATGACTAATGTGAAACACCTTTTCTTTTGTTTAAAAAATTGCTGCGCGGGTAAGAAGCTTAGTATTAGACAAAGTGTTCAAGTAGAGATCACATACGAAAATGTAAATGTTCACGATTATCACACATAATTAAAATACTTATCTTTTAGGTATTAAATCGTATATTTTTTATTTATCTTAATATAAATGTGTACGTTTAGATAACAGTTACAGTGATCGTCCTCAGTAAATGTTAATATCTTTAGGAATGATTTAAGATGTCAAATTAAATTTATTTTGACATCCTAAATAATTCATAAAGATATTAACATCTGGTGAGGACGATAGCTGTATTTGTTATCGAAACTTTTAGGTTTATATAAAGATAAATAAAAATACACGATTTAAAACCTAAAAGATGAGTATTCTAATTAAGTGAGAAATATCTTGGAAGAGGTAGTACTCATTTCCCACCAGTTTGTTGTTGTAAATGCTGGCATCCAGTCTTGTAATACCGTACTGTTGGACCAAACCTTGTGACGTTCGTTTAAACATGCAAGGAAGTCCAATCATGTCTTTTACTCGTATTCACACCTGGGATTGTTAGTTTGGTACGTATTTTTACCTTACATTTGAATTTATCCGAGTTAAATCCGGAACAATGTTGCTCCCGTCGTCGTCAAGAAGTTTTCGCATAAGTGCACACTTCCTCTTTATTAAAAGTATATTCAAAATTCTACGTTATATACAGATCCAACAGATTATAGTCGCCCATTTCTAACCTTCCTAACAGATTCGGCGACTTCTGCATTAGGTAGCGTAAATTTACATTTGCAAGCTATATTTTGTATGGTATACCAACTTAAACCTTGTATCTTTTGTTCCTCTTTTTCCATCCTTATAACATCCAGCACTTTTTGGTCAATGGTATTGTAATAATATTGAAATACAAGTTTCGCCTTTACACCATGCTTTTAAATGAGCCACATGTCAACGTCTTTAATACAATCTTTGAGGAACCAGAAGATTTTGGTGACCTTCCTCCCAAGTCCGTCAAGGAATTTCCTTCCAGTTCATATTCTTGGATGGTAAACAGGTAACAATAATACCGACTGTGTAATGGTTTCTAAAGAGCATCATAAATCTATTAAGTGGATTTTTGCAGGCCATATATGGAAACGACTGCCTGTTCCAAGGAAATAGTCATTTGTTCTTAGGAAACTGTGATCAATCGTTAGGAACTTAACATGCGTTTTTGGGAAACATGTACTTGTTTTTGTGTTATTTTCGGAAATCATGTACCGGTTTGAGCTGTTCTTATGGACAACAATCAGTTAATAGGAAAGAAATACCTTATCCTGGTACAAGGACTACCTAGATCCTAGTGGAAAATGTGTTTCATTTCCAGGACAGTAGTAGCATTATGTAAAAGATAAGGAGTCTATTAATTGATGTATTGACTAAACCACTTTTGCTTCTAACATTGTTTACCTAAATGCATAAAGCAGAGAGATATTTAAAAACCAAAGTATTATTACTAATATTTATTGGTAGATGCTATAAATTATATAAGCCGCTCTTGATCATTAGACGTAGGAACATTTTGAATAACGTGGGAAAATTTTGCGGATCGTGGCAATTTTGTCGATAAAACACTGGATCCTGTATGTTAAAGAATAATGTGCAAACAGGTAGTCACTAATTTACTACTAAACTGGCTCTCTTGTCCATGCTATTTGCGAGGTCCCTTGTTAAGCTGCCAAGGTCCCCATAGAAATTTCCTTAAACTTGGCCTCCTTGTTTAAACCGATAGTAAGGGACCCTCTCATTAAAAATGACTGTCAGGTTCCTCTGAAGGCTGTATAAGCAGCTTGTATAGTCGGTTTGCAAGGGTTTCCTTAGGACTTCAACCCAAACTGGGTTCCTTGTCAATGCTGGTCGTGAGGGCTTCATGCTTCTAATAGGATGCCATTTGACGGAGTCTGAGTACTTGACTCTTCATGTGGCGCGTTCACACTCATATAGCATGGGACTTATCCATGATTGGTCAATGTGTTACGATTGTGTGCATTGTTGGGATCTTGCAAGTTAATCTCAAAATGATTTCTTAATGCAGATCCCAAATCCGTAAATTAATTATTTCGTTATCCGTTAGTTTTTTATTAAAAATTCTCCGATACAGTCAATAATTAACTATTTCCCCTTCTTCCGTAGTTAAAAAATCGTTTTAGGTTTCGACGCAAGAACCCCACCAACACGCCACCTGCATTATCGCACGCAATCACGTTAGAGCGCGAACTATATGAGAAGAAGCGCGACGCGATGTTGATTATTTTATTGACTTCTGTCCTGAAGCCTTCATCTATCTATTTTAGTTATTTCTTATAAATTTTCATATCATGTTTACATGACCAGTTGTCCGTTATATTTCTTTTCTGCCTTGACAGATTATTAATCGATCCCGTCTGCAAAACACCGCAATACCTGTACACTAACACTTACTCGGGCGTATGCCCAGCGTAAACACATCCTATTACACAAAATCCTCCTCTTTGCTTTTAGGAGATTTCCTCGGAAATACCCCCAAGACGTATGCCTGTGTCGGTATTTTCCTACCTGTACTTACCTAGAAGGCGTACGCCTGTTCAGACTAGCCTCCTTCTAATTCACCAATGTAGCGTATGCTCGTTTGGTTGATTAATCCTTCCCTACCATAGAAATACCTAACATATACACAATCAATCTGGGAATCCAGTAAAGCCTGTAGACAATTAATCGCGTAATAATCTTTAGAAACCCCGCTTCTGTCAGATAATCCTGATTAAAACCATTTGTCATCCTGTATTCCAGTCATTAAACACGAGAAATCCTGCATCTCGTGCCCAAATAAACAATTAAATCAGTACCGGTATTTAATATGAACAGCCTGTATTTCGTATCCATAATACTTGGTAAAGTATTACAACCCGCTTCCAGAAGGAATAACTAAATTCCACTAATTTATACGTATTACTATAACGTAGAAATTCCGATTCAGTTCTCAAAAGAGAATATCATTTTGTATAATTTTCCATGAAGCGATAAGAATAAATCGCAACTGAAAATGAAATATAATCACTTGTGATACACGTTTTATACATACGAAATTATCTCATTTCGTAAAAGTGGTGGAAACACCACCGACAGATTTTAATATATTTATCAGTTCTAGAGCTTACGATCCCGCTATTTCACGTACCATCTTTTGTGTAATTAAAAGTAATTATCGTAAAACAGCAGCTACAGTTCTGTTAAATAAATAAAAGTGATATTTTTATCTTATTTTAAAATAAAATCGATAAACCACAGGTTGACCTAGTAAACCAAAGCCATTACCCTGTTATCTGTTCCATTGTCCGTTTCTAAGACTAGATTTAAATAAATACTCTTCACATACAAGCGTCAACTATTTTGATCGTTTGGTACAAATTCGAAGAATTTAACGTAAACATAACGTATTGACTTCTTTCGAGTTCAATTCCTAATCGCTTTGCGTATATAAATTTAATTACCCATATATAACGAGAATTGGGGGGAAAGTATTATAACCTGTTATGACTTATTTAGTGGTACTTTTTTATCCCGCTTTACAATTAATCATTCAATTCACAGAGGATAAAATAGAGTCACTCGGAGCCAGCACCCTCCGTGGAAGCCGCCTACCAGCATGAACCGACGCGGATAGTGGATACCTTGAGGGCCTGTCCTGGCGCTTCTCTGTTGTTTAATTTGTTTATTTTCGTTTGTTTTGTTTGATTAGAGGATAAAACAAAGTCAGTAGGACCCAGCGCCCGTCGCGGAAGCCGCTTACCAGCCTGAATTGACACGGATAGCGGATATCTGGAGGGCCCGTCCTGCCCTTTCTCTGTTGTTAAATTTGTTTAGTTTTGTTTGTTTCGTTTGATTTTAGATTTAGTTGCACTATATAAAATCGGTTTAAGTAAAATAATTAGAATTGTAGAATTATAGAAAATAAAAAGTGTATTTGTTAAGATCTGGTATCATTTGACGAATCACTCCAATGTCTGACTAAGCTGTCGCCGGGCAAAGCAAATAGCTAATTAAAAGAGTAAAACTGCTTAATAATAAAGGTGGATTACAATACTACGGGAAATGGGGAAATAATACAAATACGAAATTTTGTTAGGAACGAAAGAGAGGTAATTAATTTCATAATAAGTACATGAACACTTGAGGAAACATAGAAAACCAGCTCAAGTACTACAAATCTCAAACTAACTATATTTCATATTTTTACTGACATAGGTAAATTATTCATCTGCAATATACGAAACGAAAGCGCCTTTAAGTGGTACGGCTGGCCGTATTTGACTGGTTTCACTCATCAGGTCGTGCAACCGCGAATACTAAGCTTCACGAAAATAAGGTTTAAATAGTAAGAATAGTCTTAATTCAAATAAACTATAATAACCCTAAACTGATTTTTACCAACCATTCGAGTTCTTCATGTTCTTATCTAAAATGCTTGGGTTGTTTCGTAATCATTTTCATAAAATTAGTATTCGTTGTTCAAAAAATTGTACTGTTAGTGCATCTAACACCAAACTTTTTAACTATCGCAAGTTATTACAACCGCGTAATCTTATTTAAACGCATATTGGATTAACAGAGTATGTACAGGTTGTCCCAACGATAGAGCAAAGTAAGTTTATGCTTAACTAGAATTATTTGTGTAAATATTGTGTGGACCATGGGGTAGAGGTAAGAAGTGTGCATTTTTTTAAAATATTGGAAGTTATACAGGGTATGCCAGAAAAGCAGGACGTGAAAAAGTATAACTTTTAAATAGAACACCCCGTATTTGATTTTAGTTTTTAATTCTACGTATCCATACAAACATATTTTGTCATACAAAAGATTGGCTGAAAGTTTTTAGTTCTTGAGATATTCGCGTTTAAAGATTATTATGGTCATTTTCGTGGGGTTGATGAATGGGCAATTGTTCCGTTATTTCACAATAAAAAAAATTGATATTTCGTGTGAAAAATGAGTGATATTATACTAACGTTTAGACCGAGTAGTATTTCTAATTTTCTCAACAGGGTGTTTGTTATAACCATTCAAATTTGAAAATTCTCAAATTAAAAAAATCAGTTTTTTAATTGCACACCCTATATATTTTTATTTCATTTTATTCGGGATTAAAAATCTATCATTTTTGTCAAATATATCCTATATCTATCTTTGATTGTTTTCGAGTAATTTCGATTTTTCACACTAGCTACTTTACTTTCGATAACATTGCATTGCATGGATCTTGGTAGCCATGGAAAATAATAATTGCTTTACTAAGATACAAAGGTTTCCTACTTGTCAAAATAAACACATATTAAATTTATCGTTTTCGCATTTAACTTGTTATCAATTCTTGTATCAATTATGGATTATTCGACAAATGAATTAATTAATTAATTAATTAATTGACGTGTTGGGCGAGGCTGAAAAACCCTTTATTGGCACAACGAATCTACAAAATGAAATATCCTGAACGTCGAATACCTACTACTGTTGGCTTGGAAAGTTTGATGGATAGATTTGATTCTAGCGGTAGTGTTAAATACTTCAAACGTAAAGTTGTTAATAAAAGGGCAGCTAATGAAGAAAAAGAACTTGAAATATTATTAAATATTCAAGAAAATCCCCAAGTGAGTTCTAGAACATTAGCGACGATATGTGATACCTCCAAATCAAACGTGAATCGAACAACAAGTATAAGTACCATCCCTATCACATTGAGCTTCATCAAGAATTGCGAGAAGAGGATTTTGCAAGACGAATTGAATTCTGCAATATCATTAATCAACGGCTGCAATTAAATAACAACTTTTTGTGCTCCATAATGTTTTCCGATGAGGCGACGTTTAAAAGTAATGGGGCTGTAAATCGACATAATATACACACGCCATTGATAATCCATTTTGGCTACGAGAAGTTCAAAACCAAAATCATTGGTCACTAAATGTGTGGTGTGGTATACTTAATGACCAAATTATCGGTCCCTATTTTTTTGATGATCTATTAACGGATCGCAGCTATTTGCATTTCTTACGTGAAGAATTGCCTGTGTTACTTGAGGATGTCAATTTAGAAGGACGACTAAATATGTGGTTGCAACAGGATGGTGCACCTCCACATTTTATCGGGACGTAAGGGAATTCTTGAACCAGCAATACCCGGAGAAATGGATAGCACGTAATGGCTTTATATTATGGCCACCCAGGTCATGCGATTTAACTCCACTGGATTTTTTCCAATGGGGATACATAAAAGATCGGGTGTATATTATTAAACCTACAACAAGGAGGACATGAAAATAGAATTCGAAGCTTGACGCACAGTGACCCTCTTATGTTATCCGAAGTGAGATAGAACATGAGAAAAAGGCTCAATATGTGTTCAATATTTGAGCAGTTACTAAGACGCAATGTTGAATAATTATTGAATTACTGTTTGACATTAATAAAAACTGTGAATATTCTCGCTTAGGTGGTTTGTTTTATTTCGTCGCAATTGTTTTCCATGGCTACCACGATCCACAATAATGTTATAGTATCGTATGTAACGTAGCTAGTGAGAAAAATCGAAATTCCTCGAAAACAACCAAAGATAGATATAGGATATATTTGACAAAAATGATAGATTTTTAATCCTGAATAAAATGAAATAAAATATATAGGGTGTGCAATTAAAAAAATTGATTTTTTAATTTGAGAATTTTCAAATTTGAATGGTTATAACAAACAAAGAAAATTAGAAATACTACTCGGTCTAAACGTTAGTATAATATCACTCATTTTTACACGAAATATCAATGTTTTTATTGTGAAATAACGGAACAATTGCCCATTCATCAACCCCACGAAAATGACCATAATAATCTTTAAACGCGAATACCTCAAGAACTAAAACTTTCAGCCAATCTTTTGTATGACAAAATATGTTTGTATGGACACGTAGAATTAAAAACTAAAATCAAATACGGGGTGTTCTATTTAAAAAATTATACTTTTCACGTCCTGCTTTTCTGGCACACCCTGTATAACTTCCAATATTTTAAAAAATGCACACTTCTTACCTCTACCCCATGGTCCATACAATATTTACACAAATAATTCTAGTTAAGCATAAACTTACTTTACTCTATCGTTGGGACACCCTGTACAAGCAATCAATTTTTGTTATCTAAATGCTAGTTTTGAGTATTTTCTAAAAACGTAATCGTAACCACCCTTAACAAAGTAGTATAATGTAAGTACGCACATTTGCATTAAAGTAGGTAGACAGGATGAGATAAGAAAAATGTATCCAAGTAAACGTAATAATTAGCTAAATTAGCCGTGATAATTATTATATGAAAATACATGCTTCTTATTTTTTTGTTATCACCTAATTTACTTTGTAAGTGCTTGGAAAACAAGATTAAGCCAAAACTTCTCACAGTAATAAAGATGGATGCGACAACCATTAACTTTAATAAAGAGATTTCGCTGCACGTTGCTAAACATCTTATAAGACATTCTAACTACTCAGAAAATTCGGAAAAATAAATAAATTTTCTAATAATAATTTTCCTCGAAAACAACATGACAAAAATTCAAACTTTTGTGTTAGTATTTACAGAATGAGCATAAAAGTTATCAAATAATTTTGTTGGTATAACTTGGAATTCAATTAAAACTACGAATGGGGAAACTGGAAAGTAGGTACATTCTGTAGAATTTAATAAGTACAAGTATTAGGTAATAAAAACTGGTTTATGTTTTTTTAATGAATAAGGAAAATATCAGACTATATAATTTGCAACTTATTCTATAAATGCTTACAAAGTGTCCAGAAGTTTAAGATAAATTAAATTAATGTTAGTTACTTTACTTGACATCTATCGTTTTTTTCTGTGCGACTTTAATATGCATTTAAAGAACATTGTTTTTGTAGTAGTTAACATAGGTAATTATTTCAAGATTATGATTTGATGTTGTAATAATAATAATAATTATAATAATAATAATTATTATTTTGTGTTGTGTTTTGGAAATCTATACTCAAATTTTGTTGGTGAAGAATGAAGTATTATAGAATGGTTTTCAATTGAAATTGATGAAGACTTTTAATAATAAATATTGATGAAAAAATTGACAGTACCTGATTACATATTGAAATTGATTATTATGGTTCACTATTAATTATAAAATGGTTTTCGATGAGAATTAATGCCTCTTAACACAAATTTGTGATACAGTTCATAAAATTCTAGCAAACATAGAAGATTTAATATAATTTTATGTAGAAATTAGGAAATCTTTCCCCTGTCTTTTTCTTGTCTTCTATAATTTTGACACAGTTGTAATTTCTAGTTAAACAATTACACATTTAAAAATTATTATCAATTTCATTAAAAAAAAAAAAAAAAAAAACTTATAATTACACATGTTGATTAAAAATTTAACAAAACATGGTTTGATTATCGAAATTTATGATAATACTCAAATATCAAACAAAAGAGTAACAATCTTGCTGCATTAATGGGGTTCAGTAGCCAGTACTACGAGAAGTAGTTAATCTAAAATAGACGATGTCGTTTCTCCTGAAAACCCAACCCTGCGTACGCCCTAACAACTGCGTTACGTGAGAGAAACGTCTTTATCAATATACGTATTGATGAATACGGCAATGGTTACACATGGAGATAAAAAAATAAACCATTACAGTGAGATAATATGTCAAGTACGAAATCTATAAATGTTCGACCCCAGGTAGGTAGAAGCAAAGCTTCAGAATCCTGAAACGCATTTGCGGTCAGCCATACGGATTCTGGGGAGAGCAATACATTGACATTTTCACATACAAATCAAATCAACCAAGTACTTCCAATAGAAACCAAATCCAACCTGAAGAAAACTCTGTTAATCGCTCGCATGTTGATAATGAAAATGCTGTGCTTAACGAATCTCGTACTCATCGTATAAAATAGACAAAGAAACTAAATACTATGATTATGCGTAGATTTTATTTAATAAATGAGCGTAAATATAATTCATTACCAGGATGGAGATTTAAGCTTTATACAGCGTTTACAAAACTTTGTCCTGAGCTGCGAATATCAGAACAAAACGTTGCTGGTAGAAAAAATGTGATTGTAAGAACGGGTTACATTTCAGAATTAACATCGTTATGTAAAGAAGTAGGTAAACATCTATCTCAGCAAGCTATTACTGCAGAAATAACTGATAATAATATTCCACATGCCTCAGTAAACACACCTATGGAATCCCAATCTCAAAACAATTTAGAAAATGTATTTTTGAGCATTCTTAATTATCATCAAAGACCTAAAATTCCAAAAATAGATTTCAAACCTCAAAAGAAACAAATCATTCAAGAAACAAACAATGTTGCTACTTATGCAGCAGCTGTAACTGTTATTCAAGAGAATGAACAAAAACTAATTTATTCTGGAACAAAAAATAAAAACATTGTTATGAAAATAGAACCCTGGAAAATGAGACTTCAAATGGAAATTCAAAAACTTCGTGCTAATTCTGATGTATTACTCAATATTTCAAAGGAACTGGATCCCCCCCAGAAACTATTAAAAAGAACTTGAAAATAGAATCAAACTATCCTGAACTTCATTTAATTTTAAACAACTATCGAGATGAATTATACCAGAAAGCTAAGGCTAAAGGTTCCAGACTACGTAGATATAATGAATGCACCAAAACAAAACACCAAAATTCGGCATTTGAAAAAAATGAAAAACAATTCTATACTAATTTTTTTAAAAGCCTATGTCATAAGTCTACTAAAAAAATTGACTCTCAAGCTTGTTGGGAATCTATTTGGTTACATCCAGAAGAATCTGACTTAAATGCACCATGGGTCACAAATGTTACTAATAAAGTCAATATCTTAACTGACACCAATCCTGTAGAATTCTCTACAGATGATATACTAACTGATATTAAGAAAACCTCTAAATGGGCGAGCATCTGGTCCTGATCAGATACTAAACCTTTGATTAAAACAATTTTCTGCTATCCATGAACCTCTTGCAAATATTTTTTCTAAAGCTATTCAAGATCCAAATACATTACCTAGATTTATTACTATTGGAGATACACATATAATATTTAAAAAAGGAGATCCGATCCAAAAAACTACAGACCTATCACTTGCCTATCTACATTTTGTAAGTTGCTTACCGCTTTGATTAGCAACAGCATTGTGAACGAAATGAAATATTTTCTTTTGAACAGAAAGGTTGCATAAGAAACAGTTTAGGTTGTAAAGAACAAAAAATAGATGCTGTCATAACGAAACACGCTCTTCGAAAGAAACGTAATTTATACACCTGCTACATAGACCATGCCAAAGCTTTTGATTCCGTTCCTCATAATTGGTTTATTAAAATATTAGATATCTATCAAATCAATCCTAATCTGATCCTCCTGTTATCCAATCTGATGAGCTCATGGAAAACAACTTTGAAAGATAATGGGAATGTTGCAGGAGAAGTTCATACATTAGAAGGGGTATTTTTCGAGGTGACTCTTTAAGTCCTCTATGGTTTTGTCTAGCTCTTAACCCTCTTTCATATTTATTGAATAATACCACCTCCGGATACAGACTATAACAAAAAGATAATATTAGATTTAATCATCTTTTATATATGAATGACCTTAACCTATTCGCAGAGTCAAAACAACAATTAGCGTGTTTAATTAATACTACAAAAATATTTAGTGATAATATAGCAATGATATTTGTATTAGATAAATGTTCCACGGTCCATATAACTAAAAGTATTTTACATCAATCTGAAGATGTGATTCATAACATTAATTCACTGCCTTTGGAGGAAACATACAAATACCTTGGTGTGCAACAAAATAAAGGTATTTATCACTCAATTCTTAAAACAGAATTTGTAAGCAAATACAGAAGTAGATTTACCAAACTCCTTAATACGAAACTCAAATCCAAAAATCTATTTAAAGCTATTAACACTTGGGCGATTCCTGCACTTACATGCACCTTTGGTATAATCAAATGGAGCCATACTGATCTTGATCAAGGAGATAGATTAATGCGCACAATGCTTACTAAATTTAATAACCATCATCCAAAATCAGCAATGGAAAGATTATATTTACCAGGTTCTGAAGGTGTCCGAGGATTAATAAATATATCTTGTCTTTGTAAAGCACAGATCTCCAGGATGCGCAACTACTTTTATTCTCTTACAAATTCTAAAATTGAAAAAATTATTTCGGCTCATGTTTTTTTACTCCCTCAATTTCAGAAAAAATGAAGCAGAAATATTTCCACAAAGTAACAATGACTGAATAGAATCATGGAAGAAAAACACTGCATGGAAAATATCCTAATCAACTTTATTGTGAAGGAATTGATAAAATGAATTCTTTGACTTATTTAAAGGAAGGATATTTGTACCCTGCTACTGAAGGACTTATTTCGTCAATACAAGATAAAGTTGTAAGAACAAGAAATTATGAAAAGAGCGTTCTCAAACTAAACGTTAGTGATAGATGTAGAAGATGTGGTTCATCAGGCGAAGCAATTGAACATATTACTGGAGGTTGTAATGCTTTAGCAGATGATTATTTATTTTGTTATAATCAAGTTGCAAACATACTTCATACTCAAATTGCATTAAAACATAATTTAATCTCTAACCCTGAACCGTACTACAAATATTTCCCTGATGCAGTACTGGAATCCCAAGATGCGATTTTATATCGACTGATAATAACTGACATAAATCGTAGATTATAATCGCCCGGGTCTAGTCTTTATAGACAAGAAAAATAAAAAAGCACAAATTATTAAAGTTGGAAGTCAATTAAATACCACAACCTTTTAGTAGAACTACTGAAAATGTGGACATTAACGGAAATTAAAATAATACCTATGGTTATTTCGGTTGAAGGTACTAGACATCTAAAACAAAATATTGAAAATTTAGGATTAGAAAACGGTTTAAGCATGGTTATACAGAAAAACCGTTATCTTACAAACTTGTAATATAGTTAGGAAGTTCTTATCGTTGTAAATACTTGGATGAAGTGAATTCTTCCTCAACATATTTATAATCCGATTAATAATCGAGATAAAACAAAATAATAATAATAATAGTAATAGATTTCATTATCGAATTAAAATAATTTAAACGTTTTATCACTAACAATGAAATCTATAATCTATTTTTTTTTGGGACACTCAATGGAAATGGACCATATTTCCTTAATAAAAATCGTAAAGAAAAGTATCTCTTTTACTTATAGCAACAATTTCTTTATGGTAACCATTTTTTTTATAAAGAATTATTAATTATTTATTGGAATCAACATTAAACGAACAACTGTAAATCATTAAATGATAGTGACGATTTTGATAAAACCTCCTGATGAACTCCTCCATTTGACGTAGAAAATGATAAATCGCTGCATGCAGGATCCAACTGTAATTCAGTATGTTCTAGGACAACCTCTGAGGGATTCTGGTATCCACTGTTTGACGATGATGGCTGATTAAAAATCATTTTCGAAGTCGCCATTTTATTGTTAATGCTTTCTTCTATATATTCTTCTGGAGTGGAGTTTGATCGCCATCCTCAATGATTTTTGAGCCTCCTGATATCCGCTCCAAGAGAAATAGTTGAAGTTCGACGTATACAGTGTCCAGTGTAATCGTCTGGGTTGGGTAATTTCAAATAATGGGCAATTTTCTTCGGCCTCTTGTAGAAACAGTGGATCCCCACAGGTTGCACTGTACATTTATTGTTCATATAAAATATGAACAATCTTGAGCGATTTGATATGTTTTGGACGCAAGCTTATATATCTCCTGTACAATTCAATTTCATTAATTCCTCTCATTTCCGTCATAACGGCGAAGATACGCTTCTTCCTTGTCTTAGTGTCATGATGACCAAAATAGAGCCGGTATCCTCGATATACTTCACATTTAACCTTCTTAGCTCCTCACTACGACAAGCCCTATACAAACCGAAAATGAACGCTACTTTAATCATAAGTTTTTGATTTTTGGCTTGATATCCCTCACTTTGGCGCTTTAAATAACCGTAACTTCGAATAATCCGATATATCGATGTTTTCTTTCACTCTACATGTGCTGCACAAAAAAAATTGGATTTAGCACCAAAGTTAAAGACTTAGAATCATTAAAAATTTTTTTTTCCATAGAAGTTTTGAGCTGTTTCAGTCTAAATAATTTTTCAATATATATTTTATGAAAATACAAAATGGAAATTAAAAGAAATAATAATTATTTTTAATTTCATTTTTATTAGGATAATTTGCAACCTCTATTAGAATAAATTCATTACGAAAATTGTGAAATTGTAAAAACAAAAACAAAATCTATGTCAAACAGACGTTTAAAACTTCATGTCAGACAGAGGTTAATGGACATCTAGATGCTAATTTAAAGAATTAAAAGAAATGAAATATTTTTTTGCGAAAGCGGAAGTAGGAGATTCTCTGTTGTCAAAATTGCGACAGAAGTGGAACATTTTCTTCCTAGGGACCGAATATGTCACATTATCTCCCTAAGAAGTTTATTTTATATGTTTTGACAGTTTCAAATACTGAGTACAAATAAAAACACAAGAACTAAAGAACTAACTTATTTATTTGCGTTTACAGTCAATCATACAGGCCTACAATTATTGAAATTATTCACAATTTTCAATGTTTTTTTTAAACAATTTTCTGACACTAGGTATGGTTGTCAAAGTACGAATTCCAAAAAACATACGGACTTGACGGAACTATTACTAAATTTATTAATTTTCCGCATTTTTGTGTTTCCGCTTGTGCCAAAAATAGTATATACATCTCAGCGGAACATGCTATTTTTCCCTCGTTCTCCCTCTATGTTTAATAACTATGCAATCTCTTTTTTATGCGTTCATAACTAAAACAAGCAATATTGTAAAAACAAAAACAATAATATAAATAACGGAATGAAGGAAAATTTTAAACCTAATAGCCAGAATATTAAAAATATGATGTTTCTTAAAAGAAAATAGTTTGTATAACAAAATCTCGCATAGAATATGAAAACATGCTATATAAAGGCTAAAGTAAACAATGTGGCAAATAACCAAGAAGTTGACGCCACTATAAAAACAAATAATCTATGTAAGAATGACGTTTAAAGTTTCATGTCACTTCTACTGGGTGGTGCAGAAAGAGTGCCCCGATTTGAAAACCGTCTAGCTACGACCATGGTGGTGGTAGCGCAGTGAGGGATATATCATTCGATGTGTGTCTTCATGCCATGTTTAGTGTAAACCATGGCTTGGCCGGGACAGCATCGCGATTTCGTCGTTGAAAAGTTTATTCGAAATGGCGGTTCGCCGATAATGACTTAGCGTGCCTTTCGCATTCACTTCGAGCTCAAACCGAAGTGTTCGGAGAATTCTCCACCGGGATTTTCATATGCATCCCTATAAAATTGCCTTTGTACAGGGGTTGCGTGAAAGAGACCATGAAACCCGTATCACTTTGTATCAAGAACTTCGCAACATTCCTCGCATGGACGTTTTCATCTTTAGTGATGAGGCACATTTCCACCTTTCGGGCGAGGTCAACAAACAAAACTGCGGGTACTGGTCTGAAAATAACTCTCCGGAAGTTCACTAGCGGCCACCTCGTAACCCTGAGGTCCATACTTTTTTGAAGAAAACGGTGCTATTGTTAGGTAAACGCAGATCGGTATTGTGTGAAGCTCGAGAACTTTCTACGTCCCAGAGTTGATGTTCTTGTCGATAAACATGGACAAGAACATGTGTGGTTTCAACAGCCCTTACAGCTCGTCGTTCAATGGCAATTCTGAGAGAAATGTTTCCTGAGCATGTTGTCTCTTTGCGAGGTGACATCAGGGGGTCCCCGTACTTACAGGATTTAACCCCATGTGTTTTTTTTTCTGAGGGGCTACCTTAAGGAAAAAGTGTATCAACATCGTCCCCAAACTCTGAAAGCTTTTATGGAGACGATAATCCAGGAAATTGCTGCCATTCCGCCTGAAATGATCCGCAGAGTGATGGAAAATTATCGGGAGAGGCTCACTCAGTGTATCAACAATGGAGGCGAACACTTAGTGATATAATTTTTAAAACCCATTGATTTAAAACAACATTATGTATGCCTATTGATGAATACAGTTTTTTTTTACATCTTGATTAGTTTAGTTTTTATTAGCTTTCCAAATCGGGGAACTCTTTCTGCTCCACCCTGTGTATCACTAATACAGTTTAACCTTACCTTGCGCTATATTAAGGAACTTTATGAAGAAAAGTTATGTAAAATTAAATTTTCTTTAAAAATATATGTATACTTTTTCTTATAGAACTAATCATTATTCAGATACTGAAAAAATTGAACTAACACTTAAACTCTACCTTAGGAATTTTTTTGTCACTAATTACGCGTCGTATCAAAAAATTGCGAACATCGATACGTTTAAGGTCTATATTTAGGTATGTGTATATCTTTGAAATATGCAGCTGTTTTAGAAATATTTGAAAAAAACAAAAAACTGATGCTAACCCCCCCCCCCTACGACCGCTAGATTTCTTCCAAAATGTAATCAGCTCCAATCCAAACGAAACCAAGCTCAAATACAAACTTTTAAGCACGTAGGTATTTTCGTTCTGGAATTATCGTGGATAGGGACTAACATACATTCACACAGGCACACACAGGCATCCAAACATCCTGGCCCTTGGCGAAACTTGGCCGAAAGTAAAATGAGCTAATAAGTCGATTTAGCGATATTGAAAAAAGTCGATTGTATAAACTTCTATACCTACACACACACACAGTGCTTTCATATCAAAACTAGTCACCCTTAATACTTTTTTTAGCAATGGAATCTCGACCTGTGTTCATGGAATTTTACTTTTCACCCCTTAATCACCACTCCCCTCACTTTAAAATTGCACCCCCTTGCATCATTTTGAAGGTATTCAAAATACAAATCCATCGATCGCCCCATTTTGAAATTACAAGCGAAAATGTCAATACTATAGGAATAAATTTTACTCATTTATTTCATTGTTCAAGACAAAAACAATACTTTATTAAATGCTCAATATGTTCTTTATTCTTAGGTAAACAACAATACAATCTATTAGTGTAACCTCACTTTATTAAGTGCTCAAAATGTTCTCCATTCTTAGCTAGACAATAAAACAATCTATTAATGAATTCTTCTCTAACAGTTTGAAATGTTTCCGCAGTAATTTGCTGGCAAGCTTGATTGATCCTAGCTCTAAGGGCCTGAATATTTTCTGGTTGAGGGTTACGATACACGATTTTAAATAACGCCAAAGGAAAAAATCCAATGGCGTTAAGTCGGGAGATCTGGCAGCCCATTCTATTGCGCCTCTTCTGCCAATACATTTGCCGGGAAACCGTTGATTAAACCACTCGCGAACACCCAACGCATAGTGTGGGGATGCACCGTCTTGTTGATACTGCAAATTTCTTTCATCTAACAGTGGGTTGCCTTCTTCAGCGGTTCAATTTTCTTCGATAAACAAAGGACCTATTACTTCATTTCCAAGAATTCCTGTCCAGACATTATTTTTTTCTGGAAACTGCGTATGACCCTCTAAGAACACGTTAGGATTTTGAAGATCCCAATATCTACAATTCTGTTTATTAGCAAAGCCATTCAGATAGAACGTCGATTCATCACTGAAGCAAATATTCTTTAAGAAATTGCTGTCATTTTGGATCATCGCAGTCATTATTTCACAGAATTGAATTCTCCTATCGTAATCATCTTCAATGAGTTCATGGAGAATGGTAAATTTGTAAGGGAAGAACTTGTACCGTTTTAAAGTCTTGTGTATGGAACCAACAGAAATATTCGTAAATGCAGCGAATATGTCAACCACAGCGTGAAGGATTTCAGTCCTTCAGCCTGTAATCAAATATAAAGATAAAACTTTATATAAATAAATAAACGTATTCAGGAAAACTACCCTTTTCATGAAAAAAAGCAAGCATAACCTTTTCGTCGATATCCCTTACATTATTTGTCCACCAAAAATTGAAAATATTCTCATATTTATCTCGTCATTTCCATTTAGGGTCCGAAAAAATTTTATGTATTATTCTTAAAGAATAGTAGGTTCCTCGTTACTCATCGCGTTTCTAATCTTGGCTGCACCTCGATTAGAGAGATCGCGATTCGTAAAGAAAAACAATACTTTTTTTTACTTATAATACAAATAACTATTTATTTGCGCCCTAGATTTGGGGTTATAGGTAGCGGACCGAGTAAATGTTATTATTGTAATAAACGTTTGTCAAATCGCAATTGTTACCGCGATAGAAAAAATAAGTAATGGGTTTTTAATATATTAATAATAAGTCGTGATACACTAACGTTTTCCATGATATTTTGTTTTAGAAATTTTATGTAAGAAATGTGAGATTGTATGTAACTAATAGTTGGCTAAGGGTTGAAAACGCATGTTAGGGTAGAAGCAGGTGTCCGCCTTTACTGAAGGAGTGTAACGAATCGTTGAGTATTTTACGCGCACATTCTTGATGTAAAACGTTACTAGTTTAATAATGAATTACGTCGGGACATACCGCAAATCAAAAGACATCTTTGTTTGGTACTTTGAAACTCGAGACCTAAATGTAGGGTTTGTTACGGACGAATGCATATTTTAAAAATTAATCCTTCGTTCAATAATGAATGTGAAAAATATTCCCACGTAATAATTGCTTATTTGTTTATTACTTTTGAAAAACTGGGATTAATTTCAGGAGTAAATACAGGTAGTTGAAATCGGAGCGGAAGGCAGTTACGTTTAGAGTTTTGATTGAGCCGGATTGATTGGATTATTTATTTCTAAACCCTCATTGTAAACCGATCGATCGTGTATATATTAGGAATAGAACTAAAAACGAGATTTCATCGTTTTCGTTTTGTGTAGGTTTTTCCAAAATTAATCGACAATTAATCGCCGTGGGGTGGAGACTTAAACCGCGTATCTTAACTTCGTGTTTGTGATAAAGTGGTTGACTAAAGGGAATATATTTAAGTGTAAGTAGGTATTTTAATGTAATTAAAGCTCGCAGCAACCAATTCAATAAACCAAAGTACCGTATTAAAAATCAATCATTGGCTTGCAGGAAATATCTAATTACGCACGCGGGCTCATTAAGTTGAAATCTGTTAAAATAAAAGGGTTAGCATCAGACAGTACAGGGCTCCCTCCCTCATCACTTGGGCCAATTAGCATTGTTGCCTGTTTGATTATATTGGTATAGAGAGAGCTGGCGTTGACAAAACGTGTAAAGGATAAATCACGGTTATAATTGTACATAGGCAATACCAATTGATTTACACAGTCACGGGTCCAGATGACCGTGGGCTCCTCCTCGAATTGTATGTACTATTTTTATTGTTTTGTATAGATGGATGTGTAACGTGAGAAAGGGACGCTGTATTTTTTAACGCAGTCACTCAAGCTTGTGTGTCGGTCACGTGGTTATTTATTTGCACTTTGTTTTAATGAGTTTCTTTGTGTCTTTGATTCAGTCTGCTCAAGTAGAATTGTTTGTCTGCGAACTAATTTCTCTTTATATGTAATTTATTCTAATTGTACGCAATTGTGTATGTGTAAATTTCTTGCTTATTTTTTTTGTTCTTGTAGTTACATCATTATTACCTGTGCAATGTTACTGCTGTTATATTTTATATGTACCGTAATCTGCATTATTACTTTCTGATTTACTTAAAGACCGGTATGATTGGTTATATAGGGCCACATACTTGATATTATAATTTGTATTCTGATTTATTTATGACACAACTGTGGATGTGATTACTCTCTTTGTTTTTTGTGTTTAAATGTAGCTAAACTTCCCCTTTTTATTTATTATTTTTTAATGTATTAATTTTGTACGCACTTTAACTTGATCTAATGGTGTTTTGTTATATATTGAATACTTTCATTATGTTTTCTTTTATTATTTGATTTATTAATGTACTTGTGCAATTTATTACTTACGAATAAAATGGGTTTTCTTGGTGGTTCTTTCCCAAACTAATAAATTAGCGGGTTGAACAATCATTGCGCAAAGCTCATTAATTCTGATTTGAGTAGTTTCATTGTATTCCTGTCGCACATGATGCAACACTTAACCTCATCAAGCCTATCTAATTCAAATAACACAACGTAGCTGCCACGAGACGGCCAATTGTTTGATCCGACTTGAGGTTTGCGAGTAATTAAATGTCAGACTTGTAAATAAACTCTAATGTTTTAATCATTGCTAGGAAAGTCAAGGTAAGGCAAGCAATTAATTTGAGTAATAGTAACATTATTGTCAGTAAAGTCAAGATACGTCACTTAGTGATTGTCTTGTTCTTGAACTTTGATTATTGCGAATAAGTTCAAATTACACTTTCTAAGATAGGGTACCTGGGGGACGGTACAGTGTGTTTTATTATTACACCAAAGGTATGCTGGTATTAGACGGTTCTCACTAACCTCAAACCTGATTATACGTCAAAATTATTTTAACAGTTGCTACATTTCATTGCAATGAACCATGGATCGCTGTATAATAATAAGAGCCTATTGAATTTTGAACGATAAGGTTGGGTTCCGCCGTATTATAACTTACCCATACATTTATTCTGGGGTGTATTTCAATTGAAATAAAATATTTCCATTAAAATTTGACAAAATTTGACAAAATAATTTGGTATAACTAAAAAACATTTATTTTCAGCAATATTAAAAACTAAACACAAATAAATAAAGGAACCACACTGCTTTGTCGTTTACTATCCTTCAAGTAGTTTCAAAATATTAGTAACTGCCAATTGAATCGTGAGTTGAGATTCTTTCAAGAGAGTCAAAAGTGTCTAAGTCCAAGTCCTTATTCCATCTCCATTATTTCTACATCTGAATTTTCAGAAGAAAGTTCTGAATCTGGATCTGGTTCCTCGAGAAAAATAATGAATGCTGGAATATTTTCAACAGAAATTGACCCCATTAGTTTTGTCCAGTCTTCCAAATTTGTTTTTTCGGAATGATTTACATAACCTTGCCACATGTCAGACGTACATTTTGAAAGAGCAATCCGCCATAAATTTGCAACCCTATCTTTTGATTTAGGTGCGAATTTATGTGCTCTAACAATAGTTTTTTTGTTAAATTGTCGTCAATTTTCACATTGTGGTTAACCAAAAAATCTTATATTTTAGATTTCTTGCTAGAAAAAGTTGGTGGTTTGTTCAACTGTACCGAGTGGTACGGTGCATTGTCTATTTCCCACACATTTTGATTGTAGTTCATACAAAGCAGGAATTAACTGATTAACCACCCAATTTTGGAGTCCAGTAAGTAGTTGCCTTCAGACTTAATTGTGGGAGGATTAGTTTTCGAATCAGTATCATGCACCCAACGACGAATATTACTCCCATTTTGGTAAATCCACGTTTCATTCAAAAACACGAATATCACATTCTCACTTGAATTTAGAAATTGGATAAACTTCCTAAGAAAAGTGATTTTTAATTCGACGACATGTTTTTTTCGGATAGTTGTTTACGTCCATTAAACATTTTGTGCTTGTACCCTTTCGATTTTATAATTTTGAATAATCTACTACCCTCAAAATCCAAATGTTCGCGACTGTCGGCCAAAAGTTTGCCGATCGTAAAATGTTCAGATTTTGAATTGTATTGCCTAATGAGTCGCTGTAAATTCTTTCGAAACATATAATTTTCGAATACATCATCACTAGTAGTTGTCTGTCGACCTAATTTATCAAAATTTGTCTGTTCGTCGTCCGCCACTATTATCTTTATATTCAGTCATTTTTACTACATTTTTGGGAACCCCTTATTTATGTCGCTATCAGTATCAGACATTAATGATACTCATTTTATACAAAATGAGTATTATTCTACCTTTTAGTGAAAACAAATTACCGTGGAGAATTCAATTAATATTCGTTAGATTTTACCTCTATAAATTTAATTCAAATGTGACAGATGTTAGTGAAATCATGTGAAGATAGATAATGCTACCGGCGACAGCAAAAGTTGATTTGTCTTCACAGAAGATTTTCTCTCAAAATATTTAAAACTTACACTTGCTTAAAACGAAAGTAAAAGGCAAAATTATATTGAATATCAATACTTATTTCTGACTGAAAACGTTGTTTGTGATGAACATGCGAAAATTTTAAAATTGTATTTATTGATATAATGACATCCCATGTCAAGCATTTACATGGTTACTTATTCTGCAGCATTAGATATTGTAGAACAGATATTAATAATAAATCAAATAATAGTATCAAACACAGAATAAGACCATGGGAAAAAAGACTTACCACTAAAGTGGAGAAATGAAAAAAAAAATTGTACAAATGACTGCTTTTCCAAATGTCACAGAGAAATAAAGTTAATTAATAAGATAAATAAACTAATGAGTGGAAATTCAACACACACTATTTATGATCCGCAAAATCAAACTTCAAGTGATTGATACCCTTAAACAAAAACTTACAGTTACAGCTAAACGACTTCGTCGATATCGAGTAGAAAAAATGTATAATAACCTATTTAGAAGAAACGAGACATTATTTTATCAAAATTTCCAAAAACTCCCAAGTGCAACAGACAATTGAATTCTTAACCAAGAAGAAGATATGTTCAATTTCTGGTCTACTTTATGGTGGGTGCCTATAAAACATAATAAATCGGCGAGTTGGATCCAGCGTGAATATCAAAGAATGGATTTACTTCCTAACTAGCTGCAAAATTGTTCATGCAAGGAATTACTTACCTACTACCAAAGGATAAGAATACAAAAAATCCAGCTAAATATCGACCTATCACTTGTCTTCCCACAGTCTACGAGCTCCTCACATCGTGTTGAGCTGAGATGATATACCATCATTGTGAAAACGATTCAGTCATTACCACAGACCAAAAAGGATGCACTAAAAACTCTCAAGGTTGTAAAGAGTAATTATTAGTAGACTTAGTTATTTTAGAACAGGCTATGCACAAACAGCGAAACTTATACACAGCCTTTATTGACTACAAGAAGGCGTATGATTCTGTTCCTCACACTTGGCTCCTTGAGATACTTCAAATATATAAAGTAAACGTCTCTATTGTAGCTCTCCTTAAACATCTGATGTCTCATTTGAAGACTCAACAGTATTTTGCGGGAAATAACGGATTATTAGCCATTTCATCTATTCAAATTTTGAAAGACATCTTTCAGGGTAGAATGCAAACAGTGATTAAAGCTATTCTCACGACAAGTGGCTTTGAATTAGAGAATGGAGAAGCTATTGAATCTATGAACAAAGGGGAGGGGGTATATAAGTACTTTGGAATGCAACAATCATAGTCAAATTAAATATCACACAATTAAAAAACTCAAATCTTGACTTGAAAGCACAACTAAGTGGAAAGAATACCATAAACGCTTTAAATACCTATGCTATATCAGTTCTAATTTATACTTTGGGAATTATTAAGTGGGCAATCACAGAAATTTAAGCTACTGCGAGAAACATTCGAACAACCCAAAATCTGCAATTGAATGGTTAGCTATACTCAGAGTCGACGGAGAGACTTACAAAAGAAAATTGAGTCAAATCTAAAAAAATACTTTATTGAGAAATCCGAAGTCTCTCGTCTATTTGAAGTTGTGACAAAATCTGACTATGGATATACTCCACTAAACCTATCAACGCTTCAGATAGATCCGATTTTATCCAAAGAAGGACTTAGTATGTTAATAGATCGTTGGAAAGCAAAATCATTGCATGGGAAACACTCTAATGAACATTGTAATGATACTGTAGACGAAATTGCGTCCAGAAATATTTTCTGAAACAAAAGTGTGTGCCATATAATACCAGGTAATTACAATTAGAAATTATTTGAAATATGTTATCAAGGATCAAACTGCATCTGATGATAAATGTCGAAGATGTTTTATTGTCTCAGAAACCATACAACATATCGCTGCTGGATGTACACAATATTAGCCAATACCGAATACATACATCGTGATAACTGTGTTGGTAAAATTATTCACCAAAGAATTGCCCTATCACTCCACCTTATAGATGATGTTAAAACGCCGTACTATCACCACCATCGTGAAAGCGTGTTTGAGAGCCAAACACACCGTTTATATTTTAACGGACAAAACGATCGCAGCAAATAGACCAGATATAGTTCTCTTAGAGACGACAGCAAAAAGAACTTATCTTATTGATGTGGCCATTCCAAATTCAAATAATATGCAAACCACAATTGCACGAAAAATTAATAAATACACTGATCATGCGCACCAAATTAAACGGCAATGTAACCAGAAATGTGTTACAATGGCACCAATTATTATTTCAACGATAGGTATAATATACAAGTCTTTAAGTGGTTACATGAAAATGTTAGATTTTCCCATTCATTTAGTAATCATGCATAATAATAATATTTATTGTCCAAACAGGAAACCCAATGCAGGACAAAATTAATAAGTAGAAGGAAAGATGGGAGTGAGGTAACAAACATAGATAGAAAATAATAAACGATACTGTAAATAAACTAACTAAATTAAATATGAAAATGTAAACTTTCACCATTAACACTCATAATAAAATACTTATTTTTGGGATTTTTAATGGTGTACTTTAAATTATAAACGTTTCGATAACACTTACAGTTATCTTCGTCAGTAGTAATGTTTGTTAAAAATTGTTAAAGATGTAGTAAACAATTTTGTCAAATTTGAAAAATTAAAACATGTTTTAATTTTTAAAATTAAAAAAAATTAAAACATGTTTTAATTTTTCAAATTTGACAAAATTGTTTACATCTTTAACAATTTTAACAAACATTACTACTGACGAAGATAACTGTAAGTGTTATCGAAACGTTTATAATTTAAAGTACACCATTAAAAATCCCAAAAGATAAGTATTTTATAACTAAATTAAAATTTAATTAATAACAAATTATCTGAATAGTAACACAAATGTTAATTAATAGTTCATTAAGTTGTGTGAATTTGGAAATTTAGCGTCGAATCTAGTACTTATTATCGATAGCAAGGAGTCAGAACAAAAACATTCGAAAATTTTGAAATTTTTGATTGATCCACAATTTTGTCTGAAAATAGCAGAGATTGAAGGAAATGATAAAATTCAATTCCTGAAGACATCATGGAAGGGCGAAAATAAACTACGGTATGAAAAAGAATACGATCTCTTGTTATGTTGGATGAGAGAAAGAAAATTACGAGGATAAGTGGAGAGGTAATTTTAGCCCATTTTCTACAACTGTAAAAAATTTACGATCTTCAACACTATGGTCAAAATAGTTCATGATTCAATAAACTGTTTTAATAAAAGAAGATATGGATATAACATTTCCTAAATTAGTGGAATTTTTGAAAAAAATGGAGCTGGATACAAGCCGAAGAAAGCTGCTACTTTTATAAGAGAGGAAATTAATAACTTTATCACCGAAGCACCGGATGAACAGTATTTAATGTCTAAGGTATTTCTCTATTTAGTATTAATATTTTTCACTATTAATTCGTTGTTATCGTTTAGGTTGCTTTAATTATTGCTATCTGTGGTGCTTGCCGGTGTGATGAATTGTGCCAAATGGCTGTTAAAAATGTTCAAGATAAGGGAGATATTATAGTAATAACCCTTCCAGATACAAAAACCAAAACACAAAGAGTATTTATAATCAAAAATAGTACTATTAGAGGCATTAACGTTCTTGAATTGATTAGAAGATATGCCTCTCTGAGACCGACTAAAACGGACCATTCACGTTTCTTTATTTATTATGGTAAATCAAAATGTTCAGTGCAAGTGGTAGGAAAGAACACCATGTCAAAAATACCCCACAAAATTGGTAAATACTTGAAGTTACCCAATCCGGAACTTTATACAGGACACTGTTCTAGAAGGACTTCTGCATCACTATTAGTTGAAGCCGGTGGAGACATACTCACAGTAGAAAAAAGGGGGCTGGCGATCGACAACGGCTTCAGAAGGTTATTCATACCAATCTATTTCAAAGAAATGCCAAGTTGCTAATCAAATTATTAACGGACCAACTTTTTCATCAACTACTATATCAGATATTTCCTCAGAAACTTATCCCGCGACACATGTCTCTTCCAACATTTCCTTCGGTTACAATACGAAGAATATCCCTGCTAATTTCACGAATCCAATTAGTTTTAATAATCTTACAAATTGCACATTTAATTTTTTCAATGAAAACTCTTAATTTAGTTTATTTGAGATGTTAAATAAAAATTAAGGTAAATTCAAAACTTTAATAAATATAATAAAATATTAAATTTTGTTAGCGGGAGGAAAAGTGGCACTTTCGTTATGAAAATTAGGGAAGAAAATTGAATTGAATCTTAGAAAAATTCATTTTAACCTTCTGACCTACATATACATATGTAGGTATAGAAGGTTATGCAATCGATTTTTTTCACTATCACTGGATCGACTTATTAGCTCATTTACAACGTTTGGCCAAGTTTCGTCAAGATCGGCCAAGATGTCTGTGTGTGGGTGTGGATGTATGTTAACATACACGATAACTCCATTACGAAAACACGTATATACTTAAACACTTTGTATTTAAGCTTGTTTTCATTTCTCGTGGAGCTTATTAGATTTTGGAAGAAATTCAGTGGCGGAGAGGAGGGTTTATTAGCAGGTGTTTTTGATTTTTATCAAATATTTCTGAAAGCAGTATATTTCAAAGGTATAAAAATACCTAGATACAGATCTTAAACATATCGATTAATTATGCTCTATCCAATTTTTTTATACGAGGCGTAATTTGTCGGCAGAAAATTCCTAAGGTCGTCGTTCAAGTTAAATATATTCAATCAGCTGCATACTGTGCAGCTACTGTCACTATTGAAAGAAATGAGCAAGTTTTCTGTGAAGTAGATCATTCAAATATAAAAAACTTTTTGGGATAACAAAATTCTTATCTTTTTTGGGTTTTTTAATGGTGTATTTTAAATTATACAATCTAAACGTTTCGATAACACTTACAGTTATCTTCATCAGTAGTAATATCTATTAAAATTGTTAAAGATGTTGAAACAATTTTGTCAAAGTTGAAAAATTAAAACATAAACATCAGCCTGCTATTAATATAACAGTTTGAAACACGTATAAAGCCAACTATAGAATTAAGTTTTAGTAAATAGCTAAGTCATTAAAAATTATATATTGTTAAACTGTCTTAAAGATGACAAATCTGAACACCCTCTAACGATCGAAGGCTAACAATGAAAAATGTCAAGAAAAGTAAGATTAGGAAAGGAATGAAACCCGTTACCTTTTCTTTACTGAATCGAAGTTTGTTTCGGTGCCTTGGAGCCTCAGGCTTTCTCACTGGCCAGCAAGAAGCTACGCTCGGGGCCATTTTCTTCTCAAGGTCTCTCCTGACTACCCGACCTGCTCTGACCAAGCATAGGTAGAGCACTTTAGTCCACTAGGATAGCGATTTAAAAATATACACACAGTCAAACCCTGACACAGACATTCTAAAAGTACGTGGTGTTCAACCTAACACAGGTTTTTTTCGTTTTCTATCATAAGATTCATAAGATAGAGATAAGAATTCTTCCCTGAAGTGAATCGCGTCAATACTTATTTAATGCAATTCAGACATATTTTAACCTACCGGACCGAAAATAACTCCTGTACATTTACTTAAAGTAATGTAAAGAATTAATCACATTTGTTAGAAAAAAATACGACCTAAAGTTTAGATTGCAGATTTGCTTCACAGGGTGATGCACACCTTAGGGGCAAAAACACACTTTCAATTTTCCTGTATATAACGACATGTTATAATTCCTTCTAGTGAAAATTGAAAGCAATATCTTTTAATTGATAGATTAACCTACTTTAAAAAAACATTAAAATCAGAACACGGATAAAGAAATGACCATACATCCAATTTTATAGAAATCTTAGGTGTCCGGAATTTTATGTCGGTGAGTTTATGTGGTGTTACATTTTTATTCCCTTGTTAATATTTTTTCCCATTCGTAGTGTGAACGAAGCTTTAGTAAACGTTAACCACAGCCCAACAATGTATTCTATTTAACAATCAAGGTCGGGTGCGATACCTGTTCTCTATAGTATCACTTGCTTTCCAATTACGCTACAAGCAGCATTCTCGAGCCGTTCCTTTGAGTGTTAGTGTTAAATTCCAGGTTTATTATTGTAATGTTATGTTATCTACCATGTTACATTGCTTGTAGGATTCTTTTTCTCCTTTCTTTGGTGTCTTTGTTTGGCTTGTATCTCTCTGGCTGCACCTTTATGGGAAATTAAATCAAATTTTACAAGCGCCGTCAAGGACAATGGCCCTTGCAACACTCTAATCTTTGGCGACACACCTGAAGCCGGTCAAGTACGACAACTCACCTGCATCTAAAGAAAATAAACTAGATAAATAAATGTTTAGTATAACCGCTATTCTTTTTTTGTGCTTTATGTCGCCACTTAGTTAATTCATTAATTTTCTACACCTGCTGTATTCAATGCTTATTACATGTACTACAGTTGTTAAAGGGAGTTATTACGCTTTATTGTATAAGGTAAATTAGGACAAGAACTCATTGCATGGGTTATGTGCAATCTTTATGTTTGGCGATGAAGGTTAACTAAAGCAATGTGTTGGTTGTTAACGCCTGCTTTTTTTTACTTTCCTTTAGATGGATCGTCTATCGAACGATAATCCGCTTTAGCTGTTGTGCTAAGCAAACAATGTGGTGATTGATCGTATTTTCTTTTTTTACTCATGGACATAGATTTAGCATAAAAGAAAAGTGATATACTAAAATTTTAATAGACGGGCCACTTTTGATTTGATTGTTTAAATGCGAGTGTTGTTGACACGGCACTTATTTGCTATTTGAGTTAATATATCTATACATAATAATACCGGGTGTTCGTCAAAAAGGACGAGTGCGTTGTTAATTTATTATTGTGAAATGTATGCATTGTTGTAAAGGGTTAATCCTCATACCGTGTTTTATAACACGTTTGATTAATTAAGTGATTTATTTATGTATTTTTTTCGTCGAATATGTTATTTATGAACTACTTATGTTACAACAACTAGTTATATATGTACTGAGGCAAAGGGTTAATCTTCATTTGTATGTTATAATTATAACCTGCTTACTTATTGACGTACTTTTGTTGATATGTTGTGTACAAACTTTTTTAAGCTACAATAAATAATCAGGTTGGCGTAGAGATTACGTTATCCTTTTGTATTGGCTGTGGTGTTGCTTAACCTTTGTTTTACTTTTTTTGTAATTTTTTTGCGTTATGAATTAACCCCTTGAGGTACAAGGGACATATTTGTCCCACAACTTTATCAGCTGATATCTTTGTCAACTACCTGAGATGATTTGTTTTGATTGTTATTTAATGAGTCCTCATATATTTGTCTTTTATTTTGGTAGTTCATTTGCTCAATTCTGATTTCAGTTAGTCTGTAATAGCTTTAGAAGTATAATTTTTAAAGTATAATTGATTTTTGTAATATTTTGAAGATATTGTACTGACTGGTAAGTTTATTTTCTATAAATAATATCGACATCTTGATTTTTTTTATATGAAAGTCCCGAAACCATCAAAAACTGAACGGGACACCGTTGTCTCAATGTACCTCAATGGTAACTTTTCATTGCTACTTTTTAAATGGAAGAATTGACATATGATTTTACTTTTCTGGTTTGAATCTCAATGAAAACACCTCTTTTTCTCTCTCTTTTCAGAATTATGCCTCGTCCTCGAATTTGCATTAAAGGAAGACGAACTTTTACAACTTCTCACAGAAGACGATAGTGATTAAGAAGACGATAGTGATTAAGAAGACGATTTGCTTCTGGATCAAGAAGATATTGAGTTTCTAACTGCAGATGTTGAGGCTGGTGTTGAAACAACTGTGATTGAGCCTCCCCAACCGGCAAATGTAACTGTCTTACCTGAACCTAGTCAACCAAGCACTTCACAGCCAAGTAATGATTCGGTTGCAACTACAACTGCCGGACCAGCAAGTTCAAATAACCGTAGAATACCTAACAATGTTTTTAGATGGAAAAAAAATATACACAGTCCAAAAATTTTCCATGATGATCTCACACTTAAACACGGTAAGGTATTGGTTTTTGAAAATAGTTCTGAGCTCCCAACCCCACTTGAAGTATTTCAAGCTGTTTGTGGTTTCGATGATCTAATAACTACGATTATATTGCCTGAGAGTATTAGATACGCTGAACAATGTGGTATTACATTTTCATCGAATTTGGAAGAGTTGAGAGCATTTTTCGGCATGAATTATGTAATGAGCTACCATGTTCTACAATCACTAAGAGCTTACTGGTCCAGCGAGCCAGACATGGGTGTTCCATACATTGCTTCAGTAATGCCCCTTCGAAAATTTGAGGAAATAAGGAAACATTTACATTTTTGCAATAATGAGGGCCAGCCAGCTCCTACTAGTACTGGATTTAATCGAACATACAAAATAAGACCTGTATTAAACTTTCTAAATGATAGATTTCAAAAAGCTCTATCCTCCACAAAGCAGCAGTCTATTGATGAACATATGGTGAAATTTAAAGGCCATAACATAATGAAACAATATGTTAAGCAAAAACCAATAAAATGGGGATTCAAAATGTGGTGTCGCTGTGCTTAAAAGCTGATGTATATACTGGAAAAAAAGTTTCTGGACCAGAGACAGGGCTAGGTGAATCCGTTGTATTGCAATTATCCAGATCTTTATCAGGCATTGGTGTTGAACTTTATTTTGATAATTTTTTCAACTCTCCTTCGCTGCAGAAACAACTACACATTGCTAATATTAGGGCCTGTGGTACAGTTCGAGCAAATAGGAAACACATGCCGAAAGAAATAATAACTAATGTAAACATGAAACGCTGGGATATTTTCAAAGCAAGTGCTGATGGCATCGCATTTGTCAAATGGATAGACAATAAACCACTCCACTTATTGAGCAATCTCTTGTCACCAATTCCGACAAAAACAGTTACCCGCCGTCAAGCTGGAACTTCTGAAAGAATCACTGTAACTTGCTCAGCTATGGTGTCCCAATATAATAATTTCATGGGTGGAGTCGATTTGATGGCCCAAAAAAAAAGTGGTTTATGAAGTTGACCGTAAAGCAAGAATAAAATATTATCTCACACTAGTGTTTGATCTCCTAGACATTAGCATGAATAACTCGTACATTGTTTACAGTCAGCTATATGAAGAAAAAAATTATAAAGAAACCTTGTTGACAAGTTTAGAATTCAGACAAAATGTGGCAAGAACTTTAATTAGGAACGATTCTTCTCGAAAACGTGCCTCACCCACAGTAATAACAACTCAGAGAAGAAGAAAAAAGTCAACAAAACCCACTCCGCCAACTGACACTATGGTCAAAGCAGAACGAAAAAGATGTATCCAATGTGCTTAGAATAAGATACAGAGCAGAACAAACAACAAATGCCAACCATGTAATGTCCATCTTTGCTTTACATCAAACAGAAACTGCTTTGTTTCATACCATTCATCCTAAAGAGGCCTACATAGGTACAAATCTCAGCTGGTCAGAGCACTCAGTTTGTGATCCGTAAAAACACGAGTTCGATTGTCATGAATCATGATCCTGAGTGTTATTTGTACTTTTCGTTTCACTTTTTTGCCTCTCCTTTTTTACCTATTTGCTTATAAATTAGGTTCATTTATTAAAAATTTATAAAAAAGACTCCACTTTCTTATTAATTAAATTATTATTTAGCACTCTGAAGGGAAAAACATGTAAAACACGCTAACTGACAATATAAGAATATGAGTGTTAATTTTCTAACTTTAAGGTACATATGTACATATGTCCCCGCTCGGAAAACAGCTTTCACGATATTTTTTTGAAAATCTGTGTTCATATTCGTTTTATTTGGGTATATATTGGTCAGAAAACACCAAAATACCAAGTTTTTACCAAGCCGTTTTCTTATGTACCTGAAAGGGTTAAGGTCGGCTCCGACATTCTCTCTTTACCAGAGGAAGTACCTAAGAATACTTCCAAAGAGAGTGGGGCATCCCGGTTTCTAGAGGTAAGTTAATCCAGGATTGCATCGGGAACTGGGCCCATCCCCTGAGTTGAGCTAGGACTTACGCCGGTTACTATCTTGTAGCTTCACTGTAAGAGTGGTTGGGACTAAAAATGAAATTTTGAATGGGGATGCTCATCATTTATTTTCCGAACGTATTGAGGGACATAATCCCTCAGTGATTTTGACCCATACCATATAACAAATAGAGTAAATTTCTATTGTATTGTGTATTTAATATTAATTTTAATGTCAATAAATAAATCATTGACAGTAGTTAGTACACGGCAGAAATTCAGGTAATTATTTTGGTCGTCAAGGAAATATGTTCTGATAATCATGCAATTTCATGTTCTGGCGACTTATACTAAAATAAAAATGCATAGCCTGATAAAATGCAATTTTAACCTTGACCTCTTAGGCGCAAAATTGGCGATGTTTATCTTGTGTGAGTTACGAAGCTATTATAATTATTTAACCTTGGGATGACCTAGTGGGGTCACTCTGTAACCCTCTCTATGATATTTTTATTGTATTTGTTTCAGTTTAACATTTTTGGGTTCAATCATTTTTTTAGCTACTTTTTCACCTTTCTCCAAGTTGTTATAATGTATGTACTTTAACATTATGTACACTTTCTTAAAAAAAGTTGTGTGCGTGGGGTCACTTAAAGATCCCACGTGGCCTTCCATGTTATGAAAAATTTCGATTTAACAACTTAGTCTGAGCCTAATTCTAAGTAAATTTTCCAAATGACACTTAATTGTAATTAATTACCTGTTCCAAAGAATTCCGTAATTGAATAATTGGTGATTTCTTGTTTCGTCACCTAGGCAATTTTTACCTGCATTGAACTTTTTAATTCTTGATTCCTCAACTACAAAATAATTAATTTCGTCAACTGATTTAAAAATTCTTGTTTCGTCAACTACACAATTCCTATATACATGCAGGTGATAATTTATTCTTGTTTATGTATTTATTACAAAAATAAAACAACAGAAAGCAGACTCCATAACTTCCTTTACACTTCATCCAGAATTGGGACTGGTAAAGTAAAAATTAACCCTTTAATTTGGCGTGTTTATGTCTTTTTTTTTATTTTATATTTCCTACAACTTATTTACCAACGGCTTCGACATATATCTAATCTAATCGTTAAACGGCAATATAGTGAATTTCCGAAAACTCATTACAAGGCATTAAATTAATGTATTAGAAAGCTATTTATTGCTTACTTGTTTGGTCACCTTTCTAGGTATTTCTATTAAATAGCTTTCTAATACTTTAATTTAAGTACATTTAATAAGTTTCCGGGAATGCACGAAATATTATAACGAAGAAACCTACACTTACAAATTATAGTGAAGATATAGTTACACCTCAGGAGGCATTCCAGTTATTTATAACTGATGAAATGTTGGACACTATAATTCAAGAAACCAACAGCAGAGCTATTTCGTTGAAGGGAGATGAATGGAGAGACGTAGCTCGTGTTGAAATGAAATCATTTATAGGTCTACTGATTATTGCTGGTTCTAGAACCATGGAGTCACCGAAATCCTGCATTACAGCGAACAATTTTTTCTGCTACAATGTCGCGAAACAGAATGAAAGAAATACTGAGATTTGTTAGATTTGACAATATAAAGACGAGACCGAAACCTCGAGAAAAAAGTAAATTAGCAGCAATTGAAGGTATATTTGATATGTTTACTTTGAACTGCAAGAAAGCATATATACCTAATGGTCAAGTTTGCATTGACGAGCAGTTTATTCCATTTAGTGGCAGGTGTCAGTTCCGTGTTCACATAAAATTAAAAGCAGTCAGGTATGGAATAAAGAAATGCACACTATGTGACGTGGAAAAACCTTATTGCTGGAACATGCAAATTTATTCATGAATGCTGAACAATTCCCAAAAGAAGGAACAGGGCAAACGGGTTGTTTTAGATTTGGTGAAAGGTTTGTATTCCGGTTATGGAGTTAACTTTTTTACATCCCTAGCTCTCGCACAAGGGAAAACCTTAAACAGAACAATGCCTTCCTTAAGAATTCCGTCCAAATAGACAAATTTCTCATAAAAAATAGAAGTTTTACTATCAACACAACATTTTGATTTGGATATATCAGACGAAACAACTAATTTCAAAACAAGTATCATACCTGAATATAACTGGTTCAAAGTAACTGTAGATTCCTTAAATCGCGAGGTTGGAGAATACTCGTGTTCTCGTAACACGCTGCGGAGGCCCTTAGTTTTGTTTTTTTATATTTTGGATTTGGCGGCGATAAGCGCCTTTACTTTGTCCATCCACAAGCCTGATAATAACGAGAAGGGAAAACGTGCAGAAGACGGTTACTTCTTCAAGAGGTAAGGACGGAACTATTAAAAGCACTAATAGCTGAACGATCAAGAGAACATCTACCTACATACATAAAAACCGCCATTAGTGTGATTTTGGAAACCGACGATCCAGAAGACCGACTACAAGGTGATAAACTAGAAACAGGTGCAAAACGTGGTCGCTTTGTTATGTGTCCAAGACACTTCGACAAGAAAACAATGAGCAAATGTAATAGATACAAACGTTTACTTGTAAAAGTCATGTTACTGTTGTGAAATCGACAATATGCAACCCCTGTAATGAACAAAATAAATATTGATTTTCTCGTGAAGTTGGTATGGTATTGTATTAAGTTATTGAACCTAGTAAATGTTTTTTGATTATCTAATGACTTCTAATTAATTTTAGTCAAAATAAACCCTAGATTATAGCTAATGGGGTCACTAAGTGATCCCATCTGGTTCTCTGTGTTATAAATTTTACCTGGTCATCCGAAGGTTAAACCAATACAGTACGGCTTTCGTAACGTTAGTTGATGGGTGTGAAGAACTCTGACGTTGCCGTTCACCACTATCCATAAATTTGTAGCTCATTTCCAAAGGTAGCTGTGCCCGTTTTATGTATTTTATAAAAGGTCGGGCAGTAGAACTTAAAAATGCAACATAATTCATTGTAAATTAAGTATAAAAACAATAGACCAAACGTATAGCTAGCGTACATTTACTAGCTCTATGTGCAAAGGATATAGTGACCGCTTGAAATTTTTTTTCCTCATACATATGTTATAAAAACTTACATAAAATAATACAAGTAACCACAGTGAACTTAGATTTTAGAGTAAGAACCTTTAGGAAATGTATCATAGAGCAATTTACAAGGACTACTATAGTACGGCACCAGTCTGCGGATAGATTCTGTACACGAATAAACATAGAAATGTTATTTTAACTTAACTTTTATTTTAATTAAAAAATAAACTTAATAGGTACTCTCTAATGGTTTGCATACCTATACAGTCACATTAATTACCTACATTGATTAAACGTTTTACTTTGCTTTCGATTAAAATTTCCGTTTAACGGTTATAGTAGGCATTCGTAGCTTAGATTAATTGTGGAAGTTTCATTTTTAAAAGCGAACTTTCGAACTGAAAACTACAATATAAACGTTGTAACGTTAATTAAAAATCCTTTGACTATGTTGAAAATTCGCTTGCCTTTACCAAAATAAAGATTAAAGTATGCAAAAATAGTACAACCCTTTCACAGTAAAGAAAGGTTAACCCTTTGCAAAAATTAAATTTTATTTATGTAAAAAAAACTGTTTAAATCTAAAGTGTTCTTCCTATTGCAGTGGGTCAATTTCTTCTGAAAGTTGGGCCGTATACTTTTCTTACAAATTACTTTAAGTTCTTGAAAGATACGTTTGATGTTTACTTCGTGACAACATTTCAACTGTGTACTGCAATTTATTTTTCTTTTAAGGAGGAAACCCTTACAAATGTATCTCTCTTAAATGACAAGTTTACTTTCGGAGTAAACCCTTGCCAATCTTTACTTTGAATAATAATATGCACATTTCCGTTTTCATTCTGAAACTTACTGACTGAATTTCGGATTTGAAAAATGATTCTCAAATGAAATGAGTTGGAAAATGTAACATTGTAATAAAGTTTGAAGGTTTGTAACTTGTTTTTAGATATTCTTAAAAAGTGTGATTTAAAGTTTTTTTAAATAAATATTATCCAGTAAACTTAGATATTTTGCTACGAGAAGGAATTTTATACATAATTTAAGATTTCTGTGAAAGACTAAAAGATATATCTTTTAATAAAAATGTAGAAAGGCATTGCGCAGGAAGGAGGTATATATATATATATATATATATATATATATATATATATATATATATATATATATATCATACATACATACATACATATACCGGGTGTCCCACTAGGGGCGGCGAGGTAGGATATATGGGCAACTATAGATGCTACAGCGTCGAGTAAACAAATTTCATAACAAAAGTGGCCAAAAGAAATCGCTAGAAAATATTTTTAAGTTTCTAAAACTGCCGCAAGATGGCGAAACTGCTATAACAAATAATAAAACTAATTTTCTCACTTCAATAACACCAACAAACATTCTGCGTCCGTTTGGTTTATACGTTTTTGTCGTATCTTCAACAGTAAGGGTGGGGGGAAGACGATAAATAAATAAGTATTCAAATTGTTCTCCCACTCCTTATAATGAAGGGTAGGCAAGTGGGGATTCGTTTGAAAGAGAATTTAAGGCTCTTTCAAATGCTGACTTTTCTTGTGTGCCATTAATTTGTCTTACACGAACTAGACGGCGTTATTTTTTTTTTATGATTGTGGACCTGAACAGGCTAAATTTGGCCTATCGTGCTAAAGTACTCAGGAACACTTAGGAGGATGGGTAGAGGGATATTGAGTTGCCAATAGATGCCTATGAACAACTACCTTAAATTTTCTCATATCATAAGTGAGAGGAAAGCAGGAACTAGGGAGATCGTTCCAGAGTTTAGAAGCCTTGTAGAAAAATGTGGATTGCGCCCGTTTAAAGAAGGTTCAGTTTTTTGAGATTTTCTTGGAAAAATTAAATGGAATGGTATGCTTTCTAAGGAGTAGTTTTCAAGAGGAGAAAATTACCTAAATTATAGCGAAAACCACAGTTTAATATCTTTATTCGTTTTTGAGTTGTTTCGAAATAACCTATTTTTCAATTGACAAATAATATTAGCTATAAATCAAATGTTATTATACAAAGTGTTTTTAGTAGTCTTTGTAAGCGAAACCAAAGCGTTTTCTCCATTTAATAATTATGCAGTTAACCACTAATATTAATTATCCAAAAATAGTTAAAGACCTTTCGTGCTATTTTTTATTATTTGCTATAACAATAAAACATTTCTTGGGCTTGTTCATTTCATTCCGATTAAAATAATTACACATGATTTTTTCTCAAACAAATAAGAAAACTAGGTTATTACAAACATTTTTTATCTGTGTTCTGTCTATTACGGGTGTAAAAAGTTAGATGCAGGGTGAATTTTTGATATGAACCAGATATGCCAGATTTCTAAATCCGGCCCTGTAAATCAATTCAAATTATGGTATTTACCATACTGGAGCACAGTGTGTGTCGTTACTGTTTATTTTAAAGATTTCTTTTTAATAACTAAACGTTATTATACAGTAAGATATCTCATTATTGCCAATTTTCAATTTGACTCTAAAATGAATCTTTAATTGAAAATGTGAGGTAAGTGTAACAAAAAATTCAAATACCCAGGTTTAACTGTATATTAATGCGCTCTGAAAAAATTATATCAGATTTTAGAGAAACCATATACAGGGTGAAGTATTGGATATGAAGCAGTCCCACAAATTTTCACGAAGACGGTCCTGGATTTTTTTAATTCTGAATATGTCAGTTAGTTGCTAGACACGAATACACACTTTCACCAAAAAATGAGACAAATCGACTAAATCATTGAAAAGATATGACGAATCATTGTTTTGATGAAGATCCATAATTCACCCTGTATATTAATAAACAAAACAAGAAGACATTTTTAACTTGAAATAACTTCTAAATTAGTTGTAATTTACTAGAAATGTAATTATTACGTTTGTTTTACTAATAATTAGAATTATTGGTAAGTTTACACCCCTGAAAATGAATTTTCAGAATAGTTATCAAAATCTGGCCACCCGTATCATAAACACGATAACATCTCAAAATTTTTGAATGTGCATTGCTATGCCAGCGCAGTAAGAAAGCCGTTCTCCTCATAATGTAGGGTTGACATAAAATTCTAGCGTATCAATACAATATCCACACACACGCACGCACGCACGCACGCACGCACGCACGCACGCACGCACGAACGCACGCATTCATTCATTGCATATATGCTTCTTTCTTAGCTTTTATTTCCGTTTCAGTATGGCCATTCCACCACCATGTTGTCTCGTGTTTATTTATTTTATCGACTACACCCAAATCTTCTTTGGTTGCTTTATGTACGGCATGTTTTATATGTTCGTGCAATTCCTCTGTCGTGTCGCATTGTTTTATTTCCCATTGTCGATCTAACTTTTGTTGGTACAAAATTTAATACCATCTTTCTGTCCTTCTACGGTGTGTCTTGGGGTTTCTATTGTGCCCATTTTCGGTTCATGCTGGAGTATTACGTCTCTAGCACATGGTTTTACCGAATAGCAGAAACTATTAGGATTCATATCCAAGCGTTAATACTTTCATTGCTGTAATTAAAAAATATTTCTTAAAGCACCCAGCGCGTAGCTCACTATAAATCTAAATTGCCCAATTTATCATTACCCCCAGAACCTATTATTACAAGATGAGGTACTTGGTTAAAAGCAGTAGCCTTTTATGCAAACCATTTTAACGATATAGCAGAACTAATTAATGATTTTGACGAAACTGGCGCAATTTCCATTCAAACTGCAAAACGTCCTGTGAAAGACAAGAGTTTGCATAAGGATATTGTATATATCTCCAGGAACTTCTTATGCATTGCAGAAGCAATTAAAAAACTAGAAAATTCCCATCTTTCCCTTAATGATAGTTTAAGTATGGTAAGAACTCTCAAAACCGAAATAGAAAGTTCAAACGGAAAAACTGCGGAAATTGTTAAAAGCAAATTTGCTTTCGTTATTAATAAAAATCTTGGATACCATACTTTGGATGTCATTGATTAAATACTATCAGGGAAAGGGAATTTTGATTCGCCCAGTAATATTCCCTTCGAACTAGTGCAGTTTTTTAAATTTGCACCGTTAACAACGATAGAGGTTGAAAGATCATTTTCTGCCTATAAATTAATTTTCAATGAAAAGCGAAGAAGTTTTACTTCAGAAAATTTAGAAGAAGTAATAATTACGTATTGCTTTTCAACTTACCATTAATTTTTTTATGAGTTTAGTTGTTAAAAAAAACCTCGCAGTTGTTAGGGGTTAATCGTTTTATGTTTCTTTTAGAACATTAGGGCACATTGTATTTTATTTAAATATATGTTGTTCCATAAATAAATACATGAACTACTTTACTGTTGTTTTATTTTTAAAACCCATTATTGCCTTTCACTCTGGAAATAAATAACGCAATTTTTTATTGGTGCATAAGGAATGCTTATTGTTGCATATAAACGTTTATTTGTGCTTATAAATGCTTTTTTAATGCTTATTTTAACAATTTTAAAATGCATATTGAATGATTATTCCGGGAATTATTTGTGCTTAGAAATCCGAGGTCTAGTACTCATTTTCTTCATCCGCTTCATCTTGAGCAATTATAGCTTATTAACTAGTCAAACATGTAATACCCTGATGCTGCTTCATAATAGTGTTCACCCGTTAGTAATTATACTTTAAATACACGCAAGGGCTAATGTCTAATATTTTGTTTTACCATTAGTATTACATAGATATGGAATTATTCTTAAAAATTAGTTAAGTTCCCCACGCTACCTTGAAATACTACATAGGCTTTCAATTCTTCTTCGCTCCTGAAGCTGTACCGCATACATCTTTCTTTATCCAACTCCGGATCAGTGACATGTTTGCTAATACACACAAGACAGCATCTTCAATATAGTGACGTATACGCCGAAAAAATGGTTTGTGTCTTCTTCTTCTTTAAACTAGATTTTGCCTCTATACAGAATACAAGCTCTATATTAGCTGAATTACCTCTGTCAAAAAAAGGGTTATAATCAAATTAAGTACACCGACCTCTTCTAATCTTTTAATTTTTACCGATAAGCGCCTGCCATGCTATCACATAAGACGGCTTTACATACAGGTTCTGTCTCGGATGAGCTGTCGAAGAAGGGCTTTTTAGATTTATAAACATGATCCTAGGGAAGATATTAGAGTGTAGTTACGGAAACATTTTGAGTTGTCTTTGCGATATCATATCTCATATAGGTAAAATTTTTCGACGTGAGGCTTTTGGTGAAAGCTGTTTCGGCGATCCTACTCTAACCCACCCCGAGCATAACCGAGATTGTAAGACAGGCGTAGGGTGTCGCATCCTGTTCTCGGGTCTTTGCCCCTTGTCGTAATCGCAACTTGTTCGTAGGCCTTCGTGTATTGTCGTGGTACCCTTGCCGGAAAATTTAAATTTGTATTATAATAATCAGAAGCCTAATGCTAACTTGTAAGACAGGTGTAGGGATGCGCAACTTGCTCTCGGGGTTTTGTCCCTTGTCGAGGCCCCAGTGGCGAAAAATTTGAATTTGTATTTGTATTTAAGTCTCTGCAGGTTATGGCTGGAAATATGAATCTGTATTATAATAAGGGGTATAATGCTAACTGGAAAGACAGATGTAAGGCTTAGCAACTTACTTTCAGGCCCTCGCCCCTCAACCAAAAGTTTGAATTTGTTTGGGACGCTATCTATGAGGGGAAATCTGAACTTGTATTATAATAATAGGGAGAACTAATGCTAACTTATAAGACAGACTTAGGGCTTCGCAACTTAATTACTTTCGGGTCTTAGCCCCTGGCCCCTTGGCGGGAAATTTTAATTTGGGTTTGTATTTAAGTGTTCACACTCTGATTACTTATTGCGAGAAATTTGAACTTGTATTCTAATAAGGGGCCTATTGCTAGCCTACAAGACAAAACATAGGAAACTGTGTTAGGGCCTGCGCCCTCCTGTCTTGGCGGTTGTTGGGAAATTTGAATTTGTCTCGTCATCTAGTTGTGTATGGCCAAATGAATATTTTCTGTAATAAAGGTGGCATCATCTAGCGTTATATTTCTAGGACTAATCAGGGTTTTGTTTGTGACACAATCTAGTGATATATTTTTAAACCAGCGAATGTTTTCTGTAATAGGGGCGGTGCCACCTATCGGGATATTTCTAGGACTGATTAGGGTTGTTGGTGGTGCAATATAGTAGTGTAAAGGCTAATGAATGTTTTCTGTAATATAGGTTGATCGTGTTTGTCTCTCCCTCGGCTCTTTCTCAAAAACACAAATCAATTAATCAAATCAAATTAATCAAATCAATTAAATACCAAACTGATTTAACTTAAGAATACAAAATCAGATCTCAATTAAAAAAATATCAGTATGATTGAACTCACAGAGTGCAAAAGAATGCCAATCTCACACTTATTGTAGTTAGCCATCTAACAGCCCTTTCGCAGCATTGTTAGTGGAGGTTCAAACACCGTTAGGAAAAACTAGTTTATCAACAAAATTGAAGGAAAGCTTAGCGTTTGAAAATATACTATTACGAGTGTATTATAAACAACAATACATCATTTATTTAATCACATCCTTTATCAGTCTTCTTCTTCTAACTGAACTGTGATTCGTCGGTATTATCATCATGGTTTTGAGACTCGTCTTTCTCCTCTACCTCATCGCTTTTCTTTCTCTTCTGTGAATTATCACCATCACCTTGGATGTGAGCTCATCCACGTCATCGTTTCCATCATCATCTTGAACGGTTATGTTGTAATAGTTTATTAACAAGTCAGTGAAAAGTCCGTTGATGTTGACTCATAAACAGGAGAATAAAGTATAATAATGCTCACTCGATGACGGTTACGCTTTAAAGAGCGAAACGCACTAGAAACAAGAATGCTGCTGGCCTTGTGTCTTGTGCGCTGGCGCACTCGTCAATGTTCGGGTAGAATCGGTTATCTTCGGGGAAGTTTGAAGTAGGGGTCGCCAAAACAGCTTTTGCAGCCATCTTAGGTGAAAATACCTTAGCCAAAAAAGGAGTTTACATTTATAAACATGCCCCTAGGGAAGATATTAAAGTGTGGTTAGGTCAACACTCGCGCGCGCGAGAATCTCCCCTAGGGGCATGTTTATAAATCTGAGTTCTTTTATTGGCTGAGGTATTTTCTCCTAAGATGACTGCGAAAGCTGTTTTGGCGACCCCTGCTCCAAACTTCCCCGAAGATAACCGATTCTACCAAAACATTGGCGAGTGCGCCAGCATACAAGACCCAAAGTCAGCAGTATTCTCGTTTCTCGTGCGTTTAACTCTTTAAAGTGTAACCGTCATCGAGTGAGCATTATTATAATTTATTCTCCTGTTTATGAGACAACATTAACGGACATTAGAGATTTTACTGACTTGTTAATAAACTATTACAACATAACCGTTCAAGATGATGATAGAAACGATGACGTGGATGAGCTGAATGTATTTCACATCCAAGGTGATGGTGATAATTCACAGAAGAGTAAGAAAAGCGATGAGGTAGAGGAGAAGGACGAGTCTCAAAACCATGATGATGATAGCGACGAATCACGATTTAAGAAGAAGAAGAAGACCGATAAAAGATGTGACTAAATAAATGATGTATTGTTGTTTATAATATACTCGTAATAGTTTATCTTCAAACGCTAAGCTTTATTTCAATTTTGTTGATAAACTCAGTTTTCCTAACGGTGTTTGAACCTGCACTAACAATGCTGCAGTTATTGCGAAAGAGCGGTTAGATGGGTAGCTACAATAAGTGTGAGATTGGCTTTCTTTTGCACTCTGTGAGTTCAATCATACTGATATTTTTTGAATTGAGATTAGATTTTGTATGCTTAAGTTAAATCAGTTTGGTATTTAATTGATTTGATTTGTATGTTTGAGAAAGAGACGAGGGAGAGACGGGCACGTGCAACCTCTATTACAGAAACCATTAATTAGCCTTCACACCACTATATTGCACCACAAAAATCCCTAATTTGTCCTAGAAATATACCACTAGATCGCGCCGCCTCTATTATACAAAACATTCGCTAGTTTAAAAATATACCACTAGATGGTGCCACAAACAAAACCCTGATTAGTCCTAGAAATATAATGCCAGATAATGCCACCTTTATTAAAGAAAATATTCATTAGGCCGTACACAACAAGATGACGAGACAAATTCAAATTTCCCAACAAGCGCCACGACAGGAGGGCGCAGGCCCTAACACAGCTTCCTATGTTTTGTCTTGTAAGCCAGCAATAGACCCCTTATTAGAATACAAGTTCAAGTTTCTCACACTAAGTAATCAGAATGTGAACACTTAAATACAAATCCAAATTCCCGCCAAGGGTCCGGAGGCTAAGACACGAAAGTAAGTAAGTTACGAAGCCCTAAGTCTATCTTATAAGTTAGCATTAGGCCTCCCTATTATTATAATACAAATTCAGTTTTCTCCTCATAGATAGCGTCCCAAACAAATTCAAATTTTTGGTTGAGGGGCGAGGGCCTGAAAGTAAGTTGCTAAGCTCTACATCTGTCTTACAAGTTAGCATTATACCCCTTATTATAATACAGATTTATATTTCCAGCCATAATCTGTAGAGACTTAAATTCAAATACAAATTCAAATTTTCCGCCATTGGGGCCTCGACAAAGCCACGAGAGCAAGTTGCCCATCCCTACACCTGTCTTACAAGTTAGCATTAGGCTTCTGATTATTATAATACAAATTCAAACTTTCCGGCAAGTGTACCACGACAATACACGAAGGCCTACGAACAAGTTGCGATTACGACAAGGGGCAAAGATCCGAGAACAGGTTGCGACACCCTACACCTGTCTTACAATCTCGGTTATACTCGGGGAGGGTTGGAGAGAAATCGCCGAAACAACCTTCGCCGAAAGTCTCGCGTCGCGAAATTTTACCTATATGAGATATGATATCGCAAAGATCTGCCGGCCACAACTCAAAATTTTTCCGTAACTACACTCTAATATCTTCCCTAGGGGCATGTTTATAAATCTAAAAAGCCCTTTTTCGACAGTTCATCCGAAACAGACCCTGTATGTAAAGCCGTCTTATGTGATAGCATGGCAGGCCCTTATCGGTAAAAATTCAAAGATTAAAAACGCCGGTATACTTAATTTTATTATAACCCTTTTTTTTGACAGAGGTAATTCAGCTAAGATAGAGCCATTTTTTCGGCATATACATCACTATATTGAAGATGCTGTCTTGTGTATATTAGCAAACATGTTACTGATCCGGAGTTGGATAAAGAAAGATGTATGCGGTACAGCTTCAGGAGCGAAGAAGAATTGAAAGCCTATGTAGTATTTCAAGGTAGCGTGGGGAACTTAGCTAATTTTTAAGAATAATACCATACCTATGCAATACTAATGGTAAAATAAAATATTAGACATTAGCCCTTGCTTGTATTTAAAGTACAATTACTAACGGGTGAACATTATTATGAAGCAGCATCAGGGTATTAGATGTTTGACTAGTTAATAAGCTATAATCGCTCAAGATGAAGCGGATGACGAAAATGATTATTATTTCACCTAATACAGGACCTTAATGTTTTTTAAAACAGCAATTTTTTTTAAATATTTTGTAAACACATTAATTAACACGACGCCACTTTCCAATCATAATGAAGTTGTATGACTGTTAAATAACAAAATGCATTCCATCAAAGCAGTTTTATCATATAGGTGAAAACTTTTAAATGTATGTTGTAAATAACCATCGTTTTTGTATATAAATTCATAGCTCTAAGTAGTCTGCGATAGTGAAAGGTAAATACGAGTTTCAGTAGGGTGATATAGATAATTAGGCTTGTCTAACTTACATCCTAAATTATTTAATCATGGTAAAGCCAGTTTTATATCAACTATCCATAAGTAAAAACGCAAATCTGTTTAGTAAACTGTATAAACTTTAGTTCTCCAGCGCAGTTATTATTAGAACACCACTAGTTGGCACCACAAACAAACCCTAATTAATAAAATACTTATCTTTTTTGGGTTTTTAATGGTGTATTTTAAATTATACAATCTAAACGTTTCGATAACACTTACAGTTATCTTCGTCAGTAGATGTATGTTGTAAATACATAAATACACCATTAAAAAACCCCGAAAAAGATATGTATTTTATTATGAGTGTTAATGGTGAAAGTTTACATTTTCATAAAACCCTAATTAGTCCTCCCGCTACCTTTATTGCAGAAAACACTCACTAGTTTAAAAATACATAACTAGATGGCGCTAAAAATCAATTCTAACTCAAAGAGGTCAGGGCGCTATCTTAAAGTTAGCATTAGGACCGCCTTATTAGAATACACATTTTTATGACGGCGGCGAAGGCATACACCTGTCTTTAGTTTAGAACCCACTCAAAATTGCACCAAGGGTGCCACAATAGGCCAAGTCCCAAGAGCTAGTTTCTGCACTTCCCGACCCCACCTTCAAAATATACGCCTCCCACGTGGCCAGCCCTGGGAATTCCCAGGGTCAAATGACGTCACAAAAAGTGCCTCTATTCTACTTGTATCTTATAAAAGTAATACCCAGCTGGTAGGTCAGAGGTGAAACCATCTACTTAGCAATCGGCAGGCAATGGGTTCGATTCCTGTTCGGGGGGTTCCGCATACACCACGCTGTTTAGGCGAATGACAGGGTACTAACCTTCCCCTCCGCACTATCGATACTATCCTGGCCGCACCCAGCCTTAATCCCACTATGCACACGCACTTAGTGTATGTATGTTGGGAATCCATGAATGTGGCTGAAGGAGCTTCGAAAGCTCAAGCAGTACGCTCTACCTCTTGGGGTGGAAATGAAACACGTTAAACTTCTCTCTTCTTTTTTTCAAGTAATGTATATAATAATAGCTTAATCAGTGTATACGAATACCAGTTTATTTCAAAGAAATTGAACAGAGAATAAATATTTTTCCAAGGGTTGAATATTTAGACAGATCATAAATAAATACAAAAAAAAAACACTCACCATCTCCATATGCATAAAATAAAAGTAATGTTAAAACGTTTTCAAAATATAATAATTATTAACCCAAATTAGCATGAGTAATTAATACCCGGCATTAATATTCAACCGTCAATTTGTATTATTCAAGACGAGTTAATGAGAAAAACGTCTTTAGAATAAAAACGAAGTCTTTGAAATGTGTAATTTAAAAACATACAAAAAATGGAAAATTTGGTTCTTAATTAACTAATTCATTTCCTTGGAAGTAATGAATGTACATATTCCGTGTTTACTTTTTTAAAAACTTAAATTTTGGCAACTCAACAGATATAATGAGCAATAAAATTATATTATTTGTGTATCCGTTTTACGCAAGTTAATGAGTAGCTTAATGCTTGAATTGTGTTGAAATCCTGTATTGAATTGTACAGAACATGTAATTTGGATGGTTGTAGGCTAATAAATTATCTACGACTATTCTTACCTTCAAATTGCTACATGTGAGAACTATTGATTTTTTATATTGTTACATTTTTACAAAGTAGTTACCGCAATCGTACATATACAATGATTTACACTTTATAATCTCGCTGTATTAAAAGCTCTTTGCACATGTTTATTGAGCAGTATACAAAATTTTAGCGCTAAATAGGTTGTCAAAAAAGAATTCACTTGGAGTAAGTTTCATTTCTTACTTCCTTTTTTTAATTTTTTGTACCTACTACATTATTTTATTTTAATTTAAAACTAGTGTTTAAAAGTATCGGCACCTTTTGTATAACAAATCAGAGACAGTCGACTCGAAAGACCTTCCCACCTTCAAATGAGTCCATTCAACAAAAAATAAGGAAATAAAAAGTAAAATATGAAACATTTTATAGATCTGTTAGATATAAGTAATAACATGTTTACGTGTATAGTTTTCCTAACATAAACGAATTTGTATCCAGTCGCTTTTCAAGTTATCGCAACCGAAATGTTCATCACAAGTAATAAAAACACGCACTTACGAACACAGACACACAAGCACACGCACACGCGTTTATCACCACTCCGTACACCCACATACACGCAAACACATCTCTTACTACCTATTCCACATACACATACACAAATTTTATCGTCGCTTAATTATACAATGTACATACGCACGCAAATACAAGCACGCATACACACAGACACACACAGCACGCACGCACGCACGTCACGCACGCACGAACGCACGTCACGCAAACGCACGCATGCACGCTACGCCCAACACACACACACGTACAGGATTACAGCGCTACATACAGTCACACGCACACGCACAAGTACAAGCACGCACACGCACACATACACGCACACGCACCACGCACCATACACGCACATGCACACGCACATGCACTCTCGCCCATGCGCACGCACATGCACACCACACGCACACGAACACGCACACGCACACCGACACCGTACACACCGACACCGACACCACACCGACACACGACACCGACACCGAGACCACACGACACAGACGCTCGACGCCGACACCGACACCGACACCGACACCGACACCGACACCGACACCGACACCGACACCGACACCGACACCGACACCGACACCGACACCGACACCGACACGCACGCACACACGCACACCGCACACGCACGCACACGCACACGACACGCACACGCACACGCACGCACCGCACACGCACACACACGCACGCGCACGCACACGCACACGCGCACACGCGCACACGCACACGCACGCACAGCACGCCCGCACACGCGCACACGCGCACACGCGCACAGCGCACAGCGCACACGCGCACACGCGCACACGCGCACACGCCCACACGCGCACCCACACGCGCACCCACACGCTCACCCACACGCGCACCACACGCGCACGCACACGCGCACGCACACGCGCACGCACACGCGCACGCACACGCGCACGCACACGCGCACACACCGCGCACGCACACGCGCACGCACACGCGCACGCGCCCACGCGCCCACGCGCCCACGCACGCACGCGCACGCGCGCACGCACGCACGCACTCACGCGCGCACGCACGCGCGCACGCGCACTCGCGCACGCGAGCACGCACCCACGCACCCACGCACCCACGCACACAGCACCCACGTACCCACGCACCCACGCACCCACCCACCCACACACCACACACACACACCACGCACGCACACACGCACACACGCACGCACGCACGCACGCACGCACGCACGCACGCACGCACGCAGCGCGCACGCACGCACGCACTCACTCACTCACCACCACGCACGCACGCACGCACGCACGCACGCACGCACGCACGCACGCACGCACGCACGCACACATACACACACACACCACCCACACACCCACCCACCCACCCACCCACCCACCCAATTCCGACCACCTAGAATAGCCTACATTTTTATTTGTGGGGCACCTAAAATAATTTGTTTATACTACACCAATCGAGACAGTTGAACAACTAAGGAATAGTATTGTTGACTGATGTGAAACCGTACGTAAGATTTATAAAATTTTCGAAAGAGTTCGTCACTCGACGAGAAAAAGAGCCGAAGCCTGCGTAGAAGCGGGAGTTGGCCATTTTCAGCATTTTTGTGAATATTCTGTTACACTGTTATTACTTTTCATTTGTTAGGTATAAAAAATGGTGTATAAATAAATATTGTGCAACGAGCAAAGTTCTAAATTTTTCGGCATGCAATGAATTGTTTTTTTTTTTTGAAAACGAAGTAATATACGAAGAAATATCCAGAGACCAAAAGGGTGTATTTTAAGTTTTTAAGCTTAATCAGATAAAAATATAAAATTTTCAAAAAGTCAATGGTGCACATTTTTTCTGTCAATATTTGTGAGAATGCCCCCTGGACACCATCTAGTTAATGCTAACTTAGTGTCTTATCAATTTTTTTACAAATAACATCAACTAACGTATTTTTAAGTATTTATTGACCCAAATAAACATTCATGACAATTTTGAGTCCATTTCGTTTTTATAGAAAAAATAAGGAGTTTGTTACATATGTGACCATCAGGTCCTAGGAAAAAAACTTAATTTAAACTTAACTACTACTCTTGAAACGAAACAGTAGATGCCTATCTAATATGAAAGTCTTTAAAACAATTGTTAACCGAAGTGACACATTGCACTCCAGAACGTGATTTACAACCCTCCATTTTGCATCTTTGCGGAGCTTCTCCAATAAAAGGTAAATGACCAATATTGTCACATCGAATAAGGTTTTGAGCACGGACATCTAAAATTCCTTTTTTTACGTTAGGTTGCTTTGTACTACCTAAATTTTCGCTTGGTCTTCCTCTCTTTTTAGAGATGATACATCCCTGCTTGAAAAGTGACTCGGCAACAGCTGAAGTAAATCCTAATAGGTCCAATTGGTTTTTCTTGGATACATTTTGCTTGTTTCACTCTTGAGTATACTCTAGCCAACTATTGGGAATTGCTAACGTTATGTAATGAAAAATTACTCCAAGGGGCCATTTCGTTGAGCGAATAAAAATTCTATAAATATGCACAAAAAATCTGTTTTATCAACTCCTCCCGTACCTTTAGTATATAACTGAATTACTTCTGGTCGCATTACTTCACTGCACGTCTTACTTTTTTTATCCACTTGGCAGTATCTGAAATTCCGGAACCTACAAAATTAGAGGCTGTTGTAACCACATTGTTGCTGTTCCATTTCGTGATTACGATATTGTTTTCTCTATTGACAAATTCCTCTTTGTAGCTCTTTGATCACCGGTCTTAACCTCAATTGAGCAATTAGCAATGCGAGTTTTACGTATTGTTCATGCAAAACAAATTTGTTTAGTCTGAAAATCCTTCATGAGAGACAAGGAAGTAAAACAGTTGTCAGAAAATAATTTTTTAATTTTTTCTTCAATTAGTTCTGCAAGTTTCCTTACGGTTGGTACAGTCTTTCCATACTTCTTTTCAGTATCTGGATCAGTTGGACTAGAGGAACCTTCATAATTACATTGTAAATTAACCCAGTTGCTCCAAATAATAAGAACTGTTTTATTCGCCAAGGGTAGGTTTATTTTTTATTTACTGTTTCATACCCACAGTTCCTTTGAAAGGAATGACACAAATTCTCTTCCTAGTGTAAAGTTTGACAACCTTTTAGAAAAGAATTAATGATGGGTCTTACTTTCCAAAACTGATCATTTGTATCAGGTTTATCTACAACAAGGTGCAACTTATTCCTTAGAACAAGAAATCTATGTCTATACATTATGTCCGCAATCTGAGATACTCTTGTTGTCAGAGACCAGTAAAAGCGAAGGTATGGAAATTTTTAAATGCCCATTGGAACATGCATGGCTACGAGATTGCGTATTTCATTTTTATTTGTATTTATGGATTTTCCACTTGTTCTTAACGAATATATATTTGTTTTCTCAGCCACTATTTCAAAAATATGCTCAGGAATGTATTTTTCAAAAAATTTATTCAGGCTTAGATCACTAGAATCATTTTGAGGTTCTTCTAAAATCCAGCTGACATTCAATGTCTGAACTATTTTTACTTTCCATGTTTCATCTGGTTTTTCTTTTACTTTTTCTGTTTCTCCCCTTTTAGGTTTATATTTTCTCTTTTTGTGGTCTTGGTACTATTTGCTTGAGATGCACAGATGGAATTGCTATCGCTGTTACCATTTGCAGATTCATATGACTGTTTCTTATTTTCTTTTGATTGTGTAGATTTGATTTGTTTTACACTTATTTGATACAAAATTTTGACTAAACATTTTACCGCAACAGTACTGTAAATAACACTCACCTGTTCGTTGCTCGGCCATCTTGACAACTGTCGTCACAAATGTGTTTACTGTGCTTAGTTACTTATCCAAACTATAGGTGGTGACAGGAGGACGTGTTTATTATAGTCATAAATTTGAAAGTGGCGATTTAAAATAATAATTTTATGTCGGTACACTGAAAAGACATAGAATGTGTAGTGTACACATATGTAACCAGTAGGTCTGAAAAGGTTAATAAACTTAACACCCTGTATCTTTTTAGGACACTTTATTACTTGAATTTTGTTCATGAATGCGCTCTTGCAATTACGGCCTATAATTAACACCCTGCATATGAAACCTGTCAGTCTACCCTAAACCACGCGCTGATAAGCTTATAAAATCTTACAGAGAATACAATCAGTAACTGATACTTTTTAGTTAGAAAACCAAATATAGTAGCGCCGGGGAGAGGTGTCTCATGGCGGACTCGAGAATGGTGATATAATTATTACTGTGAGATTCATCTGTTTCCCTTTATCTTAGTGCGAAGTTCCCACTTGAAGAAAGACGGGTTATATAATATACGTCTGCTATATATTTTAAATGCAGGACTTAAAAACGTATGTCGATTCTAAAGTCAAAGCACATGACGCTGTCAAATGTCGTCTTGGCTATTTAACCTCACATTATTCTTCGTATTTCGTTTCATATAATCGCATCGTGTTTTGACAGCGCGGCTTAAATTTGAAAATAACCTAGAAACATTGACGATATTTTGTTGGTATTCAAAATTACTAACTATATGAACCAATAACGACATACGTTTTTAAAATCTTGAACCATGGTTTACTAAAAGATGAGTCATAAGACACCTCTTGGCGGCCCGACCATGGCTCGAATCAAATTATACTACGTCCTACTTTCAGTAGTGGCCGTAGGAAAGAATTAATAGCAGTAGTAACGTAGTCATGTAATATTTACATTAACTACTTTATTTGCAATTGTGAAATAGTTCAAATGTCTCTTTTTTATTTCTAACGAGAAAATCGCTCATCTTTATTTCAGTTCTTGCAATACATAAGGGTATCTTATTCATAGCCTGAGACGACATTGAAGAAACGTTCTAGAAATAGGTAATAAACGTTAATAATTTTTTTCACGAGAAGTAAGTTTCTTTTAGATAAAATGTTTTTAATTGTACTGTTTTAATTAATTAATAATTTTAACGTTACATAATTAAAGTTCTATATTCTTTCTTGCTTTAATATTAGGTATTGTCTCAAGAAGTTCGAAACCCCAGATATCTTTTAACAAATAATTAATTCAAGCAATTACAAAAGAGGTTTAAATTAAATTTAATTTCTTTTACAAGAAACAAATCTTATGTGAATTTCTATAGAATACATTTAAGAAAATTTGATTAAAACTGACGTCCATATAATTTATAATAACGTTATTAGTGAGAACGAAAATTTAGTTCCCTTGATGAAAGTTCGTGTTAATGAGTTAATGTGATCATCCACTTACCGGTAACTAAGTTGGCATGGTGGAACTGACATACTGCATCAGCTTCATACCAAGAAATACGATCACGGAAATAACGATAAAATACAGGAAAGCTCTCTTCTGGAAGCATCCATGTATTACTTATATTCACCTGAAACAAAAGTTTACTTCTAGTATAAATATTATACCAAAAACCAATAATTACATACTGACATAATTTACGTAAATAATTTAACAAATTTGGGTATTTAGCTTCGTAAAACAAGTAACTAATTCAATGTAACAACTGACTTAGGTACGTTACGTTCAAGTATAGTTTGTGCATTATTAAATTAAATCGTTACACCAATTACGTAGCTACGTTAAGAATAACATTCGAGCATCACCTTAATTGTTAAACAAGTATACTTACGCAAACAATATGTGCGATTGTGTTACGTTTCTATTATGCCTATAATATTCTCTTGGAACAATTATTGTAAGAATGACAACTTAATGTCAGAATAAATAACATGATAATTTATTTTTACCCTTCATTTACACTTCATCTGTTTAGAGCTTTAAGCTTATATTTAACTTACAATCGAGAAAGTTGAACGCAGGTTCGGTATAACCTATTATTGTACAGTGTGTCCCGATTTCGTTGTTTTAGTTGTTTTTTAAAGATATTTTTGTTATTATCAAAGATAGAAGTTTGCAATTTTTACTTCCACGTACTACTGTATTGCCTAGATTTTATGGCAAAACCGAAAATGTTGTATCTCCCTTGTTTCAGGTTTATAGCCAAACGTCGATATTTCTACACTTTTTTCAAGGTCTTAATCGCTTAATACTATTATACTGATATACCGCGTGTCCAGAACCTCTCCTGACAAACGGAAACTACACATACTATGCATGATTTTTATGTCGATTTATCCTAAATTACCTTGATCCAAAAATTCCTCCTAAGGGAACTAGAGCACTTTGCAGATGGCACCGTCAAGTCACTTTTTGTTAAATATCTCAAAAACACCGCTATGTAACAAGTTCAAACTTGGTACAACGAATAAATCGATAATGACAAACCGGCCACCGGACACACCATTTTCTTATTGCCATCAGAAGCGGTCCACTTGGGAGGAGCAGTAGCTCTTTTCTACGGAAAATTGGGAGACCGTAAAAAGAACGCTTTATGTTACAAAAAATTCATTGGTGGAACCTGTTTAGAGGCAATGCGAGCTAAGTGAGCTAAGGATCTCTTCTAAATAGGTCTATGATTTAACAAAAGGATTGATTTCTAGTACCAACAATCTAACATCGTTACTTAATCACTGAATATGGATTATATTACAACACTCATAATAATAAATGGAAACTGTTCCTTAGAAGACAATAAATGTCTGAAGAAGAGAGCAAATCAACCTTCCATTGCAGAGCATAGGAGAAACTCAATTAAAAACTTAACGTCAAGCAATAATTACAGCATATCCAATTGTTAGAATCAGTCTAATACAAACTTCTTGAATATGCTTATTGTAAAGATGAAAGGTATAGTTAGGCTATCTTAAAAAATCTTTATATAAGTACCGTGTGACCCAATTTCGTTGTTTTAGTTGTTCTTTAGATATATCTCTGTTATTATCAAAGATAGAAGTTTTTTTAAACAGGAATCATAGTTGGCTTGGCAACCATCAGCTGTAGTTCTTTCTTAGCTTTTCAAAAATATAAAACATAATGAAATCATGAAAAACATCTTGAAACATTTTTTTCAACAAGATGGTGTCCCGGCCTATAATGATTTGGCAGTGAGGGATTACTTAATAACCCGTTTTCAAAGTCGTTGGATTGCAACATTCGGTTCGGTATTATGACGGTTTTGATAAATGATGTTTCACAGAAAACCCCATAGGAAGAAATCCAGTATTGACGTATCTGGAGATCGGAGCGGTCATAACATCGAACCGAATGTTTGTAACGTACCAGTTCTTGGCCATTCTTACCTTAATTTGTTTTCAATCTTTTGGCTATCGTTACCTTGATTAAGTTTCGAAATTTACATTATTATTTATAAGCACACTTACATTACGTTGGTATCTTTTTTCTTTCAATAATTAAATTTTACTATATGTTAATATTTTCTTTTTAGTGTACATGATTACGAGTACCTCTGTATATATTTTGATCGTCTGCAAGGGCTATTTAGCCACACCGGTTCTGTTTTGTGCGCAGCTCAACACGCGTTGACTTCCTTTCTGTTTCTTCCACCGTTCAATCCAGTTTAATACGTTATCTTTTTTTACGCTTTACTCCGTTTTATAAGGTATCTAAGGCTTCTAATTACATTTTTGTAAATATTATATTTATTAGGGAACAAAGAAAGGGTACGATCCTACATTAAGGAAGGCCGCTGGTGTTAAGAAAAAGCTTGTATCTTGATAAATTTCCGTGTCGTTGTAAAAACGTGGTGTGATGTCACAAACTTAACCTGCATAAAATGGCGTGGATGATATGCAATTTTTGTCTTGAATAATTAAAAATAGGGATATCTTCGTATCAATACTGCTTGCTGTTAGTTTGCCTGCATTTGTAGTTTTTCCATTATTGGTATGTAGAAAATGAAAATTGTCGTATGTTATCTTATGAATTGGAAATTAAATTCTCCTAGTACAGTGCATTTTAAGACGAAGTAATATATTTATTTTGAGTACATGTAAGTAAGAAGAATCCTTTTAAGCAAACAAATCAGTTAGTGTGGTGATACGGTTATAAAGGAACAGCTGATTTCAGTTCCTAAATTAAAAACATTTGAGTTCATAACCTACATTGACTAATATCTGTTGCCGTAGGTCAGAATTGCATTTTGAATTTTAAGAAAATATAGATTATGTAGTTGTGTTGAATTTAGTAATTTTAGAATCGTATATCTTTGCGAGAAATATCGTTTTAGTTGTGTATGAATCAGACATTTTGCTTTATTAAATATACATATAAATACAGTTATTTAGTGTTTATTCAGATTACCTCTTATGCTTTAAGATACAACTTTCTCAATTTTTGTTGTATTTTAATTATTAAAACTATAAAATGAGTGGCGTCCAACAAACAAAATGCTTTATACTGGTTATACCTACGGATACATCTCTGCCTTCCTCCCAACCTGTTCAAAAAGAGTTCTTAATTACAGTAATTTCATAAGTTTGACCCTCACTGAGCTAGACCCGTCGTACAATTTACATTTTGTAATATAACAATCAATCCTGCCTAATTTTTTTATTTGTTATATGTTGGAATCCAACGATTTGGGAAACGGTTTCCTAAGTAATTCCTCACTGTCAAAGTCATTATTGGCTAGGCTACCGTCTTGTTAAAAAAAATATTTGGAAGGTGTTTTTCAGGAATGTGTATATTTTTTAAAAGCTAAGAAAGAACTGCAGCTAATGGTTGCCAAGCCATCTAAGATACCCATTCAAAAGAATGCAAGTTTATATTAATGCTCAAAAACCGCACCCTCTAGAAAAATACTAAACACGCCACTGAATTCGGCACTTCGGAAGTACCGTTGGCGAAATACAGGGTGTCAAGAAACTGTCCTGACAAACGAAAACTACACGTATTAGATATGATTTAATGCCGATTTAACCTAAATTATCTTAATTCAAAAATACCTCCTAGGGGAGCTAGAGGCCTTTTAAGATGCACCGTCAAGCCATTTTTGTTAACGTAACAAGTTCAAACTTGATACAACAAATAAGTCGACCATAACCAGCCACTGATACTACGATCTCCTTATTGCCATCAGACCACTTGGAGGGGGGGGCTTTTTTTAACGAACACTTTTTATTTTCAATTTTTTAATGAATTTTACGTCAAATTTAAAAACTACGATATTTTCCATACAAAATGTGCTCTTAGTTGAAATCACTATCTCGTACCGTTTCCCAGAACAATCAATTTAAACTTTTTGTATTTCTGGCAGAAATACCGTTTCATTACTAAATTATACTTACAATGGCTAGTTGACTGACAGATCAACAAACTACGACGTTACGTCAAACTGTTTTTCTGTCAAACAGTTATTTTTGTATTAGACAGATAAAAATTTGTTACTTTAAAACAAAATGGTTAGTTTTTCCAATGAAGAATATGGTGATATGCATTTAGTTTATAGGGAAGTAGAGTGTAACGCTCGTGCACAAAATTTTACAGCAAATTACTAATTACTTATTAAAACAAGTAAAATCAAACACTCATTGTTGATTTATCACAGCCAACCAGACATTAAAAACATAGTTTAGTAATGAAACGGTATTTTCTGCCAGAAATACAAAAAGTTTAAATTTATGTTTCTCGCAAACGGTACGCGATCGCGATTTCAACTAAGAGCACATTTTGAATGGAAAATATCGTAAAGTTTTTAAATTTGATATAAAATTCAATAAAAATTGAAAATAAAAACTGTTCGTTAAAGAAACTGCCCCCAAGTAGATCGCTTCTGATGGCAATAAGAAAATCGTATCCTCAGTGACCGGTTATGGCCGGCTTGTTTGTTGTATCAAGTTTGAAATTGTTACGTAGCTGAGTGTCTGAGATATTTAACAAAAGTGGCTTGACAGTGCACCTTAAAAGGGTGCTAGCTCCCTTAGGAGGCATTTTTGGATTAAGGTAATTTAGGTTAAATCGACATTAAATCATATCCAGTATGTGTACTTTTCATTTGTCAGGAAATCGACACCCTGTATATCGTCAACTGTACTTATATGTATATTGTGGTGCGGTTTTTAGTAATAATATAAACTTGCGTTCTTTAAGTAGGTATCATAGGTGGCTTGGCAACCATCAGCTGCAGTTCTTTCTTAGATTTTCAAAAATATAAATATAAATATTCCAGAAAAACATCTTCCAAATATTTTTTTAACAAGACGATACCCTAGCCCATAAGGACTTTGGCATTGAGGAATTTCCCAAATAAAAAATTAGGCAAGATTGATTGTTATATACCTTAAAGCATAAGAGGTAATCTGATTAAACACTAAATAACTGTATTTATATATTTATTTAATAAAGCAAAACGTCTGATTAATATCAGCATAGCATACCTAAAATGATATTTCACGCAAAGATTTACGATTCTAAAATTACTAAATTCAACACAACTACATAAGCTTATAACCTATATTTTCTTAAAATCTAAAATGCAATATGATCAACACTGTATTCAACAATAATGAAACGTATGCTGACCTATGGCAACAGATATTACAGTCAATGTAGGTTATGAACTCAAATGTTTTTATCTTAAGAACAAAAATCAGCTGTTCCTTTATATAACCGTATCACCACACTAACTGATTTGTTTGCTTAAAAGGATACTTCTTACTTACATGTACTCAAAATAATAATAATACTTAAAATGCACTGTAGTAGGAGAATTTAATTTCCAATTCATAAGATAACATACGATAATTTTCATTAGTCAATAACGAACCAATAAACGAACAGTAGACCATAAATGTATGGTAATGTTCATATTTTCTACATACCAATAATGTAAAACTACAAATGCAGGCAAACGAACAGCAAGCAGTAATGATACGAAGGTATCCCCATTTTTAATTATTCAAGACAAAATTGGATATCATCCACGCCATTTTATGCAAGTTAAGTTTGTGACACCATGCCACGTTTTACAACGATACGGAAATTTATCAAAATAAAACTTTTTTCAACACCAGCGACCTTCCTTAATGTAGGGTCGTACACTTTCTTTGTTCCCCAATAAATATAATATTTACAAAATGTAATTAGAGACCTTACATACCTTATAAAAGGAATGAAACGTAATAAAAGATAACGTATTAAACTGGACTGAATGGTAGAAGAAACAGAAAGGAAGTCAATTAAGCGTCAAAGCGTGTTCAGGTGCGCACAAAACAGAATCGGTGTGGCTGAATAGACCTTGCAGACGATCAAAATATATATTCGTAATTATGTACACTAAAGAGAAAATATTGACATATATTAAAATCTAATTATTGAAGGAAAAAGATACCAACGTATAATTATCAGTAATGATACAAATTTCGAAACTTAATTAACCTAACGATAGCCAAAAATTGAAAACAAATTAAGGTAAGAATAGCCAAGAATTGGCACGTTACAAACATTCGGTTCGATGTTGTGGCCGCTACTAGATTTCTTCCTATGGGGTTTTCTATCAAACATAATTTATCAAAACCGTCATAATACCGAACCGAATGTTGCAATCCAACGATTCTGGAAACGGTTTTTAATTAATCCTCACTGCCAAAGCATTATGGGCTGGGGCACCATCTTGATGAAAAAATGTTTCAATGTGTTTTTCATTATTTCATGATATTTATGTTTTGAAAAGCTAAAAAGAAGCCAAGCCAACTATGATTCCTATTTTAAAAAATGCAAGTTTATATTATTACTCAAAACCGGACCCTCTAAAAGGTCCAAGCATGCCACTGAATTTAACACTTCGCAATATATAAGTACCGTTGACAAAATATATTAGTATAGTAGTATTAAGCGAGTGAAAAAGTGTCGATTTTGTCATGAAACCTAGGTCAACAAAGTAGTACGTGAATGTAATAACTGCAAACTTCTGTCTTTTATCATAACAAAGATATCTTTAAACAACAACTGAAACAACAAAACTGGGACACACAGTACTTAAATAAAGATTTTTAACATAGTTTAACTATTCCTTTCATCTTAGATTTTTTAAGATAGTTTAACTATTCCTTTCATCTTTACAATAAGCATATTTAAGAAGTTTGTATTAGACTGATTCTAAGAATTCGATATGCTGTAATTATTGCTTGACGTTAAGTAAATTCGTTAAGTTTTTAATTGAGTTTCTCCTATGCTCTGCAATGGAAGGTTGATTTGCTCTCTTCTTCAGACATTTATTGTTGTTTAAGGAACAGTTTCCATTTCTTATTATGAGTGGTGTAACATAATCTATGTTCAGTTATTAAGTAACGATGTTAGATTGTCGGTACTAGAAATCAATCCTTTTGTTAAATCATAGATCTATTTAGAAGAGAACCTTAGCTCACTTAGCTCGCATTGCCTCTAAACAGGTTCCACCTTTGAATTATTTGTAACATAAAGCGTTCTTTTTACGGTATCCTAGATATTTTTGCAGAATTAGTGAATAACTAAAAATAAACGCGAAATTCGTTAACATTTGTACTATTTTACTAGAAACGCGAAGTAAGTGTGTGTTTTATATAGGGGTGGAGATCCACAAGTAACAGTCAAATAGACGGATTGTGTTTTAGATGGGATTAATACTACTCTATAATTTGCCCTGATATGTGAAAAACCCGTATTAATATCCCCATGTGACATTCGATTAGGTGGAAATTGAAACATTATTCTTTGCCTGTGCAAGGAACCAGAATTAGAATTTTATTATAGGTATATCATTTATATTAATCATAAAATAATATTTCTCGCTCAAATGATGTGTTCGGGTCAGTTCGTTTTAATAATAATTTCTAGATTCTCATCAGACGATTGTGTAACGCTGGTTACAAACTTCTCAACATTAGGATACGTTCTATTTAGGAAGGTACTGGTGTTGCCATACCATGCGTACATATACAAAGTGGACCAAAAGTCTGGAAACACTCAATTATCTCGTAAATTGTTGATCCGAATTATCCAAAATTTGAGATAAGCCTATTTTGGGATACGGAGATTCCAGATTTGACATTTGCAATGTTGCCCGATTTGCCATTTCGCGTGTAAAATCTAATATCTATTTTATAAATCATAACCTTTTTAAATTTACCATTTCCATTCTTCATTTCTCCATGTAATTTTTTTCTACACACGTTGCACTATTTTTGTTCCATTAAATTCTTATTTCTTTTAATTTAATTATATTGATAAAATTACTTCCGCACATTAACTGCACTCATGTATTAGTAATTTTCTCTTACTTACGATTTTGGGTTTTAATGAACCGATTTTGGTTTTAGGCCCGTTTCCATTATTGCCATCTACAGGACTGAAGTTTGACAGCAAGTGTCAATAAAATTAATATAAAAATTGTTAAAATTTAAGTAAATTAAACAGCGTTTGAAAGATCATGTTTTGGTTAATCACGATTACATATCAATTTTACAAATATTTTTGCGTACTTCATATTTTTGCAAAGATAGGCTCAACGGAAACCAGTTCTTATAGCGGATTAAAAAGTGTAATATAACATTAATTAAAAAATGATACAATAATCGATTTTGATCGGGTAAAAACCTAGTTCATTTATATTAATTTGTTTTGTAAACATTATTATGATTAAAATTCACATTAGATTTAGCAAATTATCCTGAATTTTACTTAAGTAAATGGTAAATTAATATGGTGCAGAATTAATTCGTTATAACCGGAAGTTCAGAAGAACTGTTCAAATTGTATGTCTACGCATAGAACTTAAATAATAAGATAAATGTATTAAGTAAATGTATATTGAATTGAGACAGTACTATGAAATAGATAGTGAAGTTCAAATATACTTACAGCTTTCGTATACCTGTAAGCGAAGACAAGTTTTAATGGTTCGTGTAAAATATAATTTTGTGTCTTCATTACTGTAAGGGAAATAGATTGGTTTGTGAAGTAATCAACCAAAGTTAAAAGAAATTGGAACATTATTATACCACACCTACCTTGGAATAGGTTACGAGTGTTTGTGCGTATTGAGAAGTCAATGGTCGCGTGCAGATAGATTTAATTTTTGGAATTTATTAAAATTATTGATAAAGTAAATAAATTGTGTCGGAGCTCGACCAGTGAATGTATATGTGCGTAGTTTAAGCAGCGCTTTTGTAGGGCGAATAGGATTTATATAAGAGGATTTAATGTATATATCTATGACATCATGCAATAATTTTGTTACAATGGTACCTAACATTTAATTTGAATTTGGGTAGTTAAATTTTACCCTGGCTCTCATTTATTCTATTTATTTATTCTATTTAGTAGATAATACCACTATATTAAGTTAGGAAGAAGCACATGGGTTAATTTAGTACAAATATAGAATAACATAAAATTTCTACTTATTTATAAATTAATTGTGGCATAGATATTCCATAGCCTTGACAGTTAATCTATGGGAAATTAATATAAACTTTTCAATACTTCAATTATTTTATTTTAGGTAATCAAAAGGGATAATTTAACATTGAAATTTGTTATTACCCCTTAAGTAGAGAAAGTGTTTAGCACACTAGTTGCACATTATTGACTCCGTTCATAAATAATGCGAATATAAATTAATATTTATGACTAAAGACAGAGATTAATTTAATTAAATTAACTAAGCCGAAATTTTCAAAAGAACATTACATTAACAGGTAGATGTGAGAAACCTTTTGTTATGATATTATTATATCGAAGGGTTTACTTATTTCATATATAGTTAATATTTTATCGTTACATTGAACCATCAATAATAGCATTAAATAATAACTTTTAATAGAGTTGACGATTAAAATTATATTTAGAGTGGTTCACATAAAGTGATATAGAGAGCTCGGTTCACAATTTAAATTAAAGGCACCTTACAAGAATTGGAAAGGGTTAATTTCGATTAGAAATTGCATATAATTATGTTGATAACTGATATTGGAAATGAGTTTTGAGCATTCTAGAAGTAAAATTAATGATATTCATTTTGTTGTTGATTATAATTTAAACAATTCATACTGAGTGTAAATTATAATTACATTACGTCGATCTATAAAGGAACTAGTCAGGGTAAATAATAATTTCTTGTATCTTCTTCAATAACTCATACAATTACTAAAATAATGATACAGAATTTAGCGCCTATCGGGTGGGCACCGAATGGCTAGAGAGTCAATAAATTGTCGCCCAAAGTGAAGGGACGGTTTTTCACTCAACGTTACATTACAATCCGTCTCCCAACGTGTGGGTATAGGATTATCCTTTTAGCACTTGTTTTTTTCTTAGAAATATTTTTCGTTTTGGCTACTTATTCATAAATTTAGTTTGTTGGTTTTGGTTCTTTAGAGAATTTATAGCTGCCGTGCTGTGCTTACACGGCGGCTGCTCCGTTCGCCTAACATTTGACACAGGATCTGAGAAACGTGATTGCATTCAACATGGAAATCTGGGTATCTAGGATAAGCTACCGACTATATGGCTTAGCGTTCGAGCGTTTTCGAAATTACCGTTGTTCCACCAACTACCACTGCAGTCGTTTTATTTTACAATAGCGTATATTTAAATTATGCAACAGGGTTAATCAATAACTTAACCATCTCGTCTTCTCTATAGTTTGTCCATCAATCAACATACTTTGATTTGTAACCATTGTAGCTTATACTAATAGAGCAAATATTTTAAATCTTTAATAACATCATAACCGAACTCGCAGCTTCATTGCAGAATAAAATTTTAGAAGCCACAATTAGGAATACCAATAAATTATGTTTAAATTTACAATACGTAGGTATTAGAAACAGTTTATGTTATATTCATAGTTTTAAGTTAAATTCATAGCCACACCACATACAAACACACACCTATACGTACACACGCACTGGCAAGCATGCACGCAGCACGTACACACACACACCACACAGGTAAACACACTACACACAATACATACACAGAAACACCCGCGTACGCGCGCGCACGACACGCACACGCAACGCACACGCCCACGCCCACGGGCACGCACACGCACGCGCGACGTGCACGCGTACGCACGCACCCACCCACCCGTGCGTGTGTACGTGTGTGAGTACGTGTGCGTGTGTGCGTGTGCGTGCGTGTGCGTGTGCGTGTGCGTGTGCGTGTTCGTGCACGTGCGTGTGCATCTGCGTGTGCACGTGCGTATGCATGTATGTGTGCCTGTACGTGTGCGTGTGCGTGTGCGTGTGCGTGTGCGTGCGCGCGTGTGCGTGTTGCGTGGTCGTGTGCTGTGTGCGTGTGCGTGCTGCGTCGTGTGCGTGTGCGTGTGCGTGTGCGTGTCGTGTGCGTGTGCGTGTGCGTGTGCGTGTGCGTGTGCGTGGTGCGTGTGCGTGTGCGTGTGCGTGTGCGTGTGCGTGTGCGTGTGCTGTGTGCGTGTGGCTGTGTGCGTGTGCTGTGTGCGTGTGTGTGTGGTGTGGTGTGTGTGTGTGTGTGTGACGTTGCTTCGTGGCGTATGCGTGTGCGTGCCGTGTAACGTGTCGCGTACATGTGCGTGTCATGTGGTGTGCCTGTCGGTGTGCATGGTCGTACGTACGTGCGTGGGTACGTGTGTGCTATTGTTGAATGTAGGGTGCATAGGCGTGCGTGGCGTGACCGGTGTAACGTGTCCGCGTACATGTGCGTGTACATGTGGGTGATGCTATCTGTACGTAGTCCATGCGATAACCTCAACGATAACACGTAAGTACGTGTGTAATTTGGTAGATATGTCAGCAGTGGAAGAAGGAATGCGTGCGTAGGGTGTGTAAATATGTGTCTGAAACCGCTGTATTGATCAATCATTAGATATCCAAATAACCTCAACGATAACACGTAAGTACTTGGAATTTGCGTAGATATTCAGCAGTGCGAAAAGGAGATGTTTTCAAATATTAGTCTCAAACCGCTGTATTCAATCATCTGATATAAAAATACCAACATAAACTTTAGATTGACGCGAAACTTTAAAGGCTTTATAAACGGAGAGCTTCAAATGTAAGTCTACAAATTAATTAAACAAGATCTGAATAACTGATGAACATAATTTAGTTTTATCTGAAACTTGGCGGCTATAATTCGAAATACTATCAAGTCTAAAGATTAATAAACAAGATTTGAAACTGTGAAAGAATTTTTTTATCTGAAACTGACGGCTATAATTCGAAAAACTATAAACCTAAAAAAGCGAAAATATTTGACCAGAAAGAAGTGGAAAGGTTTCTAAGTCAAGCTCCCTGAGATTTACTTGATAAGTTGTTGATTGTAGTAATCAGTGATATTTAAGATAAAGACCCTACATTAGTAGTCAATATTATTAAGACCATAAATGATAAACCGTGTTCCCTTGTTGTGTTGTGACTGATGCTGCAGAAAACAGTTTTAATTGTTTAGCGATATATTGAAAATACGCAGAATTGCGTCCTAAAAGTCCTGGCGATAAAAGATTTGTTCTGAATTATCCATCAGGGAATGTACAGTTCAACCGGTGGGTATTACTACTTTATCCAAAATACTTGGATTAGCAGTAAGCTACCTGGAAATTAAGGATGTGGACCTATACCGGGTTTGTCAGGGTAGTGAAGTTTTCGTGGGTAGAAAAAACGCAAATTTCTGAATTTTTGAACTCCAGTGTTATTCAAGATTCTTTTTCATAAAAAAAATGTTCAAGCTCCCGGTTATCCCGAAAGTCGCTGTTAAATTCCTTATTTTAAATGGAGAATCCAGTATATTTTCCTATACATATTTTCAGCGCTTTCTTAAATATCTTAATTCTTTTGACAATTTTGGAAGACGTAGCCTTATTTTCAACACTGCGCCTTGTGCCCATTTTTGACTGTTGATAAGCGCTTCTGGGGTAGGTATAAGCACAAGCTTAGATACTTTAAAAATCCACACTACATCGTTTTCAAAGTTAAAAAAATCCGTTCTTTCAAAGTTGACACCCTTTATATTATTGGAAGGTCGCATGCTGGGTTTGATTTTGCATCGATTCGCTATAACTTTCCCCATACATATTTCCAACGGTTTTCTTATTAATCCATATTTTCTATTTTAATGTGATCTTTGGCAGAAACTGACACTTCATTTGTTTTTCGAAAAAAAAATGAAACTGACTAAAACACAGAAATTCACTTTAATTAGAACGTGAAATAACAAAATTTAGAACGTAATAACAAATAAAAAACAAAAAATTTGGAACATAAGGACAAGAAATAATAAATGAGTATAAAATTACAATAATTGTTCTACATGACCGCCATTTTGATTTAAACACTGAATAACTCTGTCGTATACTCCTCCAGAAACAGACCTCCGAAGTTCGTCTGAACCTAGATTAGTAAACGCATCATAAACACGGTTCAATAATTAATTTCTAGTTTGTACAGGCCTAGAGTACGCTAGTTCTTTTATACGGCCACAGGGGTAAAAATCCAAGGGCGTCAAATTGGGCGATCTGTGTGGTCAGTTCTAGGGTCCCTGTAGGCGAATCCATCGATCTTCGAACATCAGAGTACAGAGTACAGTACAGAGTACAGCAGAATTCATCTTGTGTCCAGTAATGATTATTTCGGCGATTTATAATTCCGTGTCTGCTGAATTTTATTAATCAGTCCACATAGTCTTATGAACAAATTTCGGATCTTCCGTGATTTTTATGCAAAAGTCGACCCGTACTGCCTCGTCACCAAGACGTAACCCGTGCACAGTTATCTCATAAAAATACCCAAATCTAGCGCTGCTAATGCAGATGAACTCCGTGGATTAGCTTGAAAATAAGCGAACACATTCACCTTCATTCATTATCTATTACAGGCGTTAGGCGATTTGGAGTTACCCTTACACGCCAAGTTGCCATAAACCGAGCTTCGATTCTTGGGAATTTTCCGGGAGTCATTCTTTGTCCGGATATCGTGGGTTAAATAATCTGTATGTTCGTCTGACAATTCGTCCCCATTCACCATCCGTGTAGAACAAATTTAACAAATCATAATTGGAATATTCTTCAATACTCTCCATCATAAACTGTATTTGAGAAAATTAAAAAAATCGCTAGAAACGTAAGTAGATACCTAACGCTTCTGTGAGCTGAAAATTGGTAAAAGGCGCAGTGTTGAAAATAAGGCTACATCTTTCAAAATTTCCAAAATAATAAAGATATCTAAGGAACAGTTGAAACTAGGTGTAGGGAAATCTTATGGAACAAATTTTCGCAAGAATTCAAAAATGAAATAAAATACGGGAGATGGGTATACCTTGGGACACCACGTACCTTGAGACAATAATTTTTGTAATATTATAATTCAATTAAACCGCTAAAACCACGCATAGTTAATGATATGGTCGTCAGATGGCAGCGCATTTAGTATGGTTGAATTTGTGTGAGAATTGTTTGTGGGAGGTGAAGATTTGTGATGCAAAATCTTTTCCATCAGCACTTATCCGTGTATATGTCAAGGTATATATTTCAAGTTATTGCAGCATATAGTAACATTTAGTAGACATTTTAAGAAGTTACTTTTCATTTTAAATCCTGGCTTTACCTAAAAAATATAACAATAATTCAGTTTACACTACGCAATATATCCGGGTATACCTTGGGACACATTGAAAGGTGTACCTTGACACGTGTCCCAATGTACACACAGCTACAGCATTTTGCATGTTTGGCTATATACCATTTTAAATTTTTACTTTAGATGCCAATAAGTAAACAAAATATAAAAAGGATAACAGTAGATCCTCAAAGTATTGTAGCTGCTGAAGACAGAGTCTTTAGCAATGAACTGTCATTGAGGCAAGCCGCAATTGCATTTAAAGTTTCCAAAGCTACATTATGTAGCATGTAACAATTGAAACGAGAAAGTTGGGATAGTTGGGAGAAGAATAAAATGGCTGACATAGATTTGCTAAAATATTTTTAAAAATTAAACAGCTATATTACTTTACGAAAACCACAAGCGACAAGCATAACCAGATCCACGGCATTTAATAAACACAATGTTTAATAAACTAAAAGATTTGATGCGTAGATTTGAATTTCCACCACAAAATACCTTCATACTCCAGTTCGTACATTAGTCACCGAAGGCACAAAACAAATCGGAAGTATTACTTCCGCCGAAAGGAGAATAAACATAACGTTGATATCAGCTATCAACGAATTAGAATTTCCATACTCCCTGTTTTGGTTTTTCCCCTCGTTAATTTTAAAAATTGTATGCTTAAAGGTGCTACCGTTGGTAGTGTAGGAACAGCAAATCCAAGTGGATGGTCAACTTCGTACATCTTTATGTTTTTTTTTTTCGTAATTTAGTTCAACATTCACGCTCAAGTGATACCAACAAAATATTACTTGTCGTGGATAACCACGAAAGCCACATCTCAGTGGAAAGTCTGAACTATGCAAAAGTGATGGGTATCATTATGCTAACACTTCGCCCACACACGAGTCACAAATTGGAGCCGTTAGACCGGACGGTATTCGGTCCCTTCAAGAAGTACTATATTAGTGTATGCAATGAGTGGCTTCGTAGTAATACCGCCAACCATATGACCATATATGACGTGGCAGCATGTGTAGGCAAAGCTTACCATAGAGGTTTTACTTCACAAAATATTCAGTCAGGTCACGAAAATTTATCCATTGAACAGAAACGTGTTTGGGAATCACGAATTTCTACGCTCTTATGTAAAGGATAGGCCGCTGACCGAAACACCCTGTTGAAAATTCGACTCCATCACCTTCAGCACACGTACTTGAAGATGAGCCTTCAAAAACAGATCCACAGCGCTTTATATCGCATCTAAATAAGCCTGCTGCTTCTGCACCTGTGGCTCCTGAGCAGATAAGACCTTCCCTAAAGCAGATGCTAGAAAGAGTTCCAAGCGTGGCGGTAGAATATTAACCGATACCCCGAAAAAGATAGAAATTGAGTAGCAAGCAGAAGTAAGAAAGTAGAAAATAATGCAAACAAGAAACCAAAAAGTTAAAAGACAAATATCGAGCAGTAGCTCAGAAAACCAAATGTTGATTCAGATAACAGTTTAGAAGATATTGAGTTCGGTATTGCATAAGATTTATAAGAGAACATGAATGATGAATTGAGTGTGGATGGTTTCATATTGCTTCGTCTAGCCGGCAAGAAGTCATAAAAATTTTATGAAGCTCAAATTATGCAAACAGGATATATGTTGGAAGTCAAATATCTCAAAAAACTAAGACTAAATAAATTCATATTGAGCGATGAACGGTACATGAATTACGATCTTCCGAAGTCGTTATCAAGTTGCTACGCCTTTCCATAACTGGAGGGACTGAAAGAAAAAGCCTTGAGATGGTTTTTCACATCGATTTGACATCTTTATATATACATCAAAGTTTTTGTGTTTAAGAGGTGCATATTTTCCAATATACGGGGTGCATCACAAAAGTGTGGTAGTAACAAATTATGTTTTTTGAAACAGAACCCCCGAATTTTGTTGCCATATTCGGGTTTATTGTCAAATTCTAACGTTAATTTATGTAAGATGTTTTATATTAAACATTTACCGTTTTCGAATTATTTGGAATAATATGAAAAGTTTGACAGCTGCAGGGTTCCACAAAAATCGGTGCTGCACCCGGACCTCCGCGAATTGCAGAATCGGTATTCTAGGACTCTTAAGAAAACCTAATAAGCTACGTTTTGACGTATATTAATTTAAAAAAAACAACCCCGAAATATTCATCTAAAATTGCATGATTTCAAATCTCAATAACTTGCTTATTTCAAATGGAATGCCTTAATTTTTATACCGTTTCCGGATTATTCGGCAAAATTTAAAAAAATATTAAAATACTTAATTTTTTTTCAATTCAAAGACATTCGTTTTAAATTTGTCTTACACAATAGTTGTTCATTGTTATCCACTTGGTGAGTCGTTACGCACATATTTTTTTCCATATTTGATTCCTATCTCATATTAATCTTTATAGTTAGCTAAATACAAATGAATTTCGAAAGAACGGAATCTGCTGATCAAAATTGTTTGCTAACTCAAAGGACGTGTGCGCGAAAATATCCGGATAGAAGACAATCCTTGGTTAGAAAAACTTAAAGAAAGCTTTATTAGAAAGGCAATGTGAAGTATGAAAATGTGAAAGGGCTAAGAGGACAAGCGACAAAGACCTATTGAATGTTCTGTTGTCTGTAATTTCGTAGTCTTCTACCAGTTCGACAACAATATCTATTAGGGTTGGAAATGGAAAGAATAACACCCAGCTTTTTTAAAAATGTATTACTCTCCGACGAATCAACTTAAAGGCAGAGTGGTAGCCCAAACCGTCATAATCTTCACTATTATGCAACGGAAAACCCAAAAATAGTAAGATTGGTTAATTCGCAGTGATAGTGGAGTGTAAATGTTTGGGGTGGTATTATGGGTGATTTTATAGTTGGGCCACATTTCGGACATTTGAATGGTGCTGCATATTTGTATTTTTTGCAAAATGATTTGTCCCAACTTTTTCAAAACGTTCCTGTTGTTTTAAGGCAAAATATGTGGCTACAGCATGACGGTGCTCCTGTGCACATTGTGTTAAATGTCAGAGAGTACTTAAATTGAGAATTTGAAGGTAGATGGATAGGCCGCGGCGGTCCCGTTTCTTGGCCGCCTAGATCGCTAGACTTAACAAAATTACATTTTTTCTATGGGATCACATAAAGAACGTTGTACATCAAACTGTTCCGACTATTGCAGAATGAGACAACACAATTCATGCGTTTAGAAATAGCGTAAGCATTGAGGTGTTACGAGAAGTAAACAGGTCTTTCTGGCAAAACTGCAATTATGCTATGATCGAAATGGGGGACAGTTTGAGAATATGTTATAAATACCTTCATTTGTCTAAAAATAATTCGCTGCTGTTTAATGTATTTTTGGATTATCAACATGTAGCTGGTTGACTTTAAAATAAAAATTAAATATTTTTCTTCAATTTTTCCTTAATTCGGAAATGGTAAATTTTAAAGATAGGACACCTTACCTAAACTGACCTTAAAATTTGACGATAAATCCAAATATGGCAAAAAATTGTGGTGTTCTATTTAAAAAAAACGTAATTAGTTACTGCCACACTTCTATGACGCATCCCATATATTGGTAAATAATTTTCAAATACGCACTTCTTAAACACCAAAAACATTGATAGGAAACATTTCCTTCTAAAACTCATATTTACTGAGATATCGCACTTTGACGCACTAATGAGCAACTCTGTATAGTTCATTATCTTGGTTTTGAGAGATTCTTGATATATTTCTTTAGCGTAATATAAGAGAAATTTAGTGCAAAAATTTAGCTCTGTAATACAAGTTATTTTGAGTGAACAATAAACTTTTTAAAAGTATTTGAATGTTTGCGTCCCAAGGTACACCCATCTCGTCTACCAGGTGTTCCATTTAAAATAAGGAAGCCAAATACGACTTCCACGATAACCGGAAGTGGTATGACCCGGTATGCAGGAGATTGCTTTCAGCCGATATCGGTAACACTATCTTTCGCTGATATCCTGATCCTTAAAATACACGGAGGATGAGTTTTCATACATTGCTGAGAGACATATAGAAGAGTCGGTGACCATTAAAATCGAGATGCGAAAGAAATTATTCGGGTGATATTGGCAGCAGCACCATCAAGAGAACTCGCTTGGGGGTTGAATCCGAAAAGTCGGCCAAAAATCAATTCCCTAGTATTAATCAACCGACTTTCAACAATTATAATGTTAACATTCATATTCATAGATAATATTGTAGATATGTATTAGTGCTATGAATAAAATTTGGTTGAATGCTCAACTTATGTGTATTGACAAAATGAGTGAGTGAAAATTTTTCACAGACTTTTTTGTTCACCCGTTGCTATTTAAACAGTTTAAATAGACAAAACAAATGCTTACACATTTTATATTTAAGTAAAAAGCGTTACTTTTCAATATGAGGGTTGAGGTTTAGTGATTCGGCACTAAAACTTGTATCGACGTTTATTTCAAGTACGTCTCAAATTGAATATCTGAAACGATCGGATTCTCTATCGGTTATTTCTGGAGTACCGCATGGTTATGTATTAGGACCGCTTCTATTTATCATTTATACCCTTCACTTTAACAGCTCCTTAGCATTTGTCAGTTTCATATGTTTGTAGATGACACACAGTTGTTGTACAGGTTTGATACCTATGACACTAATTCAATAAATGATTTAGTAAACGAAGCCTTAAAATCATTAATTGAAACTAACACAAAACATTCTTTAATAGTGAATCAGCCTTATGCTTTTTGGTAGAAACAAAAAACGTGAAACTGCTTTAAAGCTTCTAAATATTAGAGCTGATAACGCGGAACTGTATTGTACTGATGTTGTAAGAAATTTAGACATCAAACTTGATTATAAATTGAGATTCAAGCAACACATTAACGAGTGTCTAAAAAAGGCTTACACAATAAACTTGTTGCTTACTAACTGTTTAGTTTTATACCATTTTACATACTGTGTATGAACCCTGCATCGATAGTGTCGATTCTAAACGTATTCATAAAGTACAGAATTTCTATTTGCGTTTAATTTATGGTATAATGAGAAGAGAGCACATTTCTCATAAGCTAAGAGAAGCAGATTGGCTAATCATGAACGGTAGACGTCAAATGCATGCAGCTTGTTTTTACCACAAAGTAATTACGATGAGATCTCCGCCGTATCTCTATAACGTGATACAGTTTAGGACGAATGTTCACCACTTAAATTTAAGACATCGAGGTTTAATAGTAATACCACATTATACATCATTGTTCTTTCGTAGATCGTTTCAGTACAACGTTGCAAAGGTGTACAGGATGGTCAACTAAGAATGCGAGGTACTGTATCTGAGAAACTATCCATCGTAGAGGCTTGCGCAAAAAAAAGTTAGTACTAAAACGGCCAATACAAAAACCTGGAAAATATTTTCACGTTTCTGAAAAGGCCGCTAGGGGGCGTAACTGCAATCTTGAATCTAAAAAGTGATGTTTCTGTGAATTGCGCTATATTAACCTAATAAAAAAATACCTGATCTTTAATGTCGAGGATAATCTGAACTTTTTTTGTTTGGCACTTTTTGAGGTATGTCTAAAAATAAAGTGGAGGGGGGGTATTCATAAGTTTCCTTAAATAACCTGCTGTATCTTCGAAACGGCTAAGCCGATTTTAACAAACTAGGGCGCGTTGAAATAAGCTATTATTAGGCTACAAAACTTATAATATTTGAAGTTTTGTTAGTTTCACATGTCGTCGCTAGAGGACTTTATTCGATATTCCGACAGAAACGGTTAATTTTCGCAAACACAAAAATTAAATGCATTGGTATGACTTTTTTTCATGATCAAGTAGCTAATTAATGACTAAACAAGCTCGCGAAAACCGCATCTCGATATCTTGTTCCTAACCTAAAATATCGGCCAAAGAAGACTTTATACGAAAATCCCTTAAATTTTTATTTTTCTGGAATTGTTTCTATTATGTAAGTTGTGGCCCTAAAAAGGACCGATTTAAAGGAGGAAGGTTTTTTAATGCCCCCATAAATGATCGAAATGCTGACCATCACGCTCTATGCATTGCTGAAGCCTCTCATGACTAGACAAAACTCCAGCTTCAACTTGGCCTTAGGTATGTTATGTATTGCGTTACGAATCCGGTTTTTTATATCTTCTCTAGTAGTAGGTTGAGTCCGAAACACGCTGTCCTTTAAGCGCCCCGATAAATAAAAATCGCGGCAAGTTAAGTCTGGCGATCGCAGAGGCCATGGAAACAGACTTCCTCTTCCAATCCACCGCTGTTGAAATACTGCATTAATATGCTCTCGCACATTAATAGCAAAATGTGCTGGGCAACCATCCAACTGCAAAAACAATTTTTGCCTTGTTTCCAGAGGCACATCTTCCAACAACAACGTTAATTCATTGGCCAAAAAGTCAAGAAATACATTTCCATTTAGGGAAAAAATATGGCCCAATAATTCTGCCTCCCACTATGCCACACCATACATTTAAACTCCAACGTCCTTGGCGCTGAACTTCACATAACCAATGGAGATTTTCTGCATACCAATAATTCATATTGTGCAGATTGACTCTCCCGTCACTACTGAAGGTGGCTTCATCGGTCCAAAGAATTTGGAATAAAAATTCTCTATTTTCGCGTATTATGCCTAACATACAATGGCAATAGTCTAACTTTCGATCAAAATCTTCCTCTTTCAAGGCCTGATGCAAAACGAGATGATATTGGTGCATTCTTAAAGTAATTAAAAAAAGTTTAAACGAATACCTATACATTTTGATGGCCATTAGAACTTACCTATGGTCCTTCAAAATATTTTGAACCGTTGTCCGTGATATGCCCAACTCAGTGGATAATGTTCTCGTGCTAACATGAGGATTTCCTTCAATATAGCCCAGTACACGGTTAATATTTTCTCGTATTCTTTCAATTCTTTGCCGTTGAAACGTAGGCCGAAAACTACCATTAGCTCGTAAGCTCGCCACTAATCGGGGAAAAACCCTAACATCGCAAGGACGCCGATTGGGATATCGAGCCGCGTAAAGTCTTTTAGCTACTGCGGTATTCTGAAGACATTCAACATAAACCGCAAGCATATCAACAGTTTCATTATTCGTAAAACGCATTTTGAAAGCACAAAAAATGCTCAAAGTCACGCGAAAGTATTGAGAACTATTGACAATTTGAGGATTATGTATGTTTTGTTTTGGTATCTGTTTCTATTGCCTGCTTCTATCAATTGCATTTTTCGTATACATCCATAGTGAATATGCATTTATGCCTTTCGTATAACTTTTAGCATTGCTTACTTGCCCGTAGTAATTTCAAAAAGGGTGTTTGTAATTCTGGTGTATAAATTTATAAACATTTAAAATCACAATTTCTAGGTAACCTATTCAGAGCCGAAATTGAAGCTGCAGTTTTGTCTACCCATAAGAGACCCCTGCAATGCACAAAGTGATGGTCAGCATTTTGAGCATTTACGGGGGCATTAAAAACCTTCCTCCTTTAAATCGGTCCTTTTTGGATCAACTACTTACATAATAGAAACAATACCAGAAAAATATAGTTAAAAAAAAAATTTAAGGGATTTTCGTGTAAAGTTTTCTTTGGCCGATATTTTAGGTTGGGAACAAGATATCGAGATGCGGTTTTCGCGAGCTTGTTTAGGCATCATTTAGCTACTTGTTCATGAAAATGCATTTAATTTTTTTGCCAGAATTAATCGTTTCTGTCGGAATGTCGAACAAAGCCCTCTAGCGACGATATGTGAAACTAACAAAACTTTAAATATTATAACATTTGTAGCACAAGAATAGCTTATTTCAACGCGCACTAGTTTGTTAAAATCGGCTTAGCCGTTTCGAAGGTACAGGGGGTTATTTAAGGAAACCTTTGAATATCCCCCACCACTTTATTTTTAGACATACGTCAAAAAGTGCCGACTTCAAAGATCAGTTATTTTTTTATTACGCTAATATAGCAGAAACATCACTTTTTTAGATTCAAGATTGCAGTTACGCCCCCTAGCGGCCATTTCAGAACTTGAAAATATTTTCCAGGTTTTTGTATTGGCCGTTTTCGTAATAACTTTTTTTTGCGCAAGCCTCTACGATGGATAGTTTCCCAAATACAGTACCTCGCATTCTTAGTACAACTCCTGTACAACTCCGTTCTATTTGTATTAAAGTCTAGCAGCATAAACCATAAAAAAACAGTACAGTAAATATTTAATTAATTAATACGGACTATTATTTTGGAAAAACGCTTATCGTGTAGCGCATATTATTTAATAATGTATTAGTGTTGATTAAATAGTGGTGATGATAAGAACAGAAAACCATAATTTGTACCAAGGTTAAGTGCAAGAGAGAAGACGGTAAATTGAGACTTTCAAGCTGAAATGTGATGTCATCATCGCTCTTTTATGAGCATGCCTTATCTACATGAATACGAATATTTAATAATGATTTAAATATCACTTTCAATGTCAAATTGTTACAGCGCTGGTGGTGTCGTGGAAGCGGAGTCGCTTGCAACGGTTTTGGTGCGGGTTCGAATCTGCAGCCATACAATTTTTTTTTAGGTTACTGTAGTTTTGTTTATCTAATCTACTTTTAGGTTACTGTAATTTTTTGTTTATCTAATCTACTGTTGCTATGTTTTACAGTGTATGGGGTTTACAGTAGTATGGCGCCAAAATGATGACTTCTAACATACATGGCGTCATCGACGGAAAGTCTCAATCTACCGCCTCCTTGCAAGAGCAGGTGGTGTTGAACCATTCTACCTAAACTTCCCCTGAGTATTCAACAAAGGTACAAAGACTTATGTTATTACTGTGAAAGTAATATAAATTTAAACGTTGTTACTCTGTTGAGTAAAGACATTATTATTATTGTTAGAAAACTCTATTGTGCGTGAAAAAATTGACGTCATGCATAGTCTCTCTAAATTAATTTTTCCAACTTTTAAACTTTTATTGCTGGAGGGAGTAAAAAACCTAACGAAACGGTCGATAGTGTCATTTATTTCGTATTTCAGGAATGTTTAAAATATTCTTCTCTTATAGGTACCTACATGTAAATTTATTTTAATAGTTTAAACTCAATTAATATAACAGAATCTAGAATTAAAAGTAAAGTATCATTACTTTTTACTTAGCTAAGGAACAGACAATAGTATATCTTATGTAAATGAAGAAATCGGTATTTATGGGTAATGAACAACTTACTGCTAGAATATTATTTTATCTTACATTTTATCGCAACAGAGCTATAATGCAATTCTTGGCAATCTTGTAGTGGTAAAAAAACATATACTATTCCAATCCAATAACGTACATAACGCATGTGAACATGTTGAGAAAATTGAATTCTTTGATATACACTCAAAGCCAATGCCAGACGGTATCATTTTTTAGTCTGCCAAGATTGCAATTTTCATTTTTGGTGTGTGAAGCAAATCTTAAACAAATGTGATCAGTAGAACTTTCACGTCTGCATGATCTTATAATTTATAACGTGTGTTGTATATTTTAATACAAATATGCAGAATAACTTTGTCATATTTAGTCCTACAGAATTTTAAGCTGGAACAAGTTTTCTATTTGAACTATATCAATACTGCATTATTTGATTATGTTATTACACAATCAGACAAATCAGGTTGGCAAAATTAATTGCCAAACCCGATTAAAAATTTATGATATTTTTAATGGTATATATATATATATATATATATATATATATATATATATATATATATATATATATATATATATATCACAATATTCTTAATTTTGTGATAAAAAATAAAGGAAAACGAAATGAAATTTTCAGTGAATTTTCACATAGACGGTTAAATTAATAACAGTAAAAAGATAAATGAGTAGATAATATTTTAACCGACTTTGCAAAAAAGTGAAACGATGTTTTTTGATAACAAAGGATAACCTAGGTTCAGACAACGCTCAATATTAGAATCACTGAGCGATCTGTCATCATATTTATATATGCTAACATAACCTCGCTTTTGTTTAAAGTGTCAAATCGGTTTTCGATTTTTGTTATGCAAATTTTTATTTATTCTTTTAAAAATAGAGTAATGCTAAGAACATAACCCCGCAATAATGAAAATTGAATTTGTACTACACAGAATCCGGTTAATTTTTATGTGTTAATAGCGTATGATTTCTTAGTAATGAATTCATATTCTCTAATATCACTATTTAGTAAGAAAAGTTATATAGAATTTTATTCGGCATTAAAACTGTGTTTACGAAAATATTCTACCGTGTATGGATGAACCCATTTATCTCTTATCTTTATTCAAGTGGAAAATGTAAATAATTTCATCATGAGGCTAAAAATTTGAATATTGAATGTGGGAAGAAGCACGATAAATTTGCTTATACGTTAAGTTCAACATCTTAATCAATGAAAGCATGTCTAAATCGATAAAATAGGATTACTACAACCTTTACACAATAAGTTTAACCGTATGTAACTGTGTAAGTATAAAGCTGCATACGTAATTACCTCAAATGTTACAAACCATCATATAGTTAGTAGACAAAGTTTGAATTGGCAAACTAGCACTACTAAGTTTTGTGGGCAAAAGCGCAAAAAAAATGGAAAATGGAAAACAAGTAGAACTGAAACAAGATTGTAGCATCTGTGCTGATACGTGCCGTTTGTAGTTCGCTTCTGTTTAGCAAATCTATTATTTATGAATTTCTTACCGTAACTAGTTTGTGCAGTTTATACTTTTACTAATCTTTTCATCTTAAAAGTTAGTTGAACCTAAAATATTTCAAAACATCACAACTTATTGAAAAGAAATCACTCCTTAATGATTTAGACAAAGCGTTGTTTGCCTGAAGTTTACTACAAATAGGTACCTACTTTTTGGTATTAGCTACAGCTACAGAGTAGTCGGATGTCCCTAGGGACATGGTTCCTAAGAACCAGGTAAGATATCACCATGGTTTTTATTTTATTTTATCCCTCAATGTAATATGTATTAAATAAAATGAGGTTCATACACAATTATATCAGAGTAATATTTTTCGACATTTTTTGGAAAAATTTACTTAAACACACTAAAGATCTCATACATGAAATTATATACAGGATGGGTGTTTGCTGCATGGACGGAGGATTTCTCCTTAACTATTAGAGATATCAACACCAATTTTGATGTGGTAATACACGCTTATTGGACCTACGTTCTAAAAATATTTGTCTATATACAGGGTGATTGACAAAAATATGCCAATCCAAACCTGTGTTTTTTTAAATGGAAGACCCTGTATATTTTTAATTTTTGGATTCACAGTTACATTTAGAATAAAAGTTTAGAAATTTGTATCTGTACCACTAACCGTTATGCAGATATCGTCACTTTAATACCAAAATAGAGTTAACTTTGGAACCACGATGCGAGCGTTGTCACAACGATTTTGTAAATCTGTTTATACCACCGACTATTAACAATAGTCTACTAACAAACAAATTGGGAAATTTTTCGAAAACATGTAAAACTATACAGAATCATTAACTTACACGAAATGTAATTTTTCTCAATTTTTACAAATGCAACACTCTGTATATTTTTTCACATTTCGATTCCCCGTGACAAGTAGATACTAAATGAAAATAGGTTTCATAGCCATAAGACGGGCGCTTCTTGAGATATTGACGCTTCATTTGAAAATATTGACACACAGAAGAACAAATAAAACGAAATCTAGAGCAAACAAGAAAATACGAATGGCAAATCAATTCTTTAACTGATAGGAAAACTTAATTAATAACTAAACAATAAAATAATTCTCTACACTTAAAAATAAGTTAAACAAGTAAAGATAAATGAATAAAACCATAAATGTTCAAAATGCTGACCACACCTAGCTAAACACTTTACAATTCGCTCGGTAAACGAAAAATTCACTCGCAACAGTATTAGAGGCGAAATGGATTGAAACACAGCTCTAATTCTATTTTTCATATCTTCGCTTGTGGTGGGAGGATGTTGTAAACTTTTTATTTAACGTAGCCCCAAAGGAAGAAATCTAGGGGCGTAAGATCCGGTGATCTGGCTGTCCAGTTTTGCACACCACTTCGTCCTATCCACCTTATCGGATAATTTCTATCAAGATATTGCCTAACCTTGATTGCATAGTATGGAGGGGCGCCATCCAATTGAAACCACATCGTACGAATATTATCTACCTCGATATTTTCCAAAGCTCGGGTAAATCATTTTCCAAAACCTGTAAATATCTTTCTCCAGTAAGACTCCCATCAAAGAAGAAAGGACCAACCGTAGTAAAATTGATTATACCATCCTTCACATTAACTGACCATCGATGCTGGTAATCGACAACTCTTAAGATGTGTTGATTAGCACCTGTATAGTGATGATAGTTATGTGTATTAATATTGCCATTATTGTGAAATCCGTAAATAGAATGTTAGTTACCCATTGGCAGAAAGATTCACGATTTGGAAATCTATTTCACTTAAAGCTTGGTGTTGCTTGATATGATAAGAATGCAAGTTGTTTTTTTTAATAAAGCTGCGAACTGTATTTCTATTTAGGTCTAGGTGTGTACTTACCTCTCTGGTACTAATTTGCGGAATTTCTATAAGAGATGCCACAACTTGAAACTCTATTTCTTCATTTGGGCTTATTTTTGCGCGCTTGGGATAACACACACTTCCAGAATCTATAAATCTCTCACCTTGTAACAAACTCTTTACGTTTGTTAATAAAATTTACGCTTATTTAAGCAACTTAACATGCATTGCGTGCACCGTGTGTTGCATATCATAGTTGCATAAAAACATGCATTTAATTATTGTAAAAATAAACTCGTACGCATACTGTACGCACATTTGATTCACATGTGCATGCGCAAAGACTACTGTAGCGATTCTTTTTTGATGATATTTAATGGTGGATGTAGCGCATCCATTCTGGCTTTCTTAAATTTTTAATAATGCTGTATAATTTGTACGGTAAGTTTACTTGAAAAGCTATTATACAACAGTTTGAGATGATTGCTGTTTCAGGCACTCTTTATTTACTTCTACTTTACGTTTTGCTTGATTTTATTATTCCGCATAATTACTTAACCAATTGCATTTTACCGTTAGTTGCTTTACGGTGAAATTGTGTTCAACCAATAATGACGCAATAACCTTCGTTACTATGAAGTGGAATTTTAATATCCATTATACCAGCAAAAATTTATACATTTGGGAATTTTAATGCATCCGAATCCAGTTTTATTTCAAAGCCCATGTAAAATTTACGCCACGAAATTTTCCAAGCGCTGATTCATTAGGCCGCCATTTCTGAACCTACAGAAGTACAGTATAATCAAAATATGATATTTCATTTCCATTAATAATTCCATAAATTAGCTTTATTTAAGTTAAGCAATCATTACTAACACTATCTTTCAGATGTTCTCATTTATAATCAAAATTTAGGTAGTAAATAAAGCTTGTTATTGTCAATTTTTTTAACTTTATTATACTCATGATCTAATTGTTTTTCCATAAAACGAGTTGGCGCCCATTTATTTAATAATTTAATTTCAGGTTGAAGCAACATCAATTGGTAAAGCGAATATTAGTACAAGTATATTTTTTTAAAGCAACATCTGCTAATATTTATGAACCCCGCTAATCTTAATCTCCGACTAAGAAAAAAGCACAAAACCTACTGGGTTATAACCAAACCTTTATCAGCTAAATTGTAACTTGAGGGGGTCGGTTGCAACCTACATTCATAAAGGATTATTTCAGCGGCGGTCTTCTCTCTGGGTATCGTTCACAGTACAAACGGGTAGCCAGCAAAGCATTTCTATGAGATTCACCGTAAATAAAGCTCATATTGACCATTTCTTATTTAGAAAAATTCATTTTATACAAAAATTGACAAAACGACAATACATACACATACACACGTACACGTACACGTAGACGTAGACGTACACGTACACGTACACGTACACGTACACGTACACGTACACGTACACGTACACGTACACGTACACGTACACATACACGTACACGTACACGTACACGTACAAGACACGTACACGTACACGTACACGTACACGTAAACGTACACGTACACGTACACGTACACGACACGTACACGTACACGTACACGTACACGTACACGTACACGTACACGTACACGTACACGTACACGTACACGTACACGTACACGTACACGTACACGTACACGTACACGTACACGTACACGTACACGTACACGTACACGTACACGTACACGTACACGTACACGTACACGTACACGTACACGTACACGTACACGTACACGTACACGTACACATACACATACACATACACATACACATACACATACGCATACGCATACGCATACGCATACGCATACGCATAGCAGCGCACGCGCACGCGCAACGCGCACAACGCACACGCACACGCAAACGCGCACGCACACGCACACGCACACGCACACGCACACGCACACGCACACGCACACGCACAGGCACGCGCACGCACACCCACACGCACACTCACGCGCACATGTACACGCATACGCACTCACACGTACCCACACGCACTCGTACACGCGCACGCGCAAACACGCGCAAGCGTGAATTGTTAGTCAATACCCAATTCGTAAATGTTTATCGTCCTGGTGTGCATTTGTTACCTAGTATAAAACGCTTCAAAAATGGCCTTTACAGATCTTTTGAAAAAACAATTAATTCAATACCATATAATTTTCGAGTTAAGCTGTGAATTGAGCTATAACTGAAAATATTTCACATCAAATATAGAACTTTAAGAGACTATGAAGTTAATTGCAAATCAGTTTACATTGTTACAACGTTACTTTCATTAAAGTAACGTTTTTAGTAAACACATCAATGTTGCTGTATTAATTAACGTTTTACATACACACATCATATTTCTATGAATTGAATTAGCTTTTAAATTTTACTTTTCTTCATATTTTTATAATAATTGTTTACATAAATTTCATTAAGAAAACGTATCTAACATTTAATTGCTTTTAATGCAGAGTCCTTGGACTATATCAACAACTTTAGTGGTTTTCCCGATATTAACAAAATGTGCTTCTCCGCGTTTATTTATGAATACATTTCAACCAAAAGTTAAATCGAGATACACACACACCCACATACACACACGCACACACACACACACACACACACACACACACGCACACACACCCACATACACACAAACGCACACACGCACACATTGCACACGGAAGCACACGCGCATACTCATACGCGCATGCACACGCACACACACTCCCTTTTGATCTTTTACTGTGTTTGTTTTGAAGGTTAACATTTATGTTTTCGAAGCCCACACCCTGATGCGGATTGATAGTCAGTTTCCAACTCGTAAATTTTATTGTACTAGTGTTCATTTGTCATGTAGTATAAAACGCTTTAAAAATGGTCTTAACAGATCGTTTGAAAAAATTGTTAATTCAATAGCATTTAATTAGAGCGGCTGAAAGAGGTGCCGCTGGAAATATATCATATCAAAAAGTTTAACATATTATAAAGTTCATCAAGCTCCTTCAGCCACAATCATGGATTCCCAGTATACATACATACATTACGTATATATACATGGTGGGATTAAGGATGGGTGTGGTCAGGATAGGATCGGAAGGAACGGAGTTACCTGAACTGGTAGCATGTTCACCTTTTATATATTTCTGCTCGTTATTCCGTTGCCTAATATTGTTATGTTTTCATGTAAAGGTCGCGCGCTTGAGTTCACGAATAAATTCTTAGGTCTAGGTTTGAGATCCATCGAATTTTATTTCTGTTTAGCTTAATAATTTTAATTTTGAGGTCATTGATTTAGAAAGAAAGGTAATGAATTGTACAGTTCCAGCCCAGCTATGTGATTTTTGAGAAAAGGCATTTTGTTTTTTTATTTTTAGGCAGAAGTGTCTAGTACGCCGTGTACGATCAAGTTTCTCAAGTTGTTGAATAATTTTCAGGTACTTATGCTTTAATTCTAGTGTTATCAGTGCTATCGATATAATTAAAAATAATCAAAATTATTACAACTTGATGAAAATTAAAGAGGTTGTTTTGGTAGTGTATATGCTTTTAGTAGCGATGTAACATTTCTACCAGGCAGTTGTTGATATAGGAGAAGTACGAAATTAGGCCCTAGGTAGATAGTTAAGTAAGATGTATTATCGTATTTTAGAATAGATTAATAACGCGTTTCAGTTCCGATGAAGAGTGTTTTTTTTAAGTATTTAACGGTTTTTGATGGGGGATTTTCTGAAATCAAAGTAAAGAAAAATTTTGTCTGTGGTTTCGAAGTAGTAAAGTCATAAAAAATATTACATCCCGGTTACGATGTGCGTTATGAGATACATTTTCAAGAGTGCGTGCCAAAAATTTAGAACAATTAACAAGGGGCATTGTTTCTTGAAATTGGCAAAAACGCTTCTCAAGGAAAGATTAAGAACACATCACCTATAGCTTTTTGTGTGAATTCTTCCGTAGAGCATTGGCTTATGCGAGGAGAGTTCGTAAACAAATATAAAAACTATAAACGAACTCTGTTGAGAACCGAGTTGCGATGGCTACAGATTTCATGGTGAATTGAGATATATCTAATTGTTGCAATATTAAAGTGTTACAAGGACTTATTCCATACTCTTCAGTTTGCCTATATTGATAAAAATAGATATAGTTGTCAGTTTGGAGCTGGTGTGGGAACCACGGTCGTATTTGGGGAAGTAGCGAATCAATCTCCAAGTGGCTGCATCTATCATCAACTGAGGCTTGATAGCTCGTGTACGTTATTTCTCTGAAGTTTCTTGTGCGAAACAGTTTACGATAAGGAGATTTAAGTTTAAATGCGCATGTTTCTAGAGTGACGTAAGCTTGTTGAAGAATTAAAAGATTGCAGGGTCATCATGTTCTGTGATAAGGCTAAAACACCTTTTATGAAGATGAAGGATGGGGTTGGTTTAGATTTATTTTTAAGTTACATTCATAATTATTTGATAATTTACAGGACAATGAAAAGGATTAATAACAGAGAAACATATTTGTAATTAGTATTTAATTTCATAACTTACATATTTAAGTATGATTAAGCCACACCCATGATTTGCTATATTTATGTGCTGACACCTTATGGACCGTTCGGTATTGCTTCAACTTTAATACTAATCGAGTTGCTCGAATGGAAATGAAAGCAGCGTGTTTCAGGGGAGGGCGGGCTGCTCGAGCTTTCCACGCTCCTCCAGCCACTGCGATGGATTCCCAACATACATATATACATTAATGCAGTTACGGTTCTGGAGGGAAGATACTATCTCAGAATTCGCCTAAATAGCCGCACATGATGTGCGTATCCGCAGTGATCATGCCGATATATGTGTGTGAGGAAAAGACGCCAGAAAAAGCCTCATACTATATATACAAGTAAACCCCTTCCCCAAACTTCAGCAGCTGTTTAGCTTACTCCACTCAGGGAAAAGTTGTACTTAATGCCTTATGTTATTACTTGTCAACTACAGTATAAGAATTTTCTGTCTGTCTAGAGCTCTCTTTTTTTTTGTTACACCGTTTTATTCAACTGCTTAGATTGGGATGTTGCCATTTGAAAAGAATCAAATGACCAGTTTGGTTGTGAACTAAAATTCTATTTTATTAAATTCTGGTTGTGTTGTTTTTAAGTTTTGGTTTGATAATAACCAGGATAACAAAGCATACGATAAATTTCCGCATTTTAACTGATAAAAGGGCTAAATTAAAAATGATGTAAACTAGATCTATGCATAGCTAGAAATTTATTTCACCGATTTGGACAAAGGTCACTTATAATACACATATACAATTGTATGTGAAGTGGAGTCGTACATTTTGAAACGTTGCTTTCATTTTTATGTCTAGATCCGGCTCTCAGACTTAGTAAAGAAATCTAGGTGCTTATGGTAAACTCAGGGATTGAAGAACTGGTTTTTGGAATTGGGCGAGTAATTTAAGTAAAAATAGTAAATTACCCGTACGGGATAAAGCAGCGTGCACTTATTAGATTAATCAAATTATAAGTATGAGGGAAATCTCATTATTTGTTGAGTTTTTTTTTTTTTGTTATGTTTGAAGCGTTGCCATTTCAGATTCCATCATGAAGGCTGGAGAAGGGGATAAATGCAAAGTAAGTTCAAGTAAGTTTCAGATTCTGAATTCGACGAGTCAAATGCTACAAAATTTCATATAACCCACGATCGTCCATTGAGCTTAGTTGGCTTATTTCTGATATTTCCGCCACTAATTTTAATGGCCGTTTGATACTTGCCGTTAAATTGGACTATAATGTGGTTAATATAAAACAATACCTTGATTATCTTTGTTTCTCGTTAACATAACGTTTCCTCAGGGAGAATTGCTATGCTAACATCACTAACCTAGTTTCTCTTATATTATCGGTTGTTTGCTTCTAACCAAACGCTGATTTTATTTTTACGGTTATTTATCGATAGTAGTTATTTTAACGCTGTAATATGAAGCATTATTCATAATAGTAGTTAGGATTGGTATTAGTTGCTCTCCAATCACTGTACAAAGTTTACATGTTTCGTATAATCATGGTAATCTCCTGACTTGCTCTGGATTTAAGAATGAAAAGTAATTTAGTAAGACACCCAACGAACAATACCACCATGAATTGTAGTACATCTTGCATCTCCTTTCTCTATACACCGGGCTCATCCCCGGTTGTCAGAATTTATTCACACCATGTATTGGGCGAGTATAAGTTTAACCCAAATACATAACTTTTCTTCGTTTGTTTAAATAACTAGATCTCAGCGTTACACCATTCCCTCTTTTTATTAAAGTTTTTCGTTCATTATGACACTTCTGATATCAAAATCTAAGTTTTAATAAATGTTTATATAAAGTTTCACTTCCACTTAACTTAAATTCGCAGTTATTAATTTATGGAACCATGGAACTTCACGCACTGTTAACAAAATAATCTATTGAACTTGATTTAATTTCGACCTTGTAGGTAGCGGACTGAGAATATTTTGTTATTGTGATAAACACTTTTCTAGTCTCAACTGTTGCCGCGAAAGAAAAGATAATTAATAGGTTTTTAATATCTTGCTAATAAGTCGTGATTTGATAATGTATTCCGTGATATTTTATTTTATGTAACACATATGCGAATGTATGGAACTGGTATTTGAGTAAATGTCCGCCTTTACTGAAGGAGTGTAACGAATAGTTGAATATTTTTATGCGCACATTTTTGTAGGAAAACGTTACTAGTTTAATAATTAATTACGTCGAAACATGCCGCAAATCAAAGGACATCACTGTTTGGTACTAGGAAATTCGAGACCCATAAGGTTTGTTACGGAGGAATGCGTATTTTAAAAATTAATACTTCTTTTGGTAATTAATATGAAACTATTCCCACGTAATATTTCTTGTTTTTTTTTCTTGATAAACTTTTAAAAACGGGGGTCAATTTGGAAAGTAAAAACGTCAGTTGTGGTTGGAGCTTTGATTCAACCGGATCGATTTGATTGTTAAATTAGAAAACCCTCATTGTAAACCGTTCTGTCTATGAATACTTTTATCGTGTACATTTTAGTGAAACTAAAAATCTCGAATTCGTTCTTTTCTTTTTGAGTAGGCTTTAATGTACGTTTTTCCAAAAATTAATCTAAAAATAATCACCGTGTGTCGAGTTTAAACCGGGTATCCTAACTCGTCGTGTTTGTGATAAAGTATTTTACTAAGGGGAATATACTCAAGTGTAAGATGGTGTTTGAGTGTAATTAAGGCTCGATGCAATCAATTCAACAAGCCTAGGTGACCTATTAAAAATCAATCATTGTCTTGCAAGAGGTTCCTATTTAATTATGCAATCACGCTCAATAAGCCGAAATCTGTTAAAATAAAACGGCTAGCATCAGACAATACAGGGCCCCCTCCCTCATTTCTTGTACCAATTAGCATCGTTGACTGTTAATATTTTCTCCTGTGTAAGTAGTAAAGTTCGGACACACACGTGTCCAGATGACCTGAAAACCACCTTAAAAACTTCAAATTCCATCTTTACTGTTCTTATTGTTTGGTGTAGATGAATGTGTAAACTGAGGAAGGGATGCTGTATTTTCTAACGCAGTCGCTCAAGCTTTTGATATATTTACACCTTACCCTCGCAATGATTTGTTTTAATGAGTTTTTTATGTTTTTGATTCAGTGAGCTTATTTAGAATTGTTTGTCTACGAACTAATTTTTCTTTATATGTAATCTATTGTAATTGTACGTACGTATTTTTGTGCTTTTATTAACATCACAATTGTGTATGTGGAAATGCATTGCCTACTTTTTTATTATTGTGTAAGTGTGGGTAAACTGCATTGCAGTTATCTTATTGCTACCCGTTCAACGTTACTGTTCGTTATATTTTATATGTACCGTAATCTGCCTTATTATTTTATTTGCTTATTAACTTAAAAACCGGCATGATTAGTTATATAAGGCCACGTGTTTGGTATTACAATTTTATTTTGATTTATTTAAGACACAATTGAGGGTGTGACTACACTGCTTGTTTTTTTATTGTGTTTATTTTTAGTCAAACTGCTATTTATTTTTTTCTTAATGTTATAATCTTGTACGCACTTTAACCTGATTTAATGGTGTTTTGAACCCTTTCTTTGTTTATTTGTTATTTGATTTATTAATGTACTATCGAGCTCACAAAATTCTGGTATAGCTTGTTACTGTAGATACTTCCAAAATTCAAATTTTGATGTGGACACACTTGTATGTAAATCGGACATTTCACAATTTTCAAGTAGGGGTTAAGCATTTGTCAAACTGGCAAATTTGATAGATTAAAGACTTTTAGAAACTGTCTCTTTGATATTTTATGGTCATAGCATTGATTATGTGCCGACAAACCAAATGCACACAGCCAAAATGTTGCTGTACTAGTATTTTCTGAGCGCGACAGTACTTGTGCAATTACTTATTTATTAACGAATTGGGTTTTATTGGTGGTTCTTTTCCAATTTGGTAGATTAACGAGTTGAACCATCATTGCGCTAGGTTCGTTAATTCTAAATAAGTAGTTTCATTGTTTACCTGTCCACATGATGCAGCACTTAATCGCATCCAAGCCTATCTAATTCAAATAACTGAGCGTAGCTACCACTAGACGGCCACTTCGTTTAATCAGATTTGAGGTTTGCGAGTAATTAAATATCAGACTTGTAAATAAATTCTAATGTTTTAATTATTGCCAGGAAAGTCAATGTAAGGCAAGCAATTAATTTGAGTAAGAGTAGTATTATTGTCAGTAAAGTCAGGATACATCGTTTAGGGATTGTTTTGTTCTTGGATTTGCATTATTGCGAATAAGTTCAAATTCCACTTTTAAAGATGGAGACGCTACAACCTTTTGTCTTGCAACCATATTTGTGTGCTATTATAATAAATAAGAAAGAGTTAGACCTACCAGGTGTGTATATATGAAATCGGAATGTGCTCATAGATTACTTTAATCGTCAATGTACTTACCGTAAAACCGCATTATTGGCGCTATTTTATTTCTTTGGTCGCTTTCAAAGGTTTTCTACTCACAATACAAGTTTCGTATAACAGCATCTTTTTTAATAGTGTGGAACATGTCTAGTTTTTTGACTACAAACTACCATTTGTGAACAAAATTAATTTTCTGTTATCATTTAAAGAAAACTGCTGCAGAGTCGCTCCGAATGCTTGTAGAAGCTTACGGTTAGTATGCTCTTGGTAAATTACAGTGCATTGAGTGATTTAAAATATTCAAAAATGGATATTTGGGCGTGAGAAATAAAGAACGTGGAAGACCACCGAAAAATTTTGAAGACAAGAATTACAAATTTTGTTGGATGAAGATGAGGCTCAAACCTATCAACTCGCGGATTAATTAAATGTAACACGAAAATTGTCTTTGTATGTTGGAAAGATCCAGAAGATAGGAAAATAGGTTCCACAAAAACTGCATGAAGACAGCAAGAAAACCGGAAAACCTCTTCTGAAATACCGCTTACCAGGTACAAAAGAAAGTCAGTTCTCCATTGAATTATGATAGGTGACGAAAAATAGATACATTTCGGGAATGTTAAGTCAAAAAATCATGGGTAACTCCAGACAAACCATCGACATCGATTGCGAGGCCAAATCGCTATGAAAAGAAGACAATGTTCTGTATTTGCTGGGACAAGAAGGGTGTGATCTATTTTGTGCTGTTTAAATTTGGCCAAGCCGTTAATATTAAATATTACAACACATGATTTGGCTTGAGTATTGGGTGAAAAACGAACAGAATATAAAAAATTACAACACAAAGTGATTTTGCTTCACGCTAATGCACCGTCACACACAGCAAAAGCAGAGAAGGAAACAGTTGAGGCGTTTAGTTGGGAAATATTAGCACAGTTGGGAAATATTAGCACATGCGGCTTGCTCAACAGACTTGGCTTCGTTCGAATATCATTTATTCGCATCGATGGGCCACGCACTTTCTCAGCAGCACTTCACTTCTTATTAAAATGTACGAAAATGACTCGATGACTCGTTTCCCACAAAAGAGCAACAGTTTTTTTGGCGTGACATTCATAAATTGACAGAGAGATGCGAAAAATATATAGCTAGCGATGGACAATGTTTCGAATAGAAAATTTTTTGTCATTTTCTGTACAAAAATTCCGGTTTCATATTTACGTACCTGGTCAATTTACAACAAATCACTATGAAAGCGATTATTCAAGATAGACCTTAAGAAAAATTAGTCTTATTATTTTTCTCATAATATGTATCAAGTTACTTACCAAGAACGGTTTTTTTATTACACAACTCAAGTCTTGAATAAGTCGATATGCTAATGAAGAAGCTAAAAAATTAGATTAAACTAAAGCCGAAATATAAAGGAAAGCAAGTCGCGTAAAATCCAAATGGCTGAAACTGTTGTTTTACCGCGGGAATGCACAACGTAAAATACGTTGTGATTGGGTGAACGAAACTAAATTCAAATAATTGCCAGGAGTCAAACTGTTATTTTTTTTACTGAAGAGAAATATTTTTAAAAATGGAATGCAAAAATAATGCGATGTTGGGCTATGTGTTAATTATTAATCTAGTACCTCGCATAGAACGTGTGTTCGTAGTTGGGTAGCTTACTAATCTAATACCTCGTGTTCCTACTACATCGTTAAATATGGTATGAAAACGGCATTCATAAACTTGATCTATTATGCTCCTGTGAACCTAAAGAAGGATTTTGAGAATAATTCATTTTAGTTGTGCTAGACGCTAGCGGTATAGCCGGTGGTAATTGCTATTTATGAACCATTCCAACTCCCAACCCAAAAGAGGATTTTCGTACTCTGAAATACTTGTAAATTGCTGCTACAAATATGAAATTAATTACATGCAATTTAAGATGCATCTATTCAATTACGCAAGGAACAAAGTAAATGGTCCTTTAGATGTAAATAGTACACAAATAGAAGTATAAGGCTTAATTAATCCTATAATTTAAGGTTATGAAATCTTTTAATTGCAATTATAAGTATCAAAATGAACTTAGATGATGAATTATTATCTAAGCAATTGATAAGAAAACCAACAATTGTATGTAATCTTATTGTCTGGTATCAATCCATCAACCACTTTAGTATCGAAAAAATTACAATGCTTTCATAAAAACGCGGTTTCAAAGTACTATGGTGATGCAAATGGTGATTGATAACTACTCGTATATGCATATTGCCTTCAATAAATCTTGGCGGATTAAAATAGAGTTAGACGGATTTTATGTTACAACACCTGACTTGTTATAAATGTGAATTTAATACTATAATAGTATTTTCTAAAAACACACTACGAACATTGTTAGAGTTTGGTACAAATGAAAATATATATTTGCTTTAATTCGTTAAAATTTCAGTGGAATTGAGTATATCGTTTAAAAATAAAATACGTTCAATTAGGTGTCAACTAATAATGTGCCCTTTTTTACCTTCCAACCTACATAATACATATGTAGATATAGAAGGTTGGATTGGTCGGTCGGTGCGTGCGTGCGCGAGTGAGTGCGTGTCTGAATGCGTGCGTTTGTGCGTGCGTGTGGTTGCGCGTATACGTTTGTGTGTGAGTGTGTGTTATTATTATTATTGTTATTTTTTAATGTGTGTGTGCGTGTGCGATATAGCAACGCACAGCCTAAACCCCTGGTCCTAGAGACATGAAATTTGGATAGTGTGTTCTTTGTAAAGTGTAGTTATCCACTAAGAAGGTTTTCAAAATTCTACCCCTAAGAGGTTGAAATGGGGGGTTCAATTTTTTTGAGAACATTTTGGCGGGTAAGGCTGATATTATAAACAGCTGTCACTTCTAACATTTACATCCCTGAAGTTGTTGCGTGTTTATATTTGACCTTTGTACTTGTATAAATCTGAAATTCGTTAATACAAGGTGATTCATATTATGCTTTAATATTGAGGCTTTTATGAATTGAAAATGTTTTAGGTAGGGTGATCGATGTTACAATTTGGTACTTGCTTAACGAGTTAAATATTTGATTTGTCTTTTATGTTCCTCACCTGTCATATACAAATTTAAGCTTCAATGTACGTTATAACAAAATCATAATAAGGAAGCTATTTATTATTCCTGAGCGTGAATATTGTGGCCTTCGTCCACAACCATTATATTTATTGTTTAAGGTTTCACTGTGTAATTATAGGGGTTCTAGTTAATGCTTTTAATCTCTGCTCGTGGCAGTAGTAGCCAGTAGAATTTTAGTAACGTGTGAATGGGTTATAGAAAAAAAAACACGTGCAAATATTATTTAGGATTACTACAGCATTAAAGTTCTACGAAAAAATACGGTTGTTAAAACTCATGTAATCGTAAAGTAAACTAAAAGCACAAGTACTCAAACACTTTGAAATAACATAAAAATATAGAGAACTAATGAAGACATCTATTCTATCCCACGGTAGTGCGTGGTATATAAAACAATCATAAATACGTATTTGTAACGGTAATATAAATATTCAAAGTATTCCGGATGTGATTCATAAAAAAAATGTACAGCTTAAGATTGAAGTAGGCGGTTAGTTCCTGCTTAAAGTTATATACCTGCTATAAACCCTCTTTTTATAACAGTACACAAACATAACCATTATCATAAAAATTCGTTTTAGTAGCTTTAATGACAAAAATAAATAACTAGATCGAAACCGAAAAAATAAAAAATTAAAAAAAATATTAAATTAAATAAACAAATACCTAACTCCAATTCAGAAATCTAAATTAAAAGTAATTAAATGATTTGGTCGCAAATAAAAAAACAGCAAGTCCGGTAAGTAGCACGAGAACCAAGAATCGCGTAGGGAACAATCTAATTTAAATATGTGATTGAAAATTATGTATACACACACCGTCGATGTATTAGCATGTGTAGTGTAGCTTATAATCCTCATGTGTCTGTGAGATCTATTTCTGAAGAGTGTGCCGTATCAGTTGGTTCTGTCCATAAAATATTAAAATCTAATAAATACAAACCATTTAAAATTCATTTGGTACATGGACTGCATGCAGGAGATCAAGATCGCAGACTTAGTTTTATCACCGGAGTTATTATGGAACATTATGCGCAAGACCCTAATTTTCTAGGTCGTATCGTGTGGTCTGATGAAAGTAATTCCCATTACTGGTCGTCAGAAAATCCTCATTGGGTAAGAGCAACCAATTTCCAAGTGAGATGGAACGTAAATGTATGGTGCGGAATGATAGATGACAAATTGATTGGCCCACATTTTTTTAATGGTACCTTAACAGGCCAACGCTATTTGGATTTTCTTGAAAATCAACTGCCTCCTTTGCTTGAAGATGTAAATGTAAATCTGCGGCAAGTGATGTACTTTCAACAGGATGGCGCACCGGCGCACAATAGCGCAATAGTGAGAAATTATCTAAGTAGAGTGTTTCCGCAACGATGGATAGGTACAAATGGTCCCATTATGTGGCCAGCTCGTTCTCCTGACCTTAGTCCCTTAGACTACTTTCTTTGGGGACATTTAAAGAGTGTAGTGTATGAAACACCTTCTAGAGATGTAGAGGAGTTACAAAACAAAATTATAATTGCTTGTGCAAACATACCACGAGAAACTTTAAGAGCGGCAACTAGTGTTACATTAATTAGGCGTTATCAAACGTGTGTAGAAAATGATGGAGAAACATTTGAACATTTAATTTAATTTGTATGCTTTCAATTAATAAAATTCCAAAAATTATTTTTTTTCTCAGAAACTACAAAAGATAGGTTGGTAGGAGTCTTAATAAAAGTCATCACAAATATGTCATAGAATCCAAAAATGAAATAAAAAATAGGGCATTGCATTTAAAAAATTGAAGTGAGATAGCGCCACCTGGCGGTGATGGGCGTTGATTCAAATCTTTGTGCCAACAAATGTGCGCCCTTGGAAGATATTTACAAAAATATTTTCATAATTTAAAAATGTTCATCCGCTCTCAGATATTGCACTGTCCCATTCCTCGCTGAACACGCTGTATATATACATATATATATATATATATATATATATATATATATATATATTCATACAGTAAGTATGCAATCTATATTATTTATACCTTTCTTGACTCATATTTCTACTTCTTACTTTCTTGCAAGTCGGGGCAAATAACTGTCCGCTAGTATCACGATACCGTTAGTAGCGAATGCTACATCGTCTGGGGCGTGATTTGGCTAGTAAATGGTCTGCCCGCTATGTAAGTACTAAAAAGAACAATGCAATTGCCTCGAATTGACCTGGCTACAAGAGGCGGTTATGGTCGAAACAGACAGCCCCGTTGCTGACGATTGTGCAAGGAAGGCATTGGGGTAATCGTGAGTGAAAGAGCGAAAAGAATTGTTAAACAGTACGAATTGGTATTCCCCGGATGATTTGAGTTAGAATGAAAGTGGAGTTTCGACGAACTATGTGGAGAGCGTATTGAACGTAAAAGGAAGAGTGGTGATATTGGGAGATATGAATGGATGGGTGTGTGTACAGAAAGCACATACTGAACGCGTCCTAGAAAAGTTCGGAGACCAAAGAGTCAATCGTAATGGTAAACACCTGGTGAACATCTGTGTGGCGAGAAACCTGTTTGTATGTAATACGTGGTTTAAACATAAAAATGTGCAGACGTATACATGGCAAAGAAGTGAATCTAAAAGTATGATTGACTTGATAGTGTATGATAAACGACTTAGAATCTTGGTGAGAGACACAAAAGTGATGCGCATATTGGGTGTAGAGCGGACCACTTTTTGGTAGTATCGATAGTATGTTTCGGGCAAAGGTGGATCTGTAGAGGGAAAGTAAACGTAGTGCGAACGTCCAGAACTAGGGTAAACAAACTAGTGGATGATAGTGCGAGAATGAAATATCCAAATGATGTGAGTAAAAAGTTGAATGTGTGAAACAGTGTGGAACGAACAAATAAAAGCAATTACGTTGAAAGTGCATGGATAAGTTTGAAAGACTGTGTTGTTAATTGTGCCGTGCAGATATTCATGCATGCAGCAGGTGATTGAAATGTGTATAAGTGTAAAAAGGAAGCTGTACTGTGCCTTTGTAGATCTGGAGAAAGCATATGAGGGAGTGAATAAGGAGAAGCTATGAGAAATATTAAATGAATATGGCGTAAGTAAAGGTCTACTAAACGGAATAAGGGCAGTATATAACGGTAGTCGGGCATGTACCGATACAAATTGTGTAACGGTTGATAACGTAAATGTACGAGTTCTGGAATGCAGATGACAGTCTTATAAAGTGACAGTGCGGATGAGCTACAAACTGCCCTGAGGAAGGATGATATAGTCTGTGAGAGCGTGGACCTAAAGGTAAACGTGAACAAAACTAAGATTGTGGTGTTCAATAGGAAAGGTGAGAAAAATAGTAGGGTTTTACCCTACAAGATGAAATTATGGAACAAGCGGACAAGTTGGTATATCTGGGTAGAATGTTCACTACAGATGGTACAATGGATGGGGAGATTGGACGAAGGGTAAACTCTGGAAGGGAAGTGACTAAAAGTATGTGGAAGATAATGAGAAATGAAAGCATGAGCTTAGCTGCGAAACGAGCAATCTTTAATGGCGTGTTTGTCCCGTCAGTACTGTATGGAAGTGAGACATGGGTATTTCAAAAAAAGCACGAAATAAAAATTAATTTCGTTCCTATGAGATTCCTGCATGTGGTAAAACGAGAAGGAATAAGATAAAAAATGAGTGTATAATGTAGTGTGTACGTTTGTGTATGATTGTGTGTTATTATTATTGTTTTTAATGTGCGTGTGCGTGTGCGTATGCGTGTGCGTGTGCGTGTGAGTGTGCGTGTGCGTGTGCGTGTGCGTGTGCGTGTGCGTGTGCGTGTGCGTGTGCGTGTGCGTGTGCGTGTGCGTGTGCGTGTGCGTGCGTGTGTGGATGTATGATAGTATATACGATAACTCCAGAAAGAAAACATTGTTTTGATTTCGCTTGGAGCTGATTAGATTTTGGGAGAATTCCAGCGGCAGAGCGGGGGGGTTGTTTGATCAAATATGTCTAAAACAGCTGCATATTTCAAAGATATAAAAATACCTAGACCTTAAACATATCGATTAATTATATTATATTCAATTTAGCGGCAAAAAAATTCCTAAGGTAGAATTTAAGTGTTAGTTAAATATTTTTCAATATCTGAATAACGAATAATTTTATAAGAAAAAGTGTAGACGTATTTATTAAAGAAAATTTAAGGTTACATAAGTTTTCTTTGGAAAGTTTGTGCGTCTGCGTGCGTCTGAGTGTGCACGTACGTATGCTTGGGCGTGTGTGCCTGTGCGTGTGCGTGTTGTGATCAAGTATTTGTAAAGCAGCTATATATTTCAAAGATATAAAAATACCTAGACATAAATCTTAAACATGTCGATTACTTATGTTCTATGTAATTTTTTTATACGCGTAATTTGGCGGTAAATACATACGCACCCACAGAGGATGCGGACGAAAATGAAAAAGAACAATGTTATACCAAGTTAGAAGAAATATGTGACTCAATACCTAAACACGATACCCTGCTAGTTGTTGGCGACTTTAATAGACAAATTGACAAAGAAGGTTATGTAAAGGATGTGACTGGGAGGTACACAATAAACGATATTGCAAATAATATTGAAATGGACTGAGCAACCTGGCGGCAGCAATGAACCTAACAATCAGTAGCACAAGATTTAAACACAAAAAAACACATAAGATTACATGGAGATGGCCAGGGGAAAACACAGAAGAAGGTAATCAAATTGGCCGCATTTTGATGCAAATGAAAAGACAGTCTTCAATAACAGATGTCCGGTGATATAGAGGAGCTAACGCTGACTCGGGCCATTACTTACTCATAGCAAGTATGAAACTGAAAGCAATCAACTACAGAAACGACACCACAACATACAGCAAAAAAATTGTTGTAGAAAAATTAAACAGTGACAACTACAAAGAATTGTACAAACAAAGTATTGCAACAGAAATAGGGAAGAATGGAAAGAAAAATAATATAAATGAGGAATGGGAACATATAAAAGAAGTCGTACAAAAAAGCGCACAACAAACCTTAGGGTATATGCAAAAAATTAAATGGAAGAAATGGTTTGATCAGGACTGTGAAGAGAAAAACAAGTTGAAGAAAGAGGCAAGATTAAAATGGCTACAGACAAAGAACTTAGAAAAGAATCCTATAAACTATATAAACAAAAGAAAAATGCTTGGATCAAAGAAGAGATGGAAAAAATAGAGCAGTTCAGTAAAGCAAACAACACAAAGAAATTCTACAGAGAAATAAAGGAAAAAAAGTCGAAGCACCAAATTAGGACTAGGGGTATGAAGAACGAAGAAGGTAAACTAGTACATGAACCAGAAGCCATAAAAAAAAATATGGGAAAAGCATTTTCAGCAGCTACTTAATAGACAAAGTGAAGAAGTACAAGACCTAGAAGTAGAAATGAACAGCGAAGAAATACAAGAAGCAACATATGAAGAACTAATACAAGTAGTAAATAGAATCAAAAATTGGAAAGCACCAGGGAAAGACTGCACAAATGGAGAGCTTATAAGGTATGGAAGCAAAGAATTACATCAGAAACTGTATGAAATGATGGAGAGCAGAACAGCTACCCAAACGATGGAAAGAAGGTATAATTATAACCATCAAAAAGAGTGGTGACCCTGAGGAATATAAGAACTATCGAGGAATTACATTACTTAATACAGCTTATAAAATCTTTACAGCTCTGATAAATAAGCGTCTACTGAAATATACCAATAACATAATAGGGAATTACCAAAACGGTTACACCTCTGTGAAATCCACGGTAGACGTACTACACATAATTAAACAAATAATTGAAAAGGCCCACGAACTTAATTTCGATATAGATCTACTGTTCATCGACTTCCAACAAGCCTTCGATAGAGTAAATAGGAAATCATTAATCAGGGTGATGAAACAAATGTTAATAGCAAGGAAACTAATAAGAATGATCGAAGAAACAATGAAAGAATCCACTAACTGTGTAAGAACGAATGTAGGCGATACAAACAATTTTGAAGCAAACTTCGGTATAAGATAAGGTGATATTCACAACACTTTTCAATATTGTATTGGAAAAGGTCATGAGCAAAATAGATTACCAGGGAACCATAATAAATAAATTAGCACAATTCATCGCATACGCAGATGATTTAGTTATAATAGCACGCTCTAAAGATATACTGGTAAGGAATTTTAGAATAATAGAAAAAAGAAGCACTAACAATAGGTCTGAAAATAAATGAAAACAAAACCAAATACATGAAACTGCAAAATGGTACAAAAAAAAACCAAGAAACATGTACAAATTGACAGTTACAGATTTGAAGAAGCTAGTAACTTCATTTACCTGGGAATACAATTTAGTCAGAATAATGACAGAAGAGAGGAAATAAAAGCCAGAATCCAACAAGGATATAAAACCTACTATGCAAACAAACATTTATTGGAAGACAAACAAATAGCAAGTAAAACAAAAATAAATATATACAGAACCCTTATAAGACCAGTAATTACTTATGCCGCTGAAATCATAACGGCCACAAGGAAAGAAGAAAATGAGCTTCGAATCTTTGAGCGTAAAATTTTAAGAACAATACTTGGCCCGATACGAGAAAATGAAGACATAAGACCAAGGATGAATCATGAAATACTGGAAACAATGGGCAGAGAAGATGTAGTCAGATTCATTAAATCCCAAAGAATACGTTGGCTGGGACATATTGTGCGAAGCGAAAATAGCATAATAAAACTAATAACTCAATGCAGACCAACGAAACACGAAATAGAGGTAGACCCAAAAGTAGATGGTTGAATCAAGTTACAACAGACTTACGCGAAATGGGTGTAACACAATAGTGGATACAGATCCAAGAAAGAGAAAGATGGAGACAGATAGTGGAAGAAGCATAAAATCATACTGGCCTATAAGTTGTAAAATAAATTGTAAATAAGTTCTTAATAATAGTGAAGTAAATAATATTGCAGTGAACAACGTTTACTCGGGGACTGATCCACCCTATTAAATGGATCTGGACAGTTATGTTTTATAAAAAACAGCTATACTCCGCATAGGAACGTCAAGCTAATATTATTATTAATTTGTCGACAAAAAATTCCTAATGTGGAACCCAAGTGTTTGTTCAATCTTTTTAATATCTGAATAACAGTTACTTTTATGTCAAAATGCGAAGCCATATTGTTTGAAGATAATTTAATTACACATAACTTTTCTTTATAAAGTATTTTAGTACGAAGCAAAAATTCATTAACAGTTAATTAAATAAGATTGAAACTGCTTAAAACCATGTTATCCATACTTTTAGAGAAGCGGGTGGGTTTGAAATTTTTTTTAAGTTAGCAAATATTATACCTAACTGACTCGAAGTTTTAAACGTACATATGACTGATTATTTCTTTTTGTTTTTACGATGTTGCTTATTTTCGTTGTAAACGTATTAAAAAAGAGATTTCATAATTATCCTAATTTTTAATTAAAGTTATTTCATTTCTTTTAATTCTCACATTGTAAGTTGGAAGGCTGTGTGTTGTTCCACGCCTGATTTTTTAAATTTCAATTCCCAGGTAATATTACTTCAGCATATTTGAATCAATGCTTTCGCTCGCGACGTTTAGAATTAGGCCATCATTGTTTTCTTTTCTCTTTTCGCTGAGAGTAGTGCTAATAACGATATTTGTGTTCTTTACCAATTTATAATACCTATCTACAATAATTTGGTATTGCTTATTTACTGCAATTTGATACCCGACATTAAAGAGTAACCGAGAATGACTTCTTTCACATTATACTTAATCCACTAAATGCAAAATGATATTATTAGTGTTTATTATTTTTCTGTATTATAAAGATGTTGTCTTGAACTAGTAATTCCTAGAACACTTGCCCGCTTGTGTATATAAGAACAACAAATTTTCAAACTAAAAATACATTATCCATTAGGACCAATGAAAGTGCAGATAGATCAAAACGCGTTCCATGTTTTCACTACTAATGTAGTCTGTAGGTTCAATTTTGTTTATTACTCATCCTAATTTTTCCGCCGATGTATGGATAACTATATATTCTTTTCCCAGTTTGTCATTTATTACAAATTCATGATAACACAATATGTCTACTTCGTTTTATTATTCGATTAATATAAATTAAAAGTACTTTAATTGTAAATCAATGACATGCGACAAAACAACAGTAATTTAGTTTTATCGCTTTATGAATTCTATAAAGAAGAAGGCACTTGGTAATAAGTGCCATCATAAATTGAATTTCATGTCAAAGGATAATTTCATAGTAAGAACCTTTTACAAGTGGATTGCTTCTGTTAAAAAATGCATGGATAGTGAACATTGGAAAAATAAAGTATTATTAAGTTCCTATATTTATATGAATGCTTATATGAATAAATATGAAAATGGTTTAATATTTTATGCATTTGTTGACATTAACGTTCCTCTTTTACCAACTACGGCTGCTGCGATCACTATCCAAGCATACAATATATATATATATATATATATATATATATATATATATATATATATATATATATATATATATGTTCTTATTGCAAATAAGATTTATTTAAAAATAAATTAATACAATTAAAAACTGAGACCTCACTAACTATAAGTTAATATGAACTTTGGCTATTGTTATCAATGCATCGTCTTTTATAACAATCATTAATTTACTTAAGATAACTAACATCTGTAAGAATTGATAAATTACAATAATAACAAATATGAAAGTTTCCATGTGATAATATTTGATGAAGTAATTAATATTTGATATTTGACTATTGTTTATAGAATGATATGCTATACTAGCTATTTATATAATGATACATATTATACAAAAATACGGAGAATATAAGTCCTTTCCCCTTAAGAGAGAATGTCCTCATTCTGCGCAGTTATCTGTTTTAAAGGAATCACTTCTTTATCCTGTCTTTGTTTCATAATTCTATTACGTACCTTATTTCTAAATACATAGATCAAAATCACTAAAGCATTGATTTTTAAATCAGTATTTAACATTTCAGCTTCTTCTTTTAAGGTTTTCAAATTCTCTAAATGCTTTGATTCTAGTTTTATAGTCAAGTCAGCTTTATAATTATTAATTTCTATAGGATTCTTGTAAGTAAAATTAACATATGTGTTTTCAAAAGTTTGGTCATCTATTGTTAATGTGCAATTGCTTCTGGATGATACAAAAGCATTAAAAATTGTTTTAAAGTTATTAATTTCGTTGTGACATTCTTCAATTATTTCTAAATCTTGTTTAACTGTTACTAAAATTTTTCCGTTGTCTAATTGAGCATATAACTTATAATTGTTATTGACTACGGCGTATATACAATCTTTGTTATAAGTTATGGAATACTTACTGGTTTCTGTTCTTTCAAAACACACAATTTGTTTTTCTATAACTTTACACTTTTCATTAGTCCATAGTTCTTTTCTTACACATTGAAGATGATATTGGAACGGCGGTATTAGCACCTTGTTTTGCTGATCAGGTATCGGGTAAATTCTTTTGTATTGTAATATTGAAGGATTGAGGATGGGTATATACAATATACATGTCATTGAATCTTCTGTTGACAAAATTCTAAACTTTGAAAATTCCAGTAATTAAAAATATGGATTTTATCTAATTCAGGCAAGTCCGTCTTTCTATAAATTAATTTTAAATGATCGATAATTTCAATTATTGCTATATGAGACATAATTTCGAGATTTGTTATTTCAGAAAAGCTAAAGAAATTGTTCTTTCAATAGTTTGAAGGATGTCTAATAATTTGGAACTTAAATAATTATTGTATTGAATAATAAACTGCGTATCAAGAATACTGTTCACCTTATTTAATTCATTAATAAATAAATCAGTGCTGTTCTGGATTGTTCCCAAATCTTTGGAGTACCTTTCAGTGATTTGATTAGCAAATGAAATGTATTTATCAACTTGTTGAATAATTTTATAGTAATTATATAGTGAATTGAGATTTTTATTAATTTCAGTTAAATCGTTGTTGTCAGGGTTTGGATAATTGTTTTCTATTACCTTACAATTTTATTTTAACACATGGACTAATTTCTGGATCATAACGTTTGAATTTGTGTCTAAAATTACTACCTTACTTAATATTTGATAATAACTTAATTATAAATCTGTTGTATTAATATAGAAGTAAAACTTATGATAATGATCTACCAATTTGGTTTGGCCGATTTCCTTGGTAATGTACCCATTTGCATTAAATTTTTCAATTTGAAGGCGCTGGTTCTGGGCAAATCCTGCAAACAAAATTTCTTTTTAATACGTTTCATTTTTCTTGTGTGTATGTTCGCTGGTCTATTTGAACTTTCTCTGAGCCCTTTGATTTTATTTTTATTAACGAATGTTATATTTACTTTATCAAAGCACGGATCTGTTTTTCTAATTCTTTGCCGTGTAAAATAGGCTACTGGTTTATTCATTTCAATAATTGTTTCTTTATCTCTATTTTTGTTTTCTAGAGTGTTGATCCCCTTTTCTAATTGTTTGTCATATAAGTGTTCGTAGAAGGGTAACAATTCAGTTTTTCGTTTTTCGTTGTAGTTTTCATACACAGTTTTGTTTAAATCAATTTCATGTGCATTTCAGTTTTCGTAAGGCCCATACAGTAGAGTAAAAGATGTATAACCCGTTGTAGAGTGTATAGACTGATTGTACATTAATACGGCCGATATCATTGAATTTTGGGGACTTTCGTGTTTATTTTCAATCTTGATCATTCTTAATTTTTCTAAAATGGTGGAGTGTACTCTTTCTATTGGAGAGTTACTGTTACTGTTATAGTTAGTAGTGAAATGCAATTCGATTTTGAATAAAGCACAATATTCTTGGAAGACCTTGTTCTTGAACTCCTTTCCTTCGTCGCAAACGATTCTCTTTGGGTAACCGTGGTGCGAAAAATAGTCTCAGCTTATTTAACACTGTTAATCCTGATGCGTCTGTTATGTAATAGGCTAGTGTATATCGTAAAAAGAGGTCTATTATTGTTAAAATTTGTTTCCTTCGAAACTGAATGTATCAGTGTGTACTACATCGAAAGGTTTCCTAGCGAGTAAAGGTCCAGAAAATTGAATTTTATGTGAATTTCTATCGTACTTACTAACGTTATAAGTTTCGCATTCGTTAATTACTTTGTTTATTGTGGTTTTTAAGTTAGGCCAGCAATATTTAGTTTTTAAGTGATTATAGGTTTCTAGTATGCCATTGTGATTATTAGAATTATATTTATCTATTACTTCGAATTGTTCATTCGATTGTTCTATATCTTTTGTTAGAAGGTTGTTTTTAACAAATTTTTGTTATTGAATAAATTACTTGTTATTTCGAAAAATTTAGATTCTAATTCCTTATCTTTATAAGTTTTTGGATCTATGATTTCCTTTAGCATTCGCGAAATGTTTTCTAGATCGTTACCTTGTCTAATTGTAACAACATAGTTATGTTTCAAGAATGGTCTTTGATATTCTATTTTATATTGGTCTCCTAGTTTTAAGATTACGCGATACGTGAAATGATTTATTGGATTGTCAGAAATTGATACTGAGAATATTGGATTTTCAGTCGATGTATGTTGTGTATTATTCGATTGATCATCTTGTTGTCTGTTCAATGATTCTTCTAAATCATCGGACGAAGGGTTTTCGTCGATATTTGGGATTATTGACATACGGTCTGGTTCTGTATCGTTTGAGGTTTCCTTTGTATTTATTTCGATTCACGATAACGCATCGGCTACTAAATTTTCTTTGCCTTTCTTGTATTGTATTTTGTAGTCAAACTCTTCGAGTCTCAACCTCCATTTAACTAGTCTCGAATTTGGATCCTTAAGAGAAAATTACCAAACTAGCGGTTTATGATCTGTTTCTATTATAAATTTTTTCCGTAAGTGTATGGCCTAAAATGTTCCGTGGTTTCTACTAGACTTAGCAATTCACGTTCGATAGTTGAATAATTGCGTTCAGCACTATTTAAAGCCCTCGAGTAAAATGCAATTGGTTTGTTATTTTGCGATAAAACTCCTCCTATGGCTACATTGGATGTAACATGAAAAGTTTTTTCAAAGTCTGGATACGTTAATACTGGTGCATTGGTAAGTAATTCCTTGCATTGATAAAATGTTTGCAAATAATTTTGATCTGTGATATCAATTTTGAATTCTTTTTAAGACATTTGGTAAATGGTTTATACAAGTTTAGCGAAGTTTTTATAAATCTTCTGTAATATCCTACAAGTCTAATGAGAGCTCATTTCTTTTACTGTTTTCGGAAGTGGGTAGTCTTCTAAAGCTTTAATTTTTGCGGGGTAAGGTTTTATACCTTGTGGTGTAATTACGTGTCTTAGGAAGGCTACTTCTTCACACAAAATTCCGACTTATCTAGTTGAACTTTTAAATTATATTCTCTTAATTTTTCATATATCTGTCTAATGTGTACTGAGTGTTCATGAAGTGATTTTGAGAAGATTACAATATCGTCCATGTATACAAAACAGAATTTATACAGGTATGGGCGTAAAATACTGTCCATTACTCTTTGGAACATACTCGGGGCGTTTTTAAGTCCGAACGGCATTGGAACGTATTCGAAATAACCATGGTTTACCGAGAAAGCAGTTTTTCCATCGAATCATGATCCATTTCTACCTGATGGAATCCTTAGGCAAGATCTAAGGTAAAAAGTACATGCATTTTCTTAGATTGTCCAATATTTGGTTAATTCTTGGGAGTAGATATTTGTCTTCAACCGTTTTTCATTTAGTTTCCTATAGTCTATAACAAGTCGCCATTTTCTTTTCCGCTCGCATGTGGTTTTTTCGGTACATAAGGTGAAATGCTTGGTCTAATAATCGTGTTATCAAGCAGTTTTTGAATTTGATTTTGGATTTCATGTTTCAAGTGATGTGGATATCGGCATGATTTACAATAAACTGGTTCGTTATCATTTGTTCTTGTGTTTTACAGCGTCGGTAAAAGTTAAGTCACAATTTTCGTTGTAAAAGGTGTCCTTATATTCCTTGCACAAAGATATCATTTCTGTTTTTTTCTTCTAGACTAAGATGATTAGTTCGAATGACATTTGAAATACCAATCTTAAAATTTTAAATTTTTGGATTTACTAAATCAACATTGGTAATAGGTTCTACCTCGTATTGCTGTTGCAAATTTCTACTTCACGTTCTTCTTTAAAAGGAAAAGTGAAAATGCCATTTTTTGCAACGGTAATTGATTCTGCAATAATGTAATTGTCTAATTTAATTTCTGGGATTATAACTTGTCCTCGATCGACATTTGCGGGAATTTTAGCACTATTTCTAAGAATTTGTTTTACTGATTTAATTCTTCGGCTTTAGTTCCATAAAAAAACGGTATTTTAGAATTACCTATCTCTAATGTTTATTATAATTAATCGTAGCTTTAAGTTATTGGAAATCTTCACTTCCTATTAATGCGTCAAATCTATCATGCCATTGTATTATATGAAAATTAATTTTATTATCAAGTCCAAATTCTTTTAAAATAGGATATGATACATTCTGATTATCGGTTATCGTATTATTTAAACTTTTAACAGTAAATAGTTTAAAAAAAAAATTTTTTGTTCATAGGCGGGACCCGAATTTATTATTGAATTGGAAGCTCCGCTATCTATTAACATTTTTAATTTTAAACTAGGAATCGTTATGAATGGTAGTTTTGGTTTGCTTGTTAGCGAATTTAAATATAAATTTGTGGTTCCGAGGCAGGTATTCTAAAGTTTTCAGTGGATTCAAATAGGGTTTCAGGAAAATTTTCAGTAAATTCAAAAGTTTCAGGGTTCTGATAATCTTCTTGATTATCTTCGTCGTTTTCCACTATTGCTATTGATTGTTCATCGTCTTGAAAACAGTTAAATTCTTCGGAATGAAAATTACGGGGGCCCGTGCTTCGAAAATAGTTCTAAGTGTTACGTGAAATAATGAGCTGTTGATTTGGTCTGCCAGTATTTCGTGTGGACATTGACATCGGGGCTGGTGTTGACTCAGGTTCCTTCTTGCCAAATACTTGCGAATTTGTAGAATAATTTGTGAACACTGGTTTCGTCTGGAAATTTATCGAACCACGCTGAAATTGATTTTGACCTAGATTACGGTTCGTAAATTGTAGTGAAGGTTTATAAAAAAGGTTTGAGTTTGCCCGTTGAAACTGTTTTGGTTGTTTTATTCGAGAAATTATTGAATTGTCTAGTTGTCGATGGTTTTTGTCGAACAAAATTTTGAGAATTAACCTGTTGTTTATAATTATCATAGTTTCTTAACAATCTTCTAGTGATTCTATATTTTGGTAAGATATAAAAGACCTATGTGGTTCTAATAAACCTGACATGTAGGTGAATAAATCCTTTTTTGTATAAGCATTAGTTTTATAATTTTTAAGGTTAACATCTGTTTCATTTATGGTTACGTGTTGCAATTTACTTTTAATTTTTTCATAATATTCATCGTAAATTTAGTTTGTTAATTGAATACACGTTATTAAATCATTTTCTAGTAGTGTTTCGTTTCTAGGGTTTATTAATTTTTTCTTTACCTTATCCCAACTTAAGCAATTTGAAATTACTAAAGTGTCCCTAGCAGTACCAACTAGTTTGGAGCAGCAAATTTAGAACAATAATTTATTTAATGCACAGTCTTCGTGACCTGGTCAATTATTTCTATAATTAGCTATAAATTTTTCACACTGTTGTATGAAATATAATAAGGTTCTACTTCCCCCTTCATATTGAGGAATCATTTCTTCAGCAATGTTTATTTCAGTATAAGTTGCCATTATTATTTGATTATTAATTAATTGATTATCAGAATCGGAGTTACTTGAATGACTAGATATTTTTATAGGTGACCTATCGCGGAATTCAGCCATAAAAGATTCCAACTCGTATATTGTAAAAAGAAAGATAGAAAAAGAGTGTTATTAGTTACAAAACTAAGGTTGCTAATAGTGTCTCAGGTATGCCTTGCAGCTGAGAAGTACCACAGCGGTTGAGGATTATCGATGGATGGTGTTGCTATTGTTGCAGACTCTGGTTTTTGTTTTGTTTCGTAGGCGTTGTCTAAATTGAGGTCCGTTGAAGGAAAAGTACCTCGGTAGGCCGGATGGATATTCTTACCAAAATTTGCTTAGCACGATGATGAATAATGACGGTATACCCAATAAAGATTTAAAAATCGCCGACACTACATTATATTATATAGATCCGTTCGGGTATCCTGTTCGCTGCGCCAATTATGTTTTTATTGCAAATAAAGTTTATTTAAAAATAAATTATTACAATTACAAACTGAGAGCTCACTAACTATAAGTTAATATGAACTCTAACTATTGTTATCAATGCAGCGTCTTTTATGACATTCATTAATTTACTTAAGATAACTAACATCTCTAAGAATTGATAAATTACAATAATTACAAATATGAAAGTTTTCATGTGATAATATTTAATGAAGTAATTAATATTTGATGTTTGACTATTGTTTACAGAATGATATGTTATGCTAGCTATTTATATAATGATATATATTATACAAAAATACGGAAAATATAACTATATATATATATATATATATATATATATATATATATATATATATATATATATATACACACAGTGTCCAGAAAAACCACACGTGGCAATCTTCCTTGGACTATTTTGAGTAAAAATCCTAATATAAAATGCACAAGGTTATCAAAGTTGAAAAGTTTTGGTCACAAATATGCATATTTTATTTCAATTCTATTCCTTTGGCAATTACGTTTAACATTTTAAGACTTTTTCAAAGTCGTATTTCATTTAATTCTCATTGCACGCCAGTAATTAACTTTTTAAACATTTATAAAAGCGCATTTTTGTAAATTAGGACGGTTTTCAACACTGCAAATTTCAACAGTTTTGACAATTATGATATGTCACGCCAATTGTCAGATTTTCAGTGTCATCAGTACCGTACTTGTTTTCTCATTGTGATTATCATTTGTGTGTTCTTGTTTTTCGTTTCTTTGTTAGACAAACGTTTCGTTAAAGTGAACAATGGAATTCAGTATACATCAGCATAACCAGTAGTAAGGGTATGCTGATATTTACTTTGTGTCTGGCTTCTGTAATGGAAATGCGACTCCGCCGGGAAATAATGACGATGGGATGAATAGAATATTGGCTGCGGTGCAATTGATCACACCTGAAATATTTCGAGCTGTTTAAGCTGCTATCCCACGTATGAAACACTCTGACCTCCTCACCTTCCAAGTTCAAGTCCACACAGAATGCCTCGGTGCTTTGCAAACAATAATATGAATTAATAATATGTAGTTAATATGAAGTACAACTCTGTATTTTAATAATTAATATCGCCAAATTGACATACCGATTTGTTTGCGTTTTACTTAGTTACACACGACTACATGATACCTGTGTGATTATGTGTTGCCAGATGTACACATTTACTGTGTTGCTCCTGGTGGGCTCTGAAGGCATTTTTGTATTAGGATTTTTTACTCAAAATAGTCCAAGGAAGATCGCCACATGTGGTTTTTCCACTATTTTCTGGACACCGTATATATATATATATATATATATATATATATATATATATATATATATATATATATATATTCAATAAAGACATTATTCGGAACAACTTGTGTTTATTAACGTGAAAATATACAATATTCAACGTTTCGGGGACTTACTATGTCCCCTTTGTCAAGAATGATATTTAGTAATGAAATATGAAACAAGCTAACTAATTAATTATAATAATTTTGATGAACGAGTTCTGTTTCGATTTGCAGATCCAAGGTATGACGTTGAATTTGGAATTGTATTAGATGCCGGAATGTTAACAGAATCTTGAGTATCAGGATTTAGAGGTGATGTAGATGTAATATTGGCCGAGATGTTGGGAAGATTTTGAGTTACTGGTAATTTTGAATTTTGTTTAATAAGGTTCTTCCAAATATGCGGTATCCTAGAACTATCATCACGTTTGTTAAGGGCATTAGGCCTCTTCTCAATTTCAATGGCTTCTCTAGTAATCCGCTGGTGTAAATTATATAAAGGAGCAAGTAATCGAATATTGTTTGTGTTAATTTCGTGTCCAGTATCTAAATAATGATTAGCCAAAGATGACGAAGGATTTTGTTGTTTGATGGCCAGTTTGTGTTCATTAGCTCTCACATGTAATTTTCGATTTGTTTGTCCAATATAACTTCTTGTGCACCCGTTGCAAGGTATCTCGTATACTCCTTGATTTTCATTACAAATTTTGTCTTTCGGATTCTTCAAAAGTTGGTGTAAGGTAAGGTAAGGTTTAAAAACGGGTCTAAATTCATGTTTGGGAAATTTTTTAGCGATTTTATCAGTGATTCCTTTTATATATGGTAAAATTACTGGAATTTTATGTTCGGTATCTAATGAGTTGGAATGGTTTTTAGGTTTTCTGATTTTATTGACAATTTTGATTATTTCGTTCTGGCTGTAATTATTTTGAATTAAAATATTATGAATAGTATTCATTTCGTCATTTCTAGAATTTTGATCTGATAGATGATAAGAACGGGATATTAAAGAGTTCATAACGCTATGTAAATGACTGGGGTGATGATGTGAAAGAGAATTTAGGTATCTGTTTGTATGGGTAGGTTTCCGGTAAACACTATGTGAAAATTTGCCATTATCAAGTCTTGTTATAAGTGTATCTAAAAATGGGAGAGAGTTATTTATTTCAATTTCCATTGTAAATTTAATGTTGTTATGAATTTGGTTAAGGTGATCTAAAAAAAGATTTAAATTTTCTTTTCCATGCGACCAAATTGCAAACGTGTCGTCATTCTTGACAAAGGGACATAGTAAGTCCCCGAAACGTTGAATATTGTATATTTTCACGTTAATAAACACAAGTTGTTCCGAATAATGTCTTTATTGAATAATACTACTTGTGGAAACTTAAGTAATAACATAATTAACCTTTACGGACAGGATACATTGAAGTTGACCAAAATATTTCGAAAATTACGTATCAAAAAATCTGAAACAATAACTAATTTAATCTTTTGAAGCGATGCAGAGATAACAAAATTATACCCATAGCCTTTAAACTAAAACCAAGACCAGATATTTATGGTTCTAAAGGGATTTTATCTAAAACAAGTACTGCCCTTTTAAAAAAAGCAATTTCTAATGAAAGAAGCAAACTCGACCATCTCAACCGAAAACTTTACGATACCTTTCAAACTTTAAGTGCTATTAATATTCATCCATTCATATTTGATACTTTAGATCGCCTAATCGAAAATACAGCAGAAAATTCATCGATCATAAAATCTACTAGACAAAAGAAAAAATTTGATCTCCTTTCTAAAACATCTCTTCAGAATTTGGAACTATTAAAAACTGTACATAATTTTAGTGATACAACATTTAACAAAACAACTTTGAACATTCTAGCAAAAGGATTTAACTTCGCAATTACACCTAACAAAATCCCAGTAGAAAACATTATTACAAACGTTGAATTCGCCTTAAAAGACACTGAACCAACAACAGCTGATACAATTAGACTTAATGTGGCACACGTTCTTCAAAATTCTAGACTTCCTAAACAAAACCTTAATAAACAAGAATTTACTACTTTAAATAAAATTAGAAACAATAAAAATATATTGATATTACCAGCTGATAAAGGTAATGCAACTGTAATTGTGAATTCGAAGGATTATCACCTTAAAATGTCCAAATTACTAATTTCTCCTGAATATAAGAAAAATTCTAGTGATCCCACAACCTATTTGGAAAAGAAGACTAAATCTATAATAAACGGTACCAATTTAGAAAAAGAAATTAAACAAAAATTGATACCAAGAGAAAAAAGCTCAAGAGTTCCCAAAATTTACGGTGTACCTAAAATCCATAAAGAAAATTGACCTTTAGATCCTCATGACATTTTAGTAAGTTTTGATGTTACATCGTTGTTTACCAAAGTTCCCGTTGAAGAGACTATAAAATTTTAAAAGAAAAACACTCCATCAGTCAAGATTTTTTAAATCTAATCCACCACTGCATGAATTCTACATACTTCTTATATAATAAACAATTTTATAAACAAGTACAGGGAGCACCCATGGGATCCCCACTTTCACCAGCTTTTGCCAACATTTATATGGAGGATTTCGAAATTAACGCCCTAAATTCCACACCATTAAAACCTAAGATTTGGTATCGCTACATCGACGACACGTTTGCAATTTGGTCGCATGGAAAAGAAAATTTAAATCTTTTTTTAGATCACCTTAACCAAATTCATAACAACATTAAATTTACAATGGAAATTGAAATAAATAACTCTCTCCCATTTTTAGATACACTTATAACAAGACTTGATAATGGCAAATTTTCACATAGTGTTTACCGGAAACCTACCCATACAAACAGATACCTAAATTCTCTTTCACATCATCACCCCAGTCATTTACATAGCGTTATGAACTCTTTAATATTCCGTTCTTATCATCTATCAGATCAAAATTCTAGAAATGACGAAATGAATACTATTCATAATATTTTAATTCAAAATAATTACAGCCAGAACGAAATAATCAAAATTGTCAATAAAATCAGAAAACCTAAAAACCATTCCAACTCATTAGATACCGAACATAAAATTCCAGTAATTTTACCATATATAAAAGGAATCACTGATAAAATCGCTAAAAAATTTCCCAAACATGAATTTAGACCCGTTTTTAAACCTTACCTTACCTTACACCAACTTTTGAAGAATCCGAAAGACAAAATTTGTAATGAAAATCAAGGAGTATACGAGATACCTTGCAACGGGTGCACAAGAAGTTATATTGGACAAACAAATCGAAAATTACATGTGAGAGCTAATGAACACAAACTGGCCATCAAACAACAAAATCCTTCGTCATCTTTGGCTAATCATTATTTAGATACTGGACACGAAATTAACACAAACAATATTCGATTACTTGCTCCTTTATATAATTTACACCAGCGGATTACTAGAGAAGCCATTGAAATTGAGAAGAGGCCTAATGCCCTTAACAAACGTGATGATAGTTCTAGGATACCGCATATTTGGAAGAACCTTATTAAACAAAATTCAAAATTACCAGTAACTCAAAATCTTCCCAACATCTCGGCCAATATTACATCTACATCACCTCTAAATCCTGATACTCAAGATTCTGTTAACATTCCGGCATCTAATACAATTCCAAATTCAACGTCATACCTTGGATCTGCAAATCGAAACAGAACTCGTTCATCAAAATTATTATAATTAATTAGTTAGCTTGTTTCATATTTCATTACTAAATATCATTCTTGACAAAGGGACATAGTAAGTCCCCGAAACGTTGAATATTGTATATTTTCACGTTAATAAACACAAGTTGTTCCGAATAATGTCTTTATTGAATAATACTACTTGTGGAAACTTAAGTAATAACATATATATATATATATATATATATATATATATATATATATATATATATATATAATTCCGAAAAGATGGTTGTGGTTGTTTTGGAGTAAAATTATGAAATAATTTCAAAAATAACTTTAATCTTAATAAAAATAAATCGTACGATGGATTAGATGGATAAATAGACATTATTCAGCGCAAGAGGAATCGTCAAAATTTAGAACAAAATATTATCACTTGAATTGAAAATCGTATTGAAACAAACAGGGCGTGTTTTGTACAACGTCGACTTCAATGAGTGATAGCAGTTATTGAAGATTAATTAACAGGCCAAATAAATATATTTATTTAGCTGCTTAATTAATTTTCCAAAACTATTATCATTTACTGAAGAAAATAACTGCAATGTTTACATCTTAATGAACAATGAACACTGCAGCATATAATAATAATAATAATAATAATAATAATATTTATTGTGTAGCTTATTTCACCAATATTTACACTTGTCAGAATTGTTAATTATCTAAAATACATAAATGGCACATTTGACTGATTAAAATGAATAACAAAATAGTCGTTTATATTATATAACGGATTCTTAAGTAACACTGCTTTAATACTGGATTTAAATTGACTAAAAGATAAATTTCTTACATTGGTAGGCAGTGCATTAAAAAATTTAACAGCCCAGAAGTTAGGTCCATTTTGTGACTTAGATAATCTTACATAATTACAATGTAAGTTATCTTTGTTCCTAGTATCATAAGAATGTATTTGACTATATGTTTCAAAAGTAGGAATATTATTCTTGACATAACATAAACAAACAAAAACAAATAACGAGTACATGGTCATTACACGAAGTTTAACGAAGGATTGCTTACAGTCGGAAGCGTATGGCAGACGATCTACAACACGAATCGCTCTTCTTTGCAAGGCGAAAATTCTTTTTGCGCTCGGGGCGTGTCCCAAGTAATAATTCCGTATAAAATATGGCAATGACAAAGCGAGAAATACGCAATCCTTAAAATTTCAGCCGAAACAGACGTAGCTAAATTGCGTAATGCAAAGATGTTTTTGCTAATTTATACGAGATATGATTTATATGATTGTTCCAAGATAGCTTAGTGTCCATTCTGATACCTAAGAATATGCACTCATTACTATAGCTTCCGGAAGCGATGTAGTGTCTTAAGGTAAATACACCATTCTGAGTTTTATCTTTTTTTAAAACTAGATCGTTAGAGTTGAACCATGTCTCGGCATGGTTAACTGCAACAGTGCAGTGAGAAATTGCAGTGTCAAAGTCAGAGTTTGAATCGGTAAGAGTAGTATCATCAGCAAAGAAAATTGATAATACATTATTTAATTTATTTAAATAATAAGGCATATCATTTATATATATAAGAAAGAGTAAGGGCCCCAATATAGAGCCCTGAGGAACTCCTTGCTTGAGATTAAATTGACTAGAATACGTGTCACCAATCTTAACCGTTTGCATTCTATTAGATAGATACGAAGATATCAAGTTGACACTGGTCCTATTTAAACCGTATTTATCTAGTTTTTGTAGCAAGACGTTATGATTCACTGAATCAAACGCCTTGCTTAAGTCACAAAACGCAGTAACACTAAATTGACCTTCCTCAAAACATTTAATTACATTATTTGTAAATTCCGTAAGGGCATTGCTGGTTCCTTTACCCGCCCTAAATCCGAATTGGTTATAGTAAAAAAGACGATTCGTTTCAAAATATTTTCTAATTCGTTTTTCCAAAACGCGTTCGATTACTTTTGAAAAAATAGGCACTATAGTAATAGGTCTGTAGTTTGACATATTCTCAGTATCACCTTTCTTATAAAGAGGTAGTACCAATGCGACCTTTAAACAATTAGGAAATTGTCCACTTTGAAAACAATTGTTAATTAATGCGGTTAAAGGGCCAATAAGGATGTGAATATTCTTTTTTAATAAGCAAGAATTGAGTTCATACACATCCTTAGTTCTGCTGGACGATAACGACTGCATGGCTTCTCTGACATCATTATAAGTTACTTCAAGTAAACTAAAACTAAGATTAGCAGGAATAACAATATCAAACAAAGATAACGGATCAACTTTTGGGTCTGCCTTTAGGAGTAATATATTTTTAGATACATTTACAAAATGTTGGTTCCACTGATCAGCTGTAAATTTATTGGTCAATGCATCATTATTACACACTTTGTTAGTGTTAATAATATTCCAAATTGCTTTATTTTTATTATTTGAATTTGATATCACTTTATCGTTAGCGGCGATTTTAGCACGTCGGAGTTCAGCACGGTATACCCTTTTGTAATTATTATAAGTTAATTTCAAATCTTCACTACCCCAGAAACTGTAAAGTTCGAGTAAATGGAAAAGGTAACTACGCATTGCTTTTAATGTAGGTGTATACCATGCTATATTTCCATCTTTGTTCCTACTCTTAACTTTTTTTAATGGAAAACATTCTTTAAATAACGATAAAATATGATTCATAAAACGTTCAAATTTATCGCTCACAGGTAAGTTATAGTGTACGTAAGAAAAGTTAGCACATTCAAGAGAATTATGGAAGGAAAAACAGCCTTTCTCAGTGATAGGTCTGACAGTTTTTACATTAATCCCTTTATCAACATAATCATTCGGTAATATGAAAGTGAGGATCTGTGCATAATGGTCTGATATAAAATTGGTGACCGTTTTCGTCGTAACTATGTTTTCTACATTGATATTCGTGAAAATATTATCTATGATGGATTTTGAAGTACCTTGCACTCGTGAATACTCAAAAAACATTTGCCTCAAGCCAAACGATAGTAGTACATTTTTAATATCAATCGAAGTACTTGAACGATCAGCAAAATTGCAGTTAAAGTCGCCACAAATAAACTTTATAATATTTTTACTCTTAAACTTATCTAACAGCTTATCTAATTTGTCCATAAAAATATTATGTGCGGCACTAGGCGGTTTATACAAACAAATAACATTTATAATTACATTATTGACAATGATATTCACAGAACAAGCTTCCAACAAACATTGATCAGTACAATCAAGAGGTAATATATTAACGCTAAAATTTATTTTTTCTTTAACCATTATGAGGACCCCGCCTCCTCGATGATATGTGTTTCGACAGAAGCTAGCGCCTACAGTGTACCCTATAAATTTGAGTACAGAAATTTCACTACTTAATAACCAGCTCTCAGTAATGCAAATTATATCTGGATGATTACACTCAACGAGAAAGTCATATAAAAGATCGAGTTTATTTTGAATACTTCGCACATTTATACACAAAATTGTAATAATACTATTATTGTTACAATTTAAGGATGCTAAGTTTTTTATCACTCGCGGGTGAAAAAACCTATTTAGGTAGGTGCCCTTAGGCCAAATCTCGGAGTTCATTGCCTTATCAAAATTATACAGGTCTACTGTAATTTTGAACGATGCATAATGTTGTGGATATTTTGAATCTAATTTCGAACATTGTATTTCTGGGAAATCCCGTTTTAAATATTCTATTAAATCAGTTTCCTTTGTGCAAGTATCTAATCTAGAAACATACACATATGCCTTCTTAGGTGCAGCCTTCAGAATGAACGTCGATAAATCCATGTTGCCATTCCCAATAACAGGAGGATTCCTGTTCAAAATTTTCTTTTTTCTTAGCTACTGTAGACCACGCACTTTGATTTTCGGTATCAATTTTATTCTCGCTTACTGACGATTCTACATCACTAGATTTTACATGCGTTAAAGAACTCGTGTTGCTATTCTTGATAGGGATCCGATTTTTATTTAAATTAGAAGAATCTTCTGGTTCATTTTTTTTGCCTGACTTTGTCCCCGCTTGACTAGTTTGACTCGAAGCAAGCATATTATCACAGTTGGTGCAATTATGAGAGGCAGATACTTTAGCTTCCAGACGTGCAATTTTATAGTATAATTCCTGTATAAGAAGGTTTTTACTTTGTAAAATAATTTTTAAAAGTTTTACTTCGGAATTCACACCGTTAGGTTCATTAAATACCATGTTTTCTGCATTTAAAATGTCGGTTACATTTTCGTGGTCGACATTTTCGTCAGACTTACAACAAACAAATAAGTTCTTGTGTTTTGTAATATCACATTTAGAAATCTTACCAGCACAACTGTAGTGATAATATTTATTACACACAACACAATTAACTCTTTTAGAGACTGTTTTACTATTACAAACACCACATATTACAGCGGACGGATTTAACGCGTGTTTCCCGTCAACCGCCATTATTCAAAAAATATGCATTATACAATAGTGTTATTCTTTATTGTTAATTTGAAAATAATTCAAAACCCAGAAACTGTAAGGGAAAAAGTATGAGGAACTTTTTGCTCAGTTTTCTAGAGCTTATGTCATTCTGTATGGCGCAAAGGTTCGTTGCGCAAGGGTCTAAGTGGGAGCTCTTAAACCGTTTAGGCTGAGCGTAATCCAATAACGATGTCGTTTTACAGAAGTACAGTGACATATATACTGCGTTTCACTATTTCAATTTATACATTATTTGATGACCGTGAATAACGTTTTTACAGCTGCATTTCCGTACGAATAGATGTAGGCATTTTAATTAATTATTAATACTAATAATAATAGTAATTAATTAATATTTGGTTATGAAGGAAGTAAATATGTTCTATGCATATGGAGATATTTAATGCACACAAATTTGATTACATATCATTCTCTACAAAAGAATGTGTTATTAACAAAGGCACTAACGTACGTAGAATACAGTATGCAAAATCGAATAATTACTGCTGTTTTATTTTAATTACTTTCAGTCACAGTTGAAATTTCTGACAGTGATCTTCGACTAGTGTAACTGTGAATATTTCAAAGTATAACTGTGAAAATGTCAACACTGGATGGTGTAAAGGCAGTGCACAGGCAAGCCACACGAAGTAAAGTGCAATACTCTTAATTTCCTTGGAACACTATTCCAAACGAATCGCAACAAAAAATTAAGCAACGTGTTCATGATTGTTCTGGAGTGTCAGTAAGAACTATTGAACGGATTATGAAAGAAGCAAAGGTAACCGCTGTGGAAGCCAATGGAAATCCAGTATTCAGTTCCCCAAGAATGGAAGGAAATGAAATTTCAAGAGAACCGGGTTACGAAATATACTACATAAGACATGCTGCATGCAATTTCCATAATAACGAAAGTTGTGGACGTACTGTTGATAATGTCCAACCAAAACTGAAAGTACAGTGAACAAGCAGGGGTCCAAGTTATAACGACTTTTTAATAATTATGGTCCCGAACACGCTAAGTTAAGTCTATCGTGATTGTGTGTTTTTGTGTTTGTGTGTTTGTGTGTTTGTGTGTTTGTGTGTATGTGTGTTTGTGTGTTTGTGTGTTTGCGTGTTTGCGTGTTTACGTGGTTGCGTGTTTGCGTGTTTTCGTGTTTGCGAGTTTGCGTGTTTGCGTGTTTGCGTGTTTGCGTGTTTGCGTGTTTGCGTGTTTGTGTGTTTGTGTGTTTGTGTGTTTGTGTGTTTGTGTGTTTGTGTGTTTGTGTGTTTGCGTGTTTGCGTGTTTGCGTGTTTGCGTGTTTGCGTGTTTGCGTGTTTGTGTGTTTGTGTGTTTGTGGGTTTTGTGTTTGTGTGTTTGTGTTTTTGTGTTTGTGTGTTTGTGTGTTTGTGTGTTTGTGTGTTTGTGTGCTTGTGTGTTTGTGTGTTTGTGTGTTTGTGTGTTTGTGTGTTTGTGTGTTTGTGTGTTTGCGTGTTTGCGTGTTTGCGTGTTTGCGTGTTTGCGTGTTTGCGTGTTTGCGTGTTTGCGAGTTTGCGTGTTTGCGTGTTTGCGTGTTTACGTGTTTGCGTGTTTGAGTGTTTGCGAGTTTGCGTGTTTGCGTGTTTGCGTGTTTGCGTGTTTGCGTGTTTGCGTGTTTGCGTGTTTGTGTGTTTGTGTGTTTGTGTGTTTGTGTGTTTGTGTGTTTGTGTGTTTGTGTGTTTGTGTGTTTGTGTGATTGCGTGTTTGCGTGTTTGCGTGTTTGCGTGTTTGCGTGTTTGCGTGTTTGCGTGTTTGCATGTTTGCGTGTTTGCGTGTTTGTGTTTGCGTGTTTGCGTGTTTGCCTGTTTGATTGTTTGCGCGTTTTCATGTTTGCGTGTTTGCGTGTTTGCGTGTATACGTGTTTGCGTGTTTGCGTGTTTGTGTGTTTGCATGTTTGTGTGTTTGCGTGTGTGCGTGTTTGCGTGTTTACGTGTTTGCATGTTTGCGTGTATCGTGTTTGCGTGTTTGCGTGTTTGTGTGTTTGCGTGTGTCGTGTTTGCGTGTTTGCGTGTTAGTGTGTTTGAGTGTTTGTGAGTTTGTGTGTTTGTGTGTTTGTGTGCTTGTGAGTTTGCGTGTTTGCGTGTTTGTGTGTTTGCGTGTTTGCGTGTTGGTGTGTTTGTGTGTTTGTGAGTTTTTGTGTTTGTGTGTCTGTGTGTTTGCGTGTTCGTGTGTTTGTGTGTTTGTGAGTGTTTGTGTTTGGGTGTCTGTGTGTTTGTGTGTTTGTGTGTTTGTGTGTTTGTGTGTTTGTGTGTTTGTTGTGTTGTGTGTTTGTGTGCTTGTCTGTTTGTGTGCTTGTGTGTTTGTGTGTTTGTGTGATTGCGTGTTTGCGTGTTTGTAAGTTTGTGTGTTTGCGTGTTTGCGAGTTTGCGTGTTTGCGTGTTTGCGTGTTTGCGTGTTTGCTTGTTTGCGTGTTTGCGTGTTTGCGTGTTTGCGTGTTTGTGTGTGTGTGTGTGTGTGTGTGTGTGTGTTGTGTGTTTGTGTGCTTGTGAGTTTGTGTGTTTGTGTGTTTGTGTGCTTGTGAGTTTGCGTGTTTGCGTGTTTGTGTGTTTGCGTCTTTGCGTGTTTGTGTGTTTGTGTGTTTGTGAGTTTTGTGTTTGTGTGTCTGTGTGTTGTGTGTTTGTGTGTTTGTGAGTTTGTGTGTTTGTGTGTTTGTGTGTTGTGTGTTTGTGTGTTTGTGTGCTTGTCTGTTTGTGTGCTGTGTGTTTGTGTGTTTGTGTGATTGCGTGATTGCGTGTTTGTATGTTTGTGTGTTTGCGTGTTTGCGTGTTTGCGTGTTTGCGTGTTTTCGTGTTTGCATGTTTGCGTGTTTGCCTGTTTGATTGTTTGCGCGTTTTCATGTTTGCGTGTTTGCGTGTTTGCGTGTATACGTGTTTGCGTGTTTGCGTGTTTGTGTGTTTGCATGTTTGTGTGTTTGGTGTGTGCGTGTTTGCGTGTTTACATGTTTGCGTGTTTGCGTGTTTGCGTGTTTCCGTGTTTCCGTGTTTGCGTGTTTCCGTGTTTGCGTGTTGGTTGGTGGGGTGGGTTTGTTGGTGGGGTGCGTGTGTGCGTGCAGTGTGCGTCCGTGTGTGCGCGTGTGTGTCTGAGTAAAACAAGCTGACGCTTGCACATAGTTTAGTTTTGCAAAGAAATTGTTTTTTGATGAAAAGTGCATTAATACACGTTTTTTGAGAAAATGTGTTAAATAAACTTTATAAAACAAATAAAGCTACACAAAACTTGTCTCTTTTACTGTTTTCGGCAAATGTATTCGAACTGAGATAATTCCAAAGATAGTTTCAATGAAAAATATTAATCTTGAAAACAATTATTTCAGAAAATGTTTCAAGTAATGGCTTTAAATTCGTAGCAAAAATAAAGTTATACTTTTTTTGGTAAAATTAATAACAAATGAAAAAAATACGGCTTTCCTCAGACATGAATGCTTATCCTATAATAAAAATGTTACTACGGCATTAGTTAAATAGTTAAATATAATAATGGTAATTGCTAAGAATGAAGTGAACAAAGGCGAATTTATTTAAGTTTTTTTATAGACGTACATCATTATTATGTTCTGATAACTTCAGAAACGTAAATGAAAGCATTGCGTTTATTTTTAAAGGTAAAGAAGTATGTTGCAATTAAATAAGTTCAGAACGCACATTGTAATGTGTAGAAAAAAATTGTTCAATGTTATATTTGTGAGACACATTTTTGCATTTTTCTAAAGTAGCTTTCAACTTTAGATTTTAAAAAGCAGCAAAAAAGTTGTTTTTCTACAGTTACAGTCTTTTACTACAATTTGTTTATGTACGTACTTCCTTATTTAACATTTAAATCAAATTTTTGCTGTGTACACTGTTCGTGATCAACTTATGTTAATATTTATTATTTGCTTATCTGATGAAAATTTAATTTTTAATTTTAATGGTAGTATACTTTTAGAGACGTATCAAAATAAAAAGCCGGGCAATTTAATTAAGATATTACTAAATATTAAGTGATTTGCCTGGAAGTCAACATACTGTGGAGCACAAAGAATATTTATGATGAATAAAAACATTAGAATAAAGTTTTTAGATTAAAAAAAAAAAGTTGTAATTTAATTTATGAGTTACTTCAATTTCCATGAAAACAACCTTAAGGAATTTTCACACAACTAAAAGCTGTTTTATCTCTAAAGGCAAACCTTGGTTGCTGCATTACGTGGTCGAAAACGTAACTCACGTAAAACTCACGTAAATAACAAAGTTCTATTACACTTTACGTTACACGTTTTATATAACCATCTTTATTCTTTTAACATTTGCCATTCCACTTTTCCCACTTCTCACAAATAGCTTTTTAATGTGCGATGATTTAAATTTCATTGCATATTTAATTTTTTTAAGGTTATTATTAATACAGGTCTTCGTATTTTTACGTAATTTATCTAGAGTTAAAATCCAATAAAAATTTTAGCAAGTGACTGTCTTGAGATATTGAAAACCAATTTCAATCCCTTATCTTCTCTCAGAATTATTAATTTGATATTTGTGGAAGTGAAAGGTTGACGGCCTTATTAAAGCAAACCAGTAATTTATATCCATCAGAAAAACAGCTTTAGTGGCTAAAATAGGTATTTATAATTACACATTTCTTTTGAACCTTATAGTGAAAAAAATTTAGTCAATCAAAAAAATTATTTAAATATTTACCAATCCAGAATAATTTATCTATTATTGTCGTTCAACTTTCGACGAGTAAGGTTGTACTAATCTGTGAGTGGAGTCAAGTGGCAAAGATTGTTCGACTTTCGGGTCATAACAGTACTATCAACAACTGCTGGACTTTTATGAGTAGATTAGTGTTACAAGTATTAAAAACACAAGTCCATTACTACAGTCAAATCACACCTGCACAAACTAACCAACAATGGATCCCAATGCAAATTGATCAAAACCAACAACTACAATATGTCCTGCAAAATGATCAGTAACTGTAGCAAGCAAACACAAATAATGGATTTACAAGATTTAATGTACATGATATTCTGCAAGCACCGAATTCATCTGTAACCTCAAATATACCACCTCAGAACAGTATGGTATTTCAACAATCACAACAAAATCAAAATCATCATGAGTCGGAATGGCAAATTGTTCAAGGTAGGAAACGCGGAGGCAAAGACAACTATGAGAACACGCAATCTAAACAAATCAAAACGGCAGACTATTGGCTAAATCCTACTACTACTGCTAATCGGTACGATCGACTAATAAAAAATGATAATAATGACGACAACAAAGTGCCCAAACTACCCCCAATAAACTTCTGGTGCAAAAATTATTGAGCTACTTATAAATCTTCTAGAGTCGATAGCGAAAGACGAACATATCTTGAAAATATTAAAGAATGACGAAGTTAAAATACAACATAAATCTTCGAACAAATACACTGATATAATCAAAGCCTTAGCAGAACGAAAAACTCAATTTCACACTTGACCGCAAAAAAAATGAGAAACGTAGTTTCAGAGTAGTGCTTAGAAACATACATCCCTACAATAATCTAGAAAATCTAAAACAATATCTCCAATTGCAAGGACACACTGTTACCAACATATCAAATATCAGAAAGAGGGGAACCACAATAGCACTACCTCTATCCTTTGCTGAATGTTCCTGTCACTATCACTGAGAAACAGGCAACAAGAGCAAACGCGACCATACTCAACACAATACGACGAACAAAATCAATTTAATCTTGGCCGAATAGTAAGAGGTGCTACCCAAGAAAATGTCCAACAACGACCACAAGCCATGCCAGTAAATGAAATGAACGACATAATCGAACTATTCAAAGCAATAAACAACACTGGATCGTAGTCATTATTCACGGGTGAACCAGGAAACTCGCCCACCGATCTACCAAAAATGCCGGATCTGCTTTATTTCTGGATTGTGAAAGGAATAAGTCCAAATAATCTTAAAGCAGAATCCTGCCTAAATCTTACATCGGAGCACTCCCCGATTGTAATCACAGTATGCACAAAAGTCCTACCCAAAAAGAACCATTCTGCCCAATACAGTAAGTATACAAACTAGGAATTATTTCGACAAACTTACAGAGGTGTGTCTTTGAAAACAGAACAGGATCTGGTTGAAGCAGAAGAAACTCGAATTGAAGAATTTAAAACGCTGCTAAACACGAAGGATGTGTTTAGGTGCAGTCGGAAAAACAACAAACAACATTTTCTTTGTAATAGTATCACCCCAACCATATGTAAATTACGCATGCTTTAACTAGAATCATTTCGTAAACAGTGTTTAGTCGTAGTGCAATTGCAAGCAAGTCAAGTCATGCAAGCAACAATAAAATCATTTCTGGAACGATCCAAACTCAAATGTTCACCGTTCTATATGGATATCCCAGATCATTTCAGTAACAATATGAATAATAATGTAACATTTTGTTGTTGGTGCCGTCAAAATAGTAATGGTAGTAGTAGTAATAGTAGTAAAAATAAAAATGAAGAGTGAAAAGATGAGTTATTCTTCTCCTGGCTGGTCTCAACATAGGGATGAAGTGTATAAACAAGCACCTAACGAATATTTAATCCATCGTGCTTATTATAAACTATCGAACGATACTCATCATGCAAAACACATTGAAATTGGATACAGTACACAGCTCAACCTTACCCCAGTAATGCGTATAGGGTGCGGTAACTGTAAGTAATAATGTACTGTTAGACATGAAGGAATGGAATGATCTCCTAAGATGGCATTCATATGTAGAATTACAATTTTGCGATCAAACGCAACGTTAGGTGGGCGAACTACAGCTTTAGCAGTCGCCACCACCATGAAAGCAAATAGAAAATTAGGAATGGGGTGCATAACGTCGTCATCGTCCATCCAATCAGAATAAAAAGCAGAAATCGTTATGCAATGGTGGAAGTTTATTGAATTTACGAAAAACAATAGCTAAAAAAATTAATCCTAACGGAAATTTTACAGACACAATAAAGTCGGCGCTTTCAACGGCAAAACGTGTGATAAAAAGTTAGGGGGGAAAGAAATACATTAAGGTTCCTAGAATATTTACCTCACCTACACAAGGAGGGCTTTTACCATTTCTTATTCCGTTATTCGCAGGTTTATCTGCAATCTGTGCTTTAGCCGGCGGTGCATCGGGAATTGCTAAAACAGTCAATGAAGCTAAAAATGTCAAAAAAATTGCAGGAAGAGACATCGCGTCATAATCACATGATGGAATCTATCGCTATAGGCTCCATGAATAAGAAAGGCGGTGCTCTTTATCTAAAACCATACAAATTTGGTGGTGCTACGTTATATTTATAACCGTTCCCAAAAACTGAATAGATTACCCGAAAGACCGTTAACAGATATTGATTTAAAGAAATACACCAAAAATGTACCTTACTTTAGGGATATTTTTATGACAGATCGCATGCCTAGTTTCCCTGGAAAAATGAATCTGCAATTATTAACTTAGGTAGCCAAAGCGGGCCATGTACGCATTGGGTTCGCTACAAAAAACGTGGAAAAAAGGTATGGTATAGTTGTATCCAAGAGAGTTAGCGTGCACGTCATTACTTATAATTATATGCATTAAGATTAAAATTTGAAGTCAATGGAGCATCTTTTACATATTTAAGAAATAATGACGTCAGGAATGAAATCTGCCAAACCATAACAAGGCAGTGTTGCAAATAATACTTTAATTTCCCACAGGTAGTTGCTTGTACAACTTTAAAATTGACGTAGTATATATATATATATATATATATATATATATATATATATATATATATATATAGTAGATATTTTACGTGCTTAATTAATCCATTATGTATAAAACGTATCTTAAAAAATTAATTAGAGCTTAGTAAAGCTAAAAGAATAACAATATAATTCGTTGTGTGAAATTTAAGTTGATTAAGGGTCCTCCATTATCTAATTCATGCTGGAAGTACTGCAGCTAATTGTTGTGCTTGGGAACCTAACGTTTTGCTTTTACCAGACATAATAAGGCAAAATCTCTAATAAGAACTGTTATTAATAATTTGATAATTTGAACAAAATAACTATAAAGAACGAGTAGATAAAAGGGAAAAACAACACTAAAAGAAAACGATGCGATTATAAATAATGAATAAATTTGACAGATTGACGTCAAGTCAGAATCCGTGCAATATTAAGTTGAAACGTTGATTGAAGTCAGCTGTTGGACATACGGACATACTCATTTCTCTCTTATTTTCACTGACGATCACCTATAAGCAAGCATTTGCTTAAAACACATGCAAACTGTATTGCCATCTTTATCATGAACATGTATTAAGCTTTAATGATTGTTTAAAGGAATGTCGTACATTCATTCTGAAACCTATGACGTGAACGCCAACTCTAGTGGATACAATAATATTACGATAGTATCGGTAGTCTTCGACCACCAATCGAAGTTATTAGCTACTTTCAGAGATGTAAAATTGATTATAATTACAACCAGGATCATGAATTTAATACTATTATTTGCGTGCACCTATGCCTCCAATTTTTATATAAATAATCGATACAACCTCAAATTTTCTCAGTTATGTCGATAACATTAACACAGCTAGGTACAAATTCTATCCACCGGTAGAGCTAGATTTGAGGAAGAAATACGTTATCGGATTGGTGGGATTTTACGGCTGCAACAGCGTTAGAAACATTTATACAGGCAACGATAGATTTTATTTTAGAACAAATCAATGTTATTTGCGAGTGATTAATATTCCACATGGTGCATATGAGTTGGATGAAATTAACGACTACCTAAAATCTAAGATGCCCACAGAAAAGTTTATCATTAGGGCAAACAATAATACACTTAAATGTGAGATAAACAGTTCCTTTGAGATCGATTTTACTAAAGAAGATAGCATTGGTCGCATGCTAGGTACTTAAACACACTAATCTACACGTAGAGTGCAACATTATAATCTTACATAATATATAATCTTATCGAAACTGCAAACCTGCAAAAGTATTATATGAGATTGACGTTTCAATTCCACCAGGTTATCGTTTAGATAAAACTCCCAGCAATACTTAATATTTAGAAGCAAACACGGACATAACTAGTAATATAAAAATTAATTTGACTAATCAAAAAGGTGAATTAATAGACTTTGGTGAAAGTGTACGTTTAAAATAAGTAAAAACTTTTACAGGAAATTTTACTTCCAATGAAGGGAATACGTTACTTCACCTTCAGTGATAATCAATATGTGATTGAGCCTAATTGAATAATACATAATGAATATAACGGAGTTTCGTTAAGTGATGATCGAACAAAAATGTAAATCAAGTATTACAAGCAACTAAAGGAAGCAATGAGCGCTCGGACAGCAAACGGTGAATCTCTTATGATTACACACTTTAATGGTATTCCGAAGATTGTGGAGAAAATAATTAGTAGTGTCGATCGTAATATAAAAAAACTAGAGTCTACGGTACAACCAGATACTTACAAATTAGATACATTTACTTATATAAAGGTATATTACCAAAATGTTAGGGGCCTGCGAACAAAAACTAACGAGTTCTACTGTGCAGTGTTGGATGATGAGTATGATGTAATATGTTTATCAGAAACCTGGCTAAATGATGAAATTAATTGTAATGAACTTTTCACCGGTCACTACATGGTATATCGAAGTGATAGAACGCTAACAGAGGCGGTGGTGTTTTAATTGCCGCTCGCTATTGTTTTGAAATTACGCCATTAAAATTTAATAGTATCGATGCTATCGATGTTGTCGTCTATAAAATCAAACCGCCATGGGGAAGCTCTCTTGTTGTAATAACAGTTTATGTTGCTGCTGTCACAGTTAATCAATTTGAACAGTTTTTGGAAGATATTGCAGTGTTTATTTGTTCCCATTCCGATAATTTGGTGTTCGTGGAGGATTTAAATGTGCCAAACTGAGTACACCAAGTAAAAGATAATAAAAGTATAGCCCTCGACAACCTCTACAATTTTTGCAAAATGAGTCAATTTAATAATAATTTCAACATAGATAAGAAACTATTAGATTTGGTTTCTCAAATCATAATTGCGATGTTCGTGTAAACCCCTCCCACCAGTGAGACCTGATGCCTATCAACCGCCACTTGATATAGATATCAACATACTTAAAGAGGTGTTAGCTAATTTTAAAACTAATGATAATTATAGAGCATTTGATAATACAAAGGCTAATTATCCTTTACTATACAGTAAGATTATGTCCACAGATTGGACATTTTTAGATAATGTATACGACAAAATCGTAGTATGTGAACTCTTTACAGAAATACACCAAGTATTGTTTAAAGGGTAACTAAACGCCTAATACGGGATGCTTATAAAACGTATTTACTGGTTTACAAAATACCATTAAAGGTGATTGTAGTAAGTTGTTGCAATATGATCAACGCATAAAAGGCGCTTCAATAATACCGGGTTCCATATACTATGACAACACGGAATACAACACGCCGAGGAGACTATCAACATCTTCAACAATTACTTTGCAAGTGTTTATAGTAAATTGAAGACAATATTGCTTATAATTATAACAATTATAGCAACTACCACTGTGATCATATATGGGTGACTGAGTATATCTTATACGCTATTAAGAAGTCAAAGAACAAAATGACATCTGGTTGTGACAAAATTCCCATTTTGGTTGTTGATTGTGCATCAATATTCGTAACACCGTTAACTATTCTTTATAATCTTATTTTAAAACAAACACAGTTCCGGACATATGGAAATATAAAAAATGATCGGCCTATTTCAATATTAAATAATTTCGCTAAAGTGCTGGAAAGTGCTATATGTTCTAACATTTATTCCCAACTAAAAACTATATCTCACAGTATCAGCTTGGTTTCGTAGAAGAGCTGAAATAGTAAATATAATCGATCCTGAAAAGAATGAAAACACCTAAAAGGAAGCCATTGACGTTGAACCCAAAAAACAACCCCTGTTCATGTTTCCAAGAAAGCATGCTACTGCTGCTACTACTACTACTACCACTACTACCACTACTCCCACAAGCATGATAGTTCAAGTTCAAAGGACTCCAGGATTCACTTCACTGTCATTACGTGATTCAAGAAAAGGAGATACTAGCCACTAGCTCAGCTTTTCAAAGAAACCATCCTCCAGGTCTTCTTACACCATCTTTCTTAAATACATCTAGTGTAGCAGAGATTAATACTGAGGAAGAAGAACCTCTCAGTATCGCAGATGATTCCCGTAATGAACCCATCTCAGAAGAAGAATTTCTCGAGCACTACAATGAGTTACCTGGTATATACGTTGAACGTATTATGAGTGATGCTGAAGGTGCTATTGATCATGCTTATGGAGTCCACTATGATACCAAAGCTGACGAATGGCCAATTGGTAATACTCCCGTTACAATTAAAGGAAACGATATGATTATTAAAGGTGCCACCTATAAAGGGACTGCAAGTTTATGTGATCTGCTTATTATGAATGAATCGGTTTTAAATCTAGTAAATTCAGAAGAAAAAACATGAAAGTATTTTATAAGCTACGAATGTCGCACGGCGAGATTATGATCTAAGTGGACAAATTCGAGGAAGCAGCAGCAAAAGTATACATTAATAATTAAACCGCCCATAACTATAGGAGGTGGAGCTATGTTTTTAAAGAATTAACAAACATACCGATTGAACATAAATATTGGAATGATATACATGAACTAATTCGTAATCTAGGGTGTTGTGGGCAGAAAAGTTGGCGGAAACATACCTAGGTGTCGTAAATGACATAATATGAATTGTAGAAGAACTATATGAAGATGGATACATTGAAAACCAAACCGTCGTTTTTAAACAGTATAAATGAGGATGCACTAACGTCGACACATATAACTAAAATGCCCCTTGACAAATTTGGACGTTCACGTGACCAGTATCAATTCAAGAAATTAACCCCTCAGGTTAATCTGATTGATGATAATCAATTTGTTACCGAGAATAAGAGACTCAGCAATGTTGCCAATCCCACAGATCCTCAAGATGTCATCACCAAAAATACTATTTATCAAGGTTCAATTTGGATGGAAACCGTTTGACACAGTTGGCAGATCCTGAAGAAACTGGTGAACCTATAAGTAAATGATGCCTTGATTTTAGTCTGCAAGCAGTTCAGACAGCTTTTAAAAAGTAATACTAACGCTTGTCTAGTGTTGGAGCAAAAACTAGATCAACTTAAAGAAATTCTAGATAAATTAGTGCCATGTCTAAATAGCAACTCGTCCACGAATTGCACAAAACTGCAAGAAAAGTTTTTTAACGAAGGCAAACAATAATTAGAGGTTTCGATGACCTTTGGCAAGTAGATTTGGCTGAATTTAACACATATGCCAAACAAAATAAGGGTTATAAGTATATCTTAGTGGTTATCGACTGTTTTTCGAAATACATGTGGCCAGAGGATTAAAACGAAAACGGACATAGAAGTTACCAAGGCCATGCAAACAATCTTCAAAGAGGGTCAGAAACCTACCAATTTGCAGACATATGCAGAAAAAGAATTCTACAATGAGCGTTTTACTAAACTAATGCATCGTTATGGAGTCAATAATTACTCCACCTATAGCACAAAGAAGGCTGCAATTGTGGAGCGTGTTATCAGAACCATTAAGAGTGCTCTCTACAAGACGTTTAGTCTACAAGGTAAATACACCTGCATTGATACATACCATAACGATGGATTACCACGATCGTAACCATAGAACTATCGGAATGAAGCCCAAAGATCTCGGTAATCATACAAAGCTGGAGGCTTACACTCATCTTTAAAGAAACATTCAATAGGAATCGATATTATGTGGGTGACAGTACGAATCAGTAAATTTATAAGCATTATCGCTGAAGGATACACACCCAATTGGTCTAGTGAACTATTTAAGATTACACAAGTTCACAATACTAGCCCCACCACATGCATGTTGGAAGACATGAAAGGAACACCTGTACTGGGAGGGTTTTATGAACAGGAATTACATAAAACAAAGTATCCCGATGTGTACCTGGTAGAAAAAGTGCTTCGCTCCAATAACAATAAGTTATTCGTAAAGTGATTGGGATTGGATGAAAGGTCATGGATCAATAAAAACGATATTGTTTTATAACTAGTACATTTAACTTGTAATTTGTGAAATAAATTACATATATGACCATAGGAATAGTTTGTATCAAAGGATCTAGCTTTTAGATGAAGTAAAAACATAAAAATAATATTTTATTTGTAAATATTACATAAACAATGTTTTTTTCTAACATTTCATTAACCTATGCAGTAAACCTAACGTACTTCTGTAGTCATTTAAATTACTGGATGGTCATATTTCTGAATCTGGTCCACATGTCCATCCCAAGCAGACGATTGTCATCATGAGCACCATGTACTGGCTGGTATAAACTACTCTGTGCTTGCTTATATAGTCATATAACCGGATTCAAGGTCAAATATATGACCTTGAAGTTTTTTTTTATTGTGACCATAGGAATATATATATATATATATATATATATATATATATATATATATATATATATAGTAACGAATCTTTACGTTCTTCGTCCATTTAGTTGTAAAAAGTTTTGGATTATTAATGATTTACAAGTATGTGCTAGGCAACTTAATTTGCATTGGTGTAATTTAAGTTGCATATTTTCTTAAGGGTTTATACTTCTATATCGTGGAATTATTTTTGCGCATATTTTCGCGCAGTGAGGTCTCAAATAAATTCTTGGGACGAGTTTATTATAAAATTAAAAAGCGATTTTTTACCCAAAGGTCATGATGAAGTGTTGTTAAACGAAATTAAACACAGAAAACAGACTTTTGATGAAATTCTAACCTTCTTTATTTCCGAAATGGTTAATTTATTTTCGCAATTAGACGTTCCTCCTTCCAAATGTGAACAACTAAAAATTATTATGAAAAATTTACAACCTTAGTTCGCTACCCAGTTAGCTCTTGTTAATGTTTCTGATATTTTCCATCTGGTTGAATTATGTAAAAAATTGCAGTAAGTGTAAGCTCAGAATTCTAAATTCAAGTTTAATTTTAGTTCAGATTTTCAAAGATAATCTGAATACAAACCCAAATATTCTACATCAAGTCAAAGCATTAAACCTAAAGTCAATTTTACTGGTGCTAAGCCAAAAAATACAAACTCAACTTTTAATAATTCAAAAATTAATACAGCTAAATCTTCAACGACATGTTTTAAGTGTAAACAATTGGGTCACACCTATTACATCTGTAACGAGGATGATGATAAAATCTTTTGCTTTAAGTGTGTTTATTCCGATGTTACTTTTACTAATTGTCCAAAGTGTAAATTTTCAAAAAAACTTGTAAATAGGAAGTGTTCTGTTAGTCGACACATTCTTTTTGATTTTTCAGAGGCTGACAAACATGTTTTTAAAGAATGGTTAATTATAGTTAATAAATTTTATGAAACTCCAAGAATTTGTTCTAAATTTGTTGAAAAGGGAATGATATTAGGCCTTTTATTAATGTGAAGATTTTAATGAAAATTTTGTGGCTTTATTAGATAGTGGAGCTACTGTTGCAATTTTAGGTAAGCCTGCATTGTATTTAATTGATAAATATGATTTAAAATTAAATAGGAATTTACCTTTTTCATCATTGCTGATTGCCGATGGTTCTTTACAATCCATTTTGGGAGGTGTTGATTTATCTTTGACTGTTAATAATATTACTAAAACAACTTCCGTTATTGTTTCTGAATCTATTACTACTGAGATTACTTTGGGAGTAGATTTTTGTCAATTATTTGAAATTAAAGCTGATTTTGGTGAAAATTCTTTTGTTGCAAACTCTGCGGAGACAAATTTTCAATGATTAAGAGTATTGATGATCTTAATAATGATCAAATTTTTAATTAAATCAAGTTATTGACCTTTTTAAAACCTTATCAAATTCGAAATTAGGTAAAACCAATAAAGTTTTTCATTCAATTAATACTGGTGATGCAATACCAATTAAACAACGTTATTATCCATTATCTCCTGCTATGTTGGAGCATGCAAACAAAGAAATTGATGACATGTTAGATCAAGGAATTATTAAACCCAGTTCTTCTCCTTGGAATTCTCCAATGGTTTTAGTTCGAAAGAAGTCAGGCGAATTTAGAGTTTGTTTTGATGCGAAGAAATTAAATTCTATTACTAAGAAAGATGCTTACCCTTTACCATTTTTAAATGATATTTTGGATAAATTAAGAGATGCTCGTTATTTAACTTCGATTGATTTAAAGAAAGCTTTTTGGCAAATTCCTTTAGACCCTGAAAGTTGTGAAAAGACTGCTTACACTGTTCCATGTAGAGGTTTATTTGAGTATACTGTTATGCCCACGGGACTTACCAACGCACCCAGTACTTTACAACGATTTATGGATTTAATTTTAGGTCATGATTTATCCCAATCGGTTTTTGTTTATTCGGATGACATTATCATATTTTCAAGTACATTTAAGGAACATATTGCTATTTTAAGAGAAGTTTTCAAAAGGCTTAATGATGCCAAATTAAATATTAATTTAGATAAATGTGAATTTTGTAAACCTCAATTATCATATTTGGGTTTTGTTATCGATCAGAGTGGTGTTCATACTGATCTTTCAAAGGTCGAAGCTATTACTAAATTTCCTCAACCAAATACTTTTACCGAAGTTAAGCGTTTTATTGGAATGTGTTCGTGGTATAGGCGTTTCATTCATGATTTTCCACAATTTTAGCTCCTATTAATAATTTATTGAAAGGTAAAAGGAAATCTCAAAAGTTTTATGGAATAACGAAGCGAACGATTCATTTTTGAAAAGTAAATCTCTATTAGTTGATGTTTCTATCTTAGCGAGTCCAGATTTTTCTAAAACATTTTATTTACAATGTGATGCTTCCAATCGTGGTGTTGGATGTGTTTTAACTCAAGGTGAAGGAGAGGATGAGATTATTATTGCTTATGGTTCGCGTACTTTAAATAAAGCCGAGTAAAATTATTCAATTACAGAGCGTGAATTACTTGCCTTTATTTTTGAAATTCATAAGTTTAGACCCTATATTGAAGGTACCCATTTTAAAGTTATCATCATTGACTGATTTGGCTCAATAATTTAAAAGATCCTTCAGGTCGATTATCCTGATGAAGTGTTAAACTTCAGCAATTTGATTTTGAAGTCATTCATAGAAAAGGTAAATTAAAAGGTGTAATAATAAGGTAAATAAATGTTTTAAAGCGTTCTCAATACAAATCGTTAAAATAGCTAGAGACACCAAACACTCAATAAAAGATAATGCCGTTGACTCAGTAGCTAGATTAAATCGGGCCTGGTTCATGCGTTTTGATTGCTTAATTACCAACATATTTCTGCTTAGTTATTTCCACCTAACATCATTATAGTAACTTCAATTGAACAATAATAAAGGTTATATCGGACTCCAAGTTATTTTTTATTACGCTCGGAATAACTAAACCGAGAATACAATAAAGCATTCACCAAAATGTCAAAATAAAACGTATACAAACTATGTTTGTTAAGCATCTAAAATTGGGATTATATAAAATAAATCTTAATTCTAGTGTTAATAGCCTTATACTAATAAGTCATTGGAGTATAAATACCTGTTATAAGATCTTTGCACGTATTTTTCGCGCATCGGTACATCACCTGATACCGTGAGCTTGATGTACGCTGTTTTAAGCAAGAGGCCATTTTTGTTTTCCACCTAAATTTTTTGTAAAGTGCCATTGATTTAATGGTAAGACACCTTAACTCGTATTATATTAAAATCTGAAACATTTGCTTTTTGAATATATATATATATATATATATATATATATATATATATCTAAAATTTTATTGTAACATTTAGTTATTACATACTTGCATTTTGTAATAGCTTCAAGCAGTAAGAGAACAAAATTATCCATGAGCAAGAATAAGGCAAATATCTTGCACAATGTTTTGGTACAACCACCTGCAGCAAAAAAACTTTCACTTAAAACTACTCCCGATGCAGGAATTTTATGATATCGGAAGTGGCTAAAGAGCAGAGGCTAACGGAGGCCAATGATTCCCTAGGAAATGTGCGCCAAAACATTCCTGATACTCAAAAAGTGTTACATATGTTACAGAATTTAGGTGTTTAAGTTTTAGTTTATTTATTTATTTCTTATGCTAATTAGTGTTAGTTTGTGTTTAAAATAGTTTTTTGTTAGGCTTAGATTTGTTTATAATAATGTATAAAGAATAAATTAATGTTAAACTTATGAGAATTATAATCCTTTTTATACTAACATTTTATTAAAAATATATTTAATTTATTATTATAAGAATTTGTTATGAACGAATACGTTCAAAGGTAAATAGCGAAGTACAGGTCGTAGGTTCAAATCCTACTCGAGGTAAACTTTTTATTTGTGTATTTAAATAAAATTAATTTTTAATTAAATATGTTTAAGTGTTTTTCGAAAATTATTTTTTTCATAACTTAGTTCATCACTTTACCATTCTTAAAACGGTTAAAGGATCCTAGAAATATTTTTACTATAACTAATAGAAGTAAAAAAAGAAATTATACATTTTTTCTCTTCATTTATTTCTATTTAAATTCACTGTTAACAACAGTGAAGGAGAAATTACAAAAAAAAAATGAAAAAACATCTAAATGTATGAAGTATGTTTTATACGTTAATAATAATTTTATCACACATTTTTCATAAAAACTTAGTACAACCACGTCACAATTTTTTTTCTTGGCTTCTTATTCATCACTTCATCTTTAGCATTCTTGAAACGGTTAAAGGATCCTAGGAATATTTTTACCACAAGTAATGGAAGTAAAAAGAGAAATTAAACATTCTTTTCTTTGTTCTAACATTCAATAATTGGTTACAATGAATACTTATTCATTCATTATCTTGTGATGGTAGCCATAAATTGTCTAGTATTTGTAACACATTTCCAACAAATTGACTGTTAACAGCAGTAAAAGAGAAATTACAAAAAAAAATCACTTCATAATTTTTTTCTTGAATTCTTAACCTTTGTTTTATATGTGACACTACATATTCAAATTAAAACAAAACTACAGAGAAATTACAAAAAAAAATAACAAACATCTAAAATGTATGAAGCATGTTTTCGCAAGTTAGTTATATTTTATAATTTCCTATAATAGTATATTAAAGTATAAGTGGATAAAAGGGCTTTAAAACACGAGCGATTTTAATAGAATAAGTGTTTTAAAGACCAGTTATCCACGAATACTTTACGCTATTTTTTTGTTGGTGCACCTAGAAATCATAAATACTAGTATTATTACTATAAAAATGGAAATAAGAACTAATAATGTAAAATATGTACGAGTAAATAAAAATTAATATATCTAATAATACTAACTGTACTTTCTATTTTCATTTATAAAATTAAAAGTGTTAAATCATGTTTAAATAAAGGTTTTGAATTTGTAAGTAATATTTTATTTGACGATCAAGGTACTCCTGTCAGATCAATAATCAAAATATTGTCATTTAGATGAATATGTTAGTAATATTTTATTTGACTTTAATTAGGTAAAATGAGGCACCAATAAAAAAAAATTATTGCAATCAGTTCACAATTTTTTTCTTTAATTCTTGACCGACAACACTACATATTCAAAAATTAAAAAAAAAACTGCCTTACACATCTAAATTGTCTAGTGTCTGTAACACGTTTTCGGCATTTCTTATAACCCGTCTTATTTTCTCTGAGTTATTTGTAGCTTCTGCTAATTCGACACTTAGACGCTCCACACGAGACACTTCTGACACTTCACTTGTATACACACGTTTAAAATTTGACGCAACCACTTAACACTTTTAATTTTAAACTGTTCCAAGGTACTGGGAAGATTCAATATAACGAGATAAGTCATCCTCAACATCGCTATCTCTGATAGAGATAATTGGAATATTTTCAATTGAAGGTGTCGGTAGCTGCTGCTGGCTTGAACATGGCACCAAGATATATAATATGTTACATTTATTCTTGAATGATAATTTGGATTTTTTATTAGTTGAAGCAATCATGACTACCATTACTAAGTAATGAATGAATGAATGAATATTTACACTTCAACACTATATACCTGAAAAATCTGTTAACGTTACCAAAAAAATGGGGGATATCAGGAGGTTACTACTACAAACTTATATAAAAAAATAATCAACTTAAAGCGCGTGGAAAATATTCAACAAGTGTAAATAAATAAAGTAAAACGTGCGAATTTATTTCAAACTAACTTAACTTACATTCTCGGGTAAAAGGTATACAGTATATACAGCGCTTTGAATGGAGTACCTTTATATTAAAAGCACTCATGAACATTTTGTACAAGTTACAACAACTACTTCTATTTAAAAAATCATAAATACTGTTTTTCAATTAAATGGCACCTTTTTATTAATATTTAAAACAAACACACGAAAGAGGCTAGTTTTTCAATTTCAAATGCTTCAGCATTATTTTTAGTCTTCAAGTACTCGACCTGCAACAAAGTAATGCTAATTAATTCAATTAGCCTGACGCTGCGTTTGCGTTTTTTTTTTCTCAAAATACTGCGGAGCACGCACACACATTTATTAGTAATGTAAATATTAATGCATTTTATTGATTTACATAATTTTTCTAACGAAGATTTTGATAAAAGAGGTATATAGTAACAAGTTGTAAAATTGTAATTTTTGTATAATTTCAAACGTTTGTATACTCCCGTATAAGGTACATGAAAGAGTTCTCTTTTTAGAGCGTAGTTATAAGTTTTTAAATATTGATAAAGCCGATACAGTGAAATGTAATTGTATCTTTCACTATTATCCCCATAAACTTATTGCGCATTATTTATTTAATAATACCACTCCGTTTTTATTTGTTTAAAAAGAAATCTACACCATTTCTTTCAGTTTTATCTAAAATTGTTTATAGAACTACATCAGTTTGCGACATATTTATTAAAAAGAATATTTTCATTTAAAAAAAATGTATAACGTTCTCTTGTGTGTGTCTGTACTCACGTGCAAAGGTATAAAGCTTTTGCATTCATAGCGAGCTACGAATAAAGCTTTTCTTTGTATTTCACTTTTCATACTCTAAATGAAACGTAATTATGTATGAATGTAGAACAATCCATCGTATTTGTACAGTATTTTCTATAAAATGCAATGTACTGTGTGAGTGTATTTAATGCAATTTTGAAAAACGAATCTACTTTATTTTCGTTAAAAAACATAAACATTTTAAAACTAATTCGTTATACACACAGAACATTTTTCAATTGAGTGTATTTCGCCTTTCATGCTCTAAATGAACCTAATTAACCTTTCGATAACATTCCCCTCGTAAAAAATATTTTTTTAAGAATGAAACCTCTGGTAAAAAAGTTAAAAGGAAATTTTATACATAAAAACAATCCAGTATTGTATTCAGTTAAGTTTTGTATTAAGTGCGCAAAATGAGTGTTTTGTAAATGGCACATAAGAGTGTTAATTTTTGGCCGAGACTTGTCGAGGCCAAAAATTAATTCAAATGTGCCATAAAACATTAATTTTACCACGAAATACAGACAATACATTTTCTATAACTGTTATATTTGATAATTTCTTTGAACTTTGTTAAATAATTTAAATGAATCGCCCAGTATTTCCTAAATGTTGCAACATAAACCGTATCTATGGGGGCATCATGTTTAACAATGCTAGTTTTATTAATATCAATATTATAAATAAAAAAGAATAGTTATATATTTGTATTACAGTTGGGAATATTAGTAGTAGTATTAGTAAAATAAACTATATTATCTTACTCAGTATTTGTTAGTTTTCGTTAAATTAAAAGTATCGTTTGAGTATTTTTTAATTCAAGTGATTGACTCTTGCAATTTATTTTTTTTTCGATAACATTCAGAGTAAATTATACCCCAAAATAATTTTAAGTATGATCCTCGGATAGGAATCACAAAAACAATCCAGATAACATTTTTTATTTCAACTAATTTTTAAAAGGTCAAACATCTAATTTCATACCCCCCTGCCTCGCTAAGCTGAAGGTTCTTCATTTACCTTTTCATTTCATAACATTCCAAATCTAGTTTTATTTCTTTTAATGTTTTTTAGTAAATCCTCCAACCTCTTCTTTCTTTCTCTCATCAATACTTTCTTTTATTTTTTTTCCCTTATCATGGGTCGTACTACTACTATTTTCAGTTCTGCTGATTCTGATTTACTGTATCGCGCGCCCGCCTTTTATTATACATCTGTGTGTATCCTTGAAAACCACCAACCTTGAAACATTCTTGTCTCCCCCCACCATGAACTGATTCTATTTTTAGATTTCTAAGAATTGCGATGACCTTGACATATCTATTTTTAGATCACCTTGAACCGCTCCAAAAATTTCCCCCTAAAAGTTTGAACTGGCTCCAAACATGGTGACATATCTATTTTTATATAGTATCCTCTGATTCTATTTTTAGATTTCTAAGAATTGCAATATGATTATGCTGGTGACCTTGACATGAACTGATTCTATTTTTAGATTTCTAAGAAGTGCGATATGATGATGATGACCTTGGCATATATATTTTTAGATCACCTTGAACAGCTTCAAAAATTTCCCGCCAGAAGTTTGAACTGGCTCCAAACATGATGACATCTATTTTTAGATTGTATCCTCTGACTCTATTTTTAGATTTCTAACAATTGAAATATGATGACCTTGACATATCTGCTTTTAGATCACCTTGAACAGCTCCAAAAATTTCCCACCACAAGTTTGAACTGGCTCCTAGAGCTCCAAACATTCTCTCCCTCTCCAAACATTTTCTCTCTCACTCACACCCTTACGATTTACATGAAAATTCGCCATATTTTCTATATTTAAAGCAATAGGCAAGTCACATTGAACTGGTCTAAAACCTACCCTATATCACTACTCAAACGGTACTGGTCGGCAGTCTTTATTGTAGTTAAGCAAGCCTTTGATAAAGTCTGGTACGAAGGCCTTCTTTACAAACTTAAAAGTATCGTTCCTCCAGACCATTAGCTAATACTTAAATCACACCTTAAAAACTTTCGTGCCAGACATGGTGAATCTTAAACATCTTTATACCCCATCAAAGCAGGCAGTGTTTTGGGCCCGATACTGTATCTGTTATTTACGTCAAATGTTCCCACCTCGCAAACAACAGTCTGACATTTGTTTGAAATCATTTGCTCAAAATGGAAAGTTGGCGATAAAAGTGTCGCATACAAGATAACGAAACAGAATCAACGGATGTAACCTTCACCACTAGACGGGGCACTATCCACCATATTCAGATCAATAATCAGCATATACCTCAAGCAGAGAGCGTCAAATATCTGGGTATCCATCTGGATAAACGAAAAGGAAGCAACTAGGTATCACAATGCAAAAACATGTACTTGTATAAGTCCACACTCAAACCAATCTGGACATATGGCATACAATTGTGGGGAACTGCTCTTTATACTCGAATATCGACATTCTGAGACGTTTCCAGTCCAAAATTCTTAGATCGACGGTAGATACACCACGGTACGCTCCAAATGAAGTCATACGACGGGACCGCGACATTCCATCAATCAATGATGAAATCCAGAAATATATTGACCGCTATAAGAATAGGCTTAGTGCACACCCGAATCCGCTTGTGGAGCACCTAATTAAAACGTCAATGAACACCCGCGGTTAAAAGATTTAAATTATCTGAACTACCACCTTTGAGTAAGGTGATCAGTGATAGTGTAGTGCAGCGATTACAATTGAATTAGTTTTAGTTTAGGTTAAGGTACTTGTCGAACCTTATGATTATGTATTGACGAAATAACCAATGGACTGTTTTCCTGCATGTTATTTGTACACAATATCAAAATACTTACTAAATTTTGCTAAGCAACAGATTGTAAGGTCAATGGTAAACTAAAAAGAAGAATAATTAATCTGGGTTAGGTACTTAATGTGTGGTAGGTATCAAAGAAAGTTACCAAATAAACATAAAAGTGGACTTGCAGGCATTTCTTAAATCTACTGCAGAAGTTGCTTCCTTGAACAAAATTAATTAGATTTGAAAGATCGAACAGATTTCATTGCTGTACATTTATGAGCAAGTTCATGTACTCCTCTAGTAGCATTTAAGATGCTCCGTCTATGGCTGTTGTTAACGGTACTAGTTGGAATTCTCATACGTTTTCAGAACACTGTTTGTAAACATCTCCCTTCAAGAAATCCCAAATTATCGAGGAAATTAGGTGTACTTAAAATCGGCTCACGTATAATTATCCAACAGTTTTCACGTTCCTTCAAATTCCTGAGAATGATTGGGGGAGGCAGCAGCTAGTTGGTAGATAATGTGCTGCTGATCAGCCTAGTTTAATCTAAAAACTTCTTCAATGGTATTCCTCAATGTAACACTGAGATGTAAGATACGAGGGCACAATTTGTAGTCCTATAAGACCACATCACACACTGACACTAAAGTGTCTTTGGGGATTTTTGAGATTCTCTCAATTCCAGTTTTGCAAATTTTTCTATTAAACATGCCATTGTTCATGAAATCGATTTGATCGCTTCGCAAAATTGAGCTTAGAATATACGGTTTTTCGTTTACATCTTTAACTAGCTACTGGCATATTTGAAACTTTCGATAGGTATCAATTAATCCCTTCATTTAGGCACAGTTATTTGAGGAAATAATCCCATATACTGTGCAACAACACGTTGACAATTTTTTCTACAATGTAGCTCTTCATCATGTCGCTTTTTTCGAATGCGAGAATATCATTTTTAATTATTTTTATGAATTGTGCCTCAATAATATATACCCACCTTATCAAAATTAATGAAAGTATCACAATAATTCGGTTCGTTTTGTGTAAAGTGTCATCTTCAAGTTTGATTCCACTTGAACACTGAGTGTCATGAAATGTTTATCGAAAGAAGGCAGTAGTTCGAAGAATATCCATGAAAAATGGTGACAGTGTATGGAGAAAGTAGCCCGTCCAATTTCCCAGTAAAATGTTGGTGCAAACAGTTCAAACGTGGAAGACGAAATTACCAAGATAGTTGATTTGGCGTTGATTGACCGCCGAGTAAAGGTTTCGATTATTGGTAGAGAAATGTGATTATCAGAAACAAGTGAAAAATTCTACATGAAGATTTCGGAATGAGCAAATTGTCGGCACGATGGATTCCTAAGATTCTCAGAGCCGAACAAAAACTGTATAGACGACAAACTTCCAAGAATTTGACTTCTTTATCCCAAGATGAATACTTCTATAGTTTTAACTGTGGATGAAACGTGCATACACTACCGGGACCCTCACAAAGAATAAGAATCCATGAAATAAGTTCTTAAGGGCTCTCTACGACCCAAGAAGGCGAAGACGCAATTTTCTGGGGAAAATGTGATAGTCGCAGTTTTCTAGGACGCTAATTATATGCCAAAGGAGACTACAACAACGGGGAATGTCACAATTACGACGCTGAAAGCGGCTATACACGAAAAAAGGCCCAACAATTATGCTCAAAAGCTCTGCTTATGTACAACAAATGCAGCGAGTCCACAGCACGAATTGTTCAAAACGTAATCAATGACTGAAATTACAACATCTACCTTACAGTGCTGCCTCGCCTCCTGTGCCGATTATCTCTTTTAAAAACTCAAAAAACGCTTTTCATGGTATGACGACTTGGAAACCGCTATGAAGTCGTATTTTGTAAGATTACCGAAGGAATTTTTTTTCGAAGGCATGGCGCTATTAGAAAAACGTTGGAATAAGTGAGTTACTGTTAATAATAGAATATTTGTCCTTTAACTCGTTGTTTTCAAAGCTAGGTAGAGAACATGAAAATCTCCCCTCGTATATTTAACGTTCTCTATGTGGTATATACAGGGTTTCTCAAACTGGACGCCCGTGCTTTTGGGACTATATAAGGGAACAATTAAAGAAAATGGCTACCCTGATCTAACACCTAACCTAGGGAAAGGGTAACCAAAAAAGAAGATCCTAAATACACAGCGATAGTACCATATAAACAAGGTACCTCAGACAAAATTCGAAGAGTAGGAAGCAAATACAAGAAACACACTGCCTTCAAATCAACCAGAACATGCTCAGGGGAACACTAACCAAAACCAAACCACACAACGAAGACCAGAATTTCAAGAATTGTGTATACAACCTACCATGAGAATGCGGCAGAGCATACATAAGACAGAGCATTGGACCACTCAAAGTGGAAACTCAGAAACATAAGAACATCCGCAAGGGCAAAACAGAGAGACCAAGAATCGTCGAACATGTCTGGAACGAAGACCACCAGATAGTGTCAAAGGACGAAATACAACTCGCCGGAAACTCCAAGAAGCCACATACATCGCACTAGCAGAAAATGCAATAAGCCAAGCTAGTGTAGAAATGAAACCCACATGGGTCCCAATAATGCGCAAAGAACTTAAGCGTAATACATTTGCGCAATAGGTTACAGCGCGACATGCTAAATAAATTACTGCGCAACCAAAAGATGTCAATATCTTGTATTGCCTCCTCTTACCCTTAACACTGCTTGCAGCTTGTTAGGCATTCCTCTAATCTTCATATCAATATACCCTTGGGAAATTTGATCCCATTCCACCAATAGCGAGTTTTTAAGTTCTTGTAGGTTCTGAGTTGCAGGCTTTCTGCGCTTTAACTGTCTCCTAAGCCTGTCCCAAACATGTTCTATTAGGTTTATGTCTGGGGAGCTCGCTGGTCATTCCAGGGTGTTCAAATGGACCTCTTGGAAGTACTGAGTAACGATGCTTGCAATGTGAGGTCTCGCATTATCATGCATCAAAAGAAAGTTGTTACCAATATATGGTGCGAAAGGTATAGTAAGGACTTCTAAAATGTCTGTCACATATCTTGCAGCTGTTAAGGATCCCTCTTCTGCAATGTGAAGTATTGTGCGCGCTCCCAAACAAATACCACCTCATACCATCAACGATCCTTCTCCATAAGGAACTCTTTCGACAAAGTTACATTGGGCATATCTTTTACCTTATCGTCACCACACTGTTACTCTTCCATCATCTGGCCGGAGGCAAAATCTGGACTCATGAGTGAAGAGCATCTGACTCCAATTCCTTATAGACCAACATGGGTGATTTGGAGAAAAAGACTTACGAGTTACTCTGTGTTGCCTGGTTAACAACGAACCTTTAGCAGGTATACGTGAAACCACTCTTGATTCTCTGATGCTTCGTTTTACGGTTTTTGTGCTTATATTCACCTGACGTACTTATTGAAGGCTGCTGATCTCTGAAGCAATGGTAGTTCTATTTCCGAGCGCGTAACTACCAATAAATCTGTCGCCTCCATTTGTTGTTGGTGTTTTTAGACCTTGTCCACGACATCTTTTGTTTTTTCCCGTCTGCCGATGTCGTCGTACAACACGAAACGTCACTCATTTTTAAACATTCAACATTTCTGAAAATGTAAACTTTCACCATTAACACTCATAATAAAATACTTATCTTTTTGGATTTTTAAAGGTGTATTTTAAATCATACAATCTAAACGTTTCGATAACACTTAACAGTTATCTTCGTCAGTAGTAACATTTGTTAAAAATTGTTAAAGATAATTTTGTCAAAATTGTTTGCAAACGGTTTGAGACAGGTATAGACATTGCAACAGTAACAGACTTTTATTTTAGCTCTACAATCCAAATTTAATTTTAAATATAGTGTTTCATTTAAAAATATAACTTTGATATGTAACTTTTTTCCGAACACCCTGTATAGTTAAATATAATTTTAAATTATGCTCCCAAAGAGTCTATATAAATGTACATTTGTTTTCAAATATGCAAGCGTTCTCGCGTAAGAGAGCGAGGCGTATAGATTGGGTCACCAGTATGTATATATATATATATATATATATATATATATATATATATATATATATATATATATGCAGATTCTGCTTCCGAAACGTCGCGCTATAAAAGCAAAAACTGTGGAAATAGGCCGATCGACAAATTGAAAATTAAGAGTAGAATGTTTTACGATAAGTGTTATTGATAAAAAATAAACATATCAACATTAATATGTTTATTTTTTTATCAATAACTCTTAACAAGTGAATATTCTAATCTTAATTTTCAATCTGTTTTAAACCCCTTATACAATCCCAAAAGCACGGGATTTAGATAATACCTGGTGTATTAATGTTATTAGTTTTTAGTAATGCAAGTTTCAGCATGATTAAAACTAATAAAATGTTAAACAATTAGGTGTCTACATCTGTCCAAATATATCGTCAGCTACTTCAAGGCAAACATTCGATCATGGAGTCACGAAATCTCTGTAGTATAGTATGGAATATTACCACCACAACAGAGTGAATACGAGCTATCACATCTTCATAATTCGGAACACGTTCTTTCACTTAGCCCCAGAAGAAGTAATCTTACCGGATCAAATTCGGTTATTTAGGAGGTCATGGCATGGTTCAACTCTTCCGTTCCAACTTTCAGGGAAATAATCGTTTAAGAAATTCCATAATGTGCCCGTGGCCCATCATTTTAGAACCACCAATTTAATCTAACTGCTAATAGAACTTTATCGAGAAATGGGAGTAGTTCGGTTAAAAGTATAGCCCAATCCAAATGTTAATTGATCGTCGTCCTTGATAAGATTTTTGACGTTTTAATTAAGTTTCTAACCCTACTTTCATACAAGTTGTGAGTATTTAAGATACCCCAGTAAATGTAGATGCTTGATTCCACAGAATCCTTTCAATGAAATGTGGATCAGTTGCGCCACACAACAAAAATTGACGCTAACCTCCCTATCGCCGTCATGCAAAACTTGAACTTTGTGAAGCCTAAATGGATATAGACAATTACTTCTTAGTAACCTGTGAATTATGTTTTGTTGGACATGAGTTTAGAACGATACAGTACTAAGACTTGTACATAGTTCTGCCTCAAGAAATTTAAGAATTTGCCCTTCTAGATCGAGGCTTAATATAGAGTGACGTCCTGCATAATTTTCTTGAGGATTTACATTATCTGTTTCCAGTAATATTTGTTTTTCTCGTCTTATAGCTTTTGCACCAAGGTGTCAAGGATTTGGAAACCTCTACGCGTACGCGCTAGCCCCGCAGTGACATCACCAGTACATGCTAATCCTTTCATTATATCGACATAATCTCCATTGCAATAGCAGCGTTCCATTTTAAACACACAGCACCAAAATACTTATCGAACAATTTATTCATGCAAAGGAAATGAATTCGTCAAATCTGACTTAATGTTAAAGAATTAATAAGTCAAAATCGTGTTTTAAGTAATGGTCGTAGAAAAAAGTTATTGTTCAAGTTTTTATCAATAACGCCATAACGGGAAATAAGCGGAAAATTTCAATTTGTTTTAAATCCCTAAACCGAATCCCAAATCTCTTTTCAGTCAAGCATTCTTGTATTTTCAAAGGTAAGTTTGCTCCCGTTTAAACGTAAACTGCCACGGTTTAAAAACTAGCTGATATGCAATGGAACCAAGAGATAAGTTAGATAAGAAGGCTTCACTTATGTTGACAAATAAATGTAATTTCCTTTGAATGAATCAGAACAATTCTGCACTAATTGATAAGTAAAATAAAGTGTTTAGGCGGCTTTAATAGTATATTACGTAATAAGTGTTGTAAAAGGCATATTACGCACGAATGGAAAAATTATGCACGCAGCCGCGTAGCGGCGAGTGCATAATTCCATGAGTGCGTAATTGCTCTACAACACGTATTACGTACTATACTTTACCTACGACCATAGCCACTGTGCCAAAAAGTCTTGAATACTTTTAATATTTTCATTTTTATCAGGTATTGTAGATGATGCTTAAACACGTCGATTTTTTATTTTAGTCGTTGTTTTTTGTTGTTCGTTTCATGTATACATAGAGATCTAAAAACTAGTAATCTTCATTTCTTTAAATGGGATACTCTGTATATTATTGCATCTTTAGATTTTTGATCAATTTTATTTCAAACAATTTTACAAAATTATGTCTCACAACTTTGATGATCATACACGATATAATTCGTTCTATTTACTACTACGTTGGTTTAATTAACATTAGAAACATATAATAATTATTTATGGTTACTGTACAATTATCACGTATATTAGAAGTATCTCGATTTGTCGATTCATATGACATTGTAATATTTTCATTTGTTAATATAGTCAAACTGTGCGTTTTGTTTACGAAAACTGTGCGATTTGTTTACCGTGCGTAATGACGAATTTACTGCGGCTGTGTGTCGTGTTTTCGTCTATTTTCTACAGTGGTCGTAGGTAAAAATTATAAAACATATGTTCGGCGCTCCTAAGCAAACATGAAAACGAGATATATGCCAACTAACTCTAAAATATCGTGGCAGCGAAACATCGTCCACTGACGTTTAGTATGTACATTCTGTGACGTTACTTCTTTCTTGTCACTGTTGCCGTCTCGTATAGTTTGATTTCGTTCGTTTTCACTTGAATTTCAATTGTCTATAAAAATCGTCTTGTTTAAGACTGGGATTGTTAGTTTCGTTTGATAAAAACGGTATGTAATCTTATTTAAAATACTTTGTTCAAACTTAACATCAAAATCGTTAAATATATAATCTGATGTTTAATATTTTCCCCTAATTCTCTTTGTATATTTGGGCAATTAAAGTATTTACGCAAATCAATTAGTAATTTAAGTCGAAAAGAAATTAATATTTTCTTTTTGTTATAAACTCTACGACTTTATATTAACGACTAAAGTGGTTGACACCTAGATACATGAAGAGTATCTATATAAATTCATTTCTAAAAGTTATTGTATGCAAAGGGACTGATAACAAGAGCAATGGCTTTTAGTTTCTATAGAATAAATTTAGTTTCCTAGGTCAACCGGTACTTTATCAATTTTTGTTTTAAAGTAAAATAAAAGTGTCACTCTTATTTATGTAGCTTTAATTTAACTGCTGGTCTTTGCAATAATTATTTTTTATTATGCAAAACAATGGAACATGAAAGAGCGGGGTAGTAAACTATAGAAAAAAATTAAGAAACAGTTGGTAGTTTTGCCACCACGCTTTGCGAGGTGATAATTTTGTATTTCTTTTAAAACGTATAATAAAGGTTTTATATTTTATTTTCAATTTGCGATTTATTCTTATCGCTTCAAAGAAAATATATAAAAAAAGGAGTACTTTTAAGAATATAAATCGAAATTTCTACTTTACAGAAATTAGGTTAAATTATTGGAATCGATATATCCCTTCAGGAATACAGGATGTAATCCTTTATTAGGTATTCTGGATAAGGAACGCAGGGAGTTTCGTATATTAATTACTGGAATATGAGATGTATTTACGGTCACAGGGGTAATGGTTTTAACAGGACAAACTGACATGTTTTACTGGTTTCTTAGCTTGATCGTGTATATGTTAGGTACTTGGCGGTAGGATAGGATTAATTAATCAAACGGGCGTACGCCCTTTGGTTAGTTAGAGGGACACTAGACTGAATAGTCGTACACATTTCAGATAAGAAAAGGTATGCCTACACAGATGTACACCTTGCGGGCGTTCCCCAGGAATTCTCAGTACTTTTCAGGCGAGAAGAACAAAGAGTACGATTTTGAGTAAAAGGATGTGTTTGTTTACGCTGGCTACACGCCCGAGTAAGTGTTTAGTGTACAGGTATGGTGGCGTTTTGCAGGCGGGATCGATTAATAATCTACCAAGGCAGAAAAAAATATTCTAATTGGAAACTGGTCTAGAAAATATGATCGGAAAATTTATAACTTACTCCGAAATTCCAATGTGATTCCAACTAGGTGACAATAGAAGTCAGAAACGAAGGCAGGATAGAAGTAATCGAAATGATTGGAGGTAATAAGATAATTAATATCGCTTTCTTTTTGTTAGTATGCTCGTGCTTAGGGTTAGTATTTACTTATAGCTTATGTTGATCTTACTCGCAGACTCCTCTTCAATCCTGGTCGTTTAAGTGTGCTGGGTGTAGCGTACGAGGTCGTCATCGAATAGACGGGGGAATGTGGAGGGACTATGGAGTATTGTCTATTGATTCTTCTATCTCCTCGGGGAGGTCGTCAAGGAGTTGTGTTTGAATTTTAGTTTTTTTTAATTAGATTTTTTGCGTGGGAATTGAGGAAAAAGGTAGTTGTAAGGATCTCTATGGTTCGTATTGTGTCGCCGAAAGTTATTTTTTTTTTGTAAGCATTTTGGGATCTTACAATAAATTCTTGGGTGATTCAAATATATGTATTTAACATCCCAGGTCTGAATCTGAAATAAATACTATTCTAAGAGTTGTTATAAGTTCTAGCAAAGGACATGTCCTAGGTTCAAATTCTACGCGAGATAAATTTTTTATTTATGTATTTAATAAAATGAATAATAATTTTTAACTCTTAGGGTATTTACACAAATAGGTACGCTCTTGTACACTGCACAAAAACTTACTTTTTCCATATATAAATACACACGATGTATAAATTCTACAGTTGTTGTATACAAAAGCATATGGGGTTTAATTTATTCAAGTACACAAATATTAAAACAATTTTAAATTATAAATGGTCGAAATTGAGTGTAAAAATGTACAAAACGGAACTTGCTTAGGTTATGATATCTAAAATTATTGATTTTGAATGTATTCAAGGACAAAAAAAAATGTATTATCAATCCACTCAAACGAATTTACTGTAAATTACATGCAAATAAGGATGAAATAGTTAAATTCGAAAAATAGGTAAATCGATACCCCAAATCCAGGTGATGTTAATTCAGTTTGAAATTAAAACATAAGTAGGGTTAAATTTGACTGGGAAACGTTCTTAACTGAATAAAATATCATCTTCATATTATTTGAATCAAAACATTTCCAATTAAGGTAATATAGTATTTAAATTAAATACGTCAACTTAGAAGCGGTTTCAGTCAAGTAAATCAAATTAAATCATCCAAATTATATGACTTAAATACTGTAACCCAACAAAAAACCTATAAAAATTTAGAAGTTAATAATTTCTTGGAGGATAATATAAATAGCTGTAACGAGATTGTTAAAAAAAAATTAATGCTGGCAAGTGTTAAACAAAATGGATGTCACTAAAAGAGTAATGCTAAAGCAAACATTTAGAAACAAAAAAAAACAATATTTTATAGCAAACCTTCATTTGTAACACAAAAATAATGTAGGATTTTTAATCAATGCAAGCTAAATTTATTACACCGCTTTGATTAATTATTGGCGAAGATGTGCACCATAAACCCCATGAAAAGCAATTAAGCGAACTGTAGCAAGCTGTATCTTTCTCCTATTCTATTACGCTAAGGTCATTATAGTATGTGCTGGATTTTAGCTGTATGTTACATGTATTACATGTAGGAGGCCTGTTCCTGGTTTGTAAGTATGATGATGTTAAATGTGTATGTCTGATTCGTATTTTTCTTGTAACTTTTGAAGGTACTTGTTTCTTAAAATAGCTTGCGGTTGAGATCAATTCGACAAAAAATGCGCATTGTTACGTGATTTTATGTATTATTCTATTTGTGACACAAGCAAAGAGCAGAATCCATTAAAATTAAACACAAAAAACCTATAGGGGTAACATAACCATCTCTCTTGCAAGGTTGGCTTTTCAATAATAAGAAAAGTCACTGAACTTTGTTATTACTAACAAATCAACGTTTATTTTAACTTTATGGATTGTCCACAGGGAATAAACACTTTATTGTACTGTTCTTTTAATAACTTAATACCTTTACAGGCACTATACGCATCTGGTTTTGTAGTTCATGATATACTTCCGTTATTTTTCCCTTGGCTATCGTAAAACAGCATTAAATCCTCCTACATTCGGTGATACTTTCGGAATGGTATGCCAATCGGATTTTATTTTATTGTGTGACCAGAGTTTTGGTAAATTTAGCTAAACATGATATCTATTTAATCTATTCATCGGTGCTTTATCAACCTCTGGAAGTGGCATCAAATGCGAACCGATTAGGTAACGACTAGATGTTAGCGGAACAATTCGCATCGTCTGACAAGGATGACAGAGAGTCGAGAATTCGAGCATGCTTCAATTTGGGTTAAAGTAGTGTCCCATCACTTACATGTTACAAAAGCATTACCCAAAATTCGCCTCAGGTGAAACTGTGGATATTTTGACTGATTCCCAAACACCTGCTATCTGAGAAGAATGTGGTGGAATCTGCTTAAATTTAATGCGACCTACTGCTAAATACTCACCTAGTTTTTGAATGAGCCTTTCATTTTTTAAGTAAAAACCATTACTTGCTTCAATAAAATTACCGCCATTGTCACAATGAGTTTCAGCACGACACAAGATTAATGTTCTGTACTGAAATCACAAGCTAAAATAAATGCACTACTCACGTGACTATACATAGAAACACACAAATATATCTCTTGGTATAAACGGGCATCCTTCATTAATATCGGGCCAGCGTAGTCTGCGCCACTCATACGGAATGGTCGAGAAATCCAAACTCGGCTATAGAGTGACTCATCCATCATGATTCGACCGATTTAGTGTTTACGTGAAAACTTTCTTTTTCATTTTTTCAATCTATTGACCAGAAATGTAACCTTTTCATGAACAAAATATTTGGACAACCGGTGTGTAAATATTTAGGTAAGTGCAAGTCCCGTAGTCACTTTCGCACGCGTCACTGAAGCACTGTAACTCTGCCGATTGAGGCGTCATACAAGCAACCATTCCAAGTACATTAATGTTTATAATGCCGTTAAGTTTATATATATATATATATATATATATATATATATATATATATATATATATATATATATATATATATCTGTGGATAGTAGTTCATTTCAATCTAGATCTAGACGCCATACATCTTATATGAAAAGATTAGCAGAATAACAGTATAAACTGGTGTGGTTCTGGAAATTATGGCAACTGAGAAATTTATTGTACACTTCTTCACTAAGGTTAGGAGGGTAGCCGCATGTGAGAGAGTTGATTTCATCAATTTTACTTTCAGTTGTCATAATTACGTTTTACAGCCTACTGTTGATAAACGAACGAACAACTATTTTTCTTTTCATAAAGGACCACCTTGATTCTTTTTAAAATCTGTTTAAACTACGCGATATAAACATTTCACTTGCCTATAAACACAATTTGAAGACCATTTCAATTTAATTTATATTCTCCAACCTTACTTCGTGGAATTCCATATTTAATAGCACTAAGGTTTTAAATACGATATAATTCCACAATTTCTTTTATATAATTATTAATGCTCAACGCGTTTCAATACATGTATCATTACCAAGAGAGACCCACCCGCCTCAATAAAATATCGATAATACAGTTTAAGCATTTTCAATCTTGTTTAATTAATTTTTAGACATACCTTGCTTTATATTAAAAACTTTATACAGAAAATTTATGTAAAATTAAATTTTGTTTAAAAATATGTCTACACATTTTCTTATAAAATTAATTGTTATTCAGATATTGAAAAAATTTGAACTAACACTTAAATTGTACGTTTGGAATCCTTTTCCGCTAAATTACACGTCGTACCAAAAATTGCATACAACATAATTAATCGATTTGTTTACGGTCTAGATGTAGGTATTTGGTTATCTTTAAAATATACGCTTGTTTCAGAAATATTTGATAAAAACCAAAACTACTCGTAATAAACCCGCCGCAAAATTTCTAATCGGCACCAGGAGAAATGAAGGTAAGCTTAAATACGAAATTGAAGTGGGTATATGTTGTCGTTCTGGTGTTATCGTTGATGCTAACATATAACCACACATTCAAACGCGCACACACACACCCATGTATGTATGCACGCACGTACGAAAGCACGCAGGTACGCACGCATGCACACACGCATGCCGAGATGCACAACCACACACATCCAAATACGCACCCACGCCCGTACGCTCACTGTACGTACGCACGCATGTACACACGCACACACGCACACACCACACAAACACACGTGCACTCGCAATCACGCACACGCGCACCCACACACACACACCCACACACTCACACCCACACTCACTCACACTCACACTCACAGTCACACTCACACTCACACTCACGCCCACACTCACACTCACACCCACGCTCACACTCACACTCACACTCACACTCACCCACACTCACACTCACACTCACACTCACACTCTCACCACTCACACTCACATACACATGCACGCACCCATACACCGCGCACGCGCACACTCACTTTATCAAACGTAAAATGAGTAGGTAAGTCGATTTAGCGTTAGTGAAAAAAGCTGGCGTATCTCCACCCAACATTCCTGTATACATACTTACATACCACAAAATTAGTACTAGGAATTTATATAATTACTTAATAAAACTCGTATCTACGTACAACACAAAATGAAACAGAAATGTTTTTACTTCATGTTTTACATGTCGTTCAACACTTTAATTCTACTCTAAAACAAAAATTACGAGTTTCTTAATGATCTTTTCTTTTTGTTTAATATATACATTAACAGTGTTTTAAGATGTACTTTCAAATATTAATGTAGATAATGTTCAATGCCTTGTATTTAAAACAACAGGTCAAATGCATTTGTAAGTAATTTCTACTGTTTAACGCTTGTACATTTGAATATGTACCCCATTTTAAAGTGTAAATGCATATTAAAATAAAATTTAAAATCAATTTTAACAAAAACAAATTTCTTTTCGGAGGTTAGAACCTTCCTTCCTTGCATTAACAGTGCGATCACTTGACCATGTGACCGTTATCTTCAATTATATTGTTACAGATTCTTAAATTTTGCTATATTTGTTCATTTTTGATTCACGCTGTAACAATTTTTGTTGATGCTACAGAATCCCAATAAGATATCTTGGGTAAAAGTATCAACTTACATAAAAATGTTTTTTTTTGTTTTAATACTATTTCTAGTGACCCAATCAACTTGCAATTACATACATAGTAGCCTTTCAATACCTTTCATGTGTGTAAGAAATAAGATATTGATAGTTCAACCTTGACGACTAATTTACTTAACCTTCCGTAGTCCTATACATCCCTAAAGTTGACACGGATCTCTGATTTTGCTCTAATAGCCGTATGCCAAATTTCATCACTCCAGCTCGAACGGTCTTTACATGCAATCACTCACACGCACGCACACGCACACGCACACGTAGCTGCAGTTTCTTAGGTTTTCAAAAATATAAATATAGACACTCCTGAAAAACACCTTCCAAATACTCAACAAGACGGTGCTCCACCACCGTTTCCCAAATCGTTGGATTGCAACATTCTGAAGCTGTTAAACCAATTAACAACAAACTACTGCATCAAAGATTTAAATGTTAAAGCAGTTTTATATTTTGTGGTTTGTTTACAATAACTTTTATCTTCAGAAATATATTTTCACATATACAGGATCGTCCAATAAATAAATTCTTACTTTTGCTTTTCCATTAAAACGAATTCATAGAATTATATATATATATATATATATATATATATATATATATATATATATATATATATATATATTTAAACTGTATGACCTGTCACTTTAGAATGCGCTTAGAAGGACCGATGGAAAGTTAGTCCAAAGCTAAAACAAACAAACAATTTTTTTTGTTCTTATCATTTGTTAATGTTTGAAGGCATAAAATAAGGGGAGGGAGGGGCTTCACGCCTAAATAAAAAAAATTTAATTGGGAAAATAGTAACAAACGTCAAACTACAAAAAAAGCCAATAATCACCATAAAACGGCCATCCAACAATTTCAACAAAAAATACAAGTTTTACCTTTGGGGGCTAACTTCACGCCTAAATATAAACATTTAATTGAGAAAACAGTAATAACAAGCGACAAAAAATAGACCACAAACATCAACACACGACCAACAAACGATTGCAAAAAAAATTCACACTTCACACCGGTGATAATTAGAAAGTATCGATAAAGTTGTGAATCAGCGAAGTTCATTTAATTAAAATTAAAGGAGGTCCTAATAATACGAAGTTTATGATTTTATTAAATAAACATTATCAGTTTGATTTTAGAAAATTTCGCTTTCAGATATTCAGGGGAAGTTCAGATGAAAAACGTTGTTTTTAAGAAAGCTTTGTAATTTTAGTAAAAGATGATTAATGGTTCTTAAAGTTATTAAGCGAATGTTAAAATTTAAAAGTGGTTGTATTTTGGCAATGGTTTAGCGCACTGTGGTGCAGTATGTTTGAGCAGACGATTTGACCGAGTGAATGGTTTATATTTACTTTTTAAATAGACAATATTTAACATTCTTCTTTCATGTCAGTTTGTTATAAAAATCTGATTTTAAAGTTTAAGTCCTACGTTTAGTTAGAATTAGGATCGATTCCATTGAGCGACACCGAAACCAAACGCTTTAATGTTACGAGTATGTACGATTCTGGTGAGTATTTTGTATGGTAACAACTGGTTTTACTTAATTTAGGAATGTCAATTAAATATGCAGTTATTACATTCCTCATAGTGCCTTAGCTAAGCAATAATTTTGTGTGTAACATGTTATTTCATACCGATCTGTAATTCCGTGTATAAATATTTCTGTTCTGCTATTAAATGCTAATAAATGATAATTTACAGTTTCTTTATTATATTTGGAAAGATTCCATTACTGTATTACCGTAAATTCTAATACAAAATTAATTACTTAGTTTAAGTGTATTATTCATTTGGAAAGAGAAAGAGTAATTAAACTATTGTCTGCGCCATATGTACGTCTTTCATGTACTTTTAGAGCTACACGCTCGAGATAGCCTTTTTGTCTATCATTTAATGAAGTTACTAACTTTTTGAAAGATTTATGGCAAAAGTTCATAACGCTTACAGTCTCAGTTTCTTTTAAGATTGCTTTCATGCACGATTCTTTAAGGGTGCTAGTTTAAATTATTTTTGAGGAGGTATGTCGATTAAGGAATAACCAAAAAGAATTGTTCTACTGTAATGAACAATATTAATGTAGCGTTTTAACGCAAAGTTATTACAATTTAAGCATTACAACAAAACCGAATACTGTAAAATTATCGATCATTTTATTTTTTGTAGAAACATTGCAAATATCAAAGAACGCGCTCTCTTATAAACAATTAGGGGGGGTAGGTTAATGTGTCCATCTATAGTTTACGTATGTATTCACCATTTAGTAAAAATAACATATTTCGGACACGATACTGTTTTAGAATCAACTGTGAAAAATTACATCAAAATAGAAAAAAATAATCAGCGATGTATAGTATTTTTGAAATGACAGTTACGCGCGCTTGAGTGATCACACTGTTTTCATCTACTCGATGACATATACCATTTTAGTAAAAATGGAGGTTTTGTCTGTAGCACATCGCGTTTTTATCGAAACTGTTTTATCACACTGTTTTCAAAATGTTTGACATCTACTTGATGACATATGCCATTTTAGTAAAAATGGAAGTTTGGTCTGTAGCACAACGCGTTTTTATCGAAACTGGTCGTTCTGTGGTGTTGACACAACGACGATTTCGAAACCATTTTAATGTTGGTCGTAGTGTTCGTGTTCCCAAACGGGGTACCGTTATGAAGTGGGTGAATAATTTTCAAACAACAGGGTCGTTGACACCGGGGAAGGCACGGGGAGGTGATCGAACTGTACGGACTCCGGAAGACATTGAAAGAGTGCGACAAGCGATAGAAATCAGCCCTCGTTGTTCGGCGATACGTCACGCACGCACTTTTCAGATGTCAGACAGGTCTGTTCGCAAAATCTTACACTTGGACCCTCAGTTTCATCCGTGTAAGGTTATGATTGCTCAAAACCTGTCGCAAAACGACTTTAGGAAACGACACAGGTTCGCAGAAGTGATGTCGCAAATTCTGACGAACGATATCGTTTTGATCATGAGTGACAAGTGTAACAGCCCATTTTGAGTTGTATTAAAATATACCGTAATTTAGGTATTTCGTTCATTCAGTTGTAAATATAAGAAAAATTTTAATTATTTTTGCATTATAGCTATGAGGTAGGCAACTTAATTTGCATTTTGGTGTAACTTAAGTGCATATCTTCTTAAGTGTATATACTTCTTAATGGTTTATACTCCCCCTTTAAATTATTTTTCTGCTCAAATATTTTCGCGCAATACGTCATCGTTGACTTAATTCTTTGCGCAAATCTTTTCGCGCACGACTACATCGTCTAATTTCAAAGCATCCATTTTTTTCACTTTCTGATGAAAGTTGTGTTGTTAGGAAGCTTTTTTTTGGTTTTCACCTAAATTCTGTGAAAGTGCCATTGATTTAATGGTAAGATATATTATAACGCATTATACAAAAAATTAAAACATTTGCTCTTTGCAGGCACTTTCTTTTCTTTTATTTTTACTTTGATTTACACTTTAAGTACGCATTTAATTTTACTGTTGCGTACGCTTTCATTTTATGATTGTAAAATTTTTTTTAATTTCAAGAAAATGCGTTAAACGGATTATTCAATTTCAAGAAGACAAATTTATAAGAAATAAAATTCCAGTTTGGGTGTGGTTGACAACATTGTTATTGCAATGTATTGCACAACATTGACACAAGGATAACGTCACCGTGGTTTTTGCATTTCTGCATTATTTTTTATAATACCAGGGTTCTCAAGAAGATGTATTATATTTTGTAACAGGTATTTAATGTTTAATGATTTTTTTAGTAATTTAAGACTAAAATTTAAGATATGTTTTATTTTACCCTATTATTTTAACTGTTAATAAACATAGTCTGTATAGTTTTTTATTTTTTACATTTTGATAAAATTTTTTTTGTAAACCTCGGTTTAGTTATTCCGAGCATTATTAAAAAATAACTTGGCGTCCGAGATGATTTTATTAGTGTTACATTGTAATTTTTTCTATTCATGTTAAGTGGAAATAACAGCATAAATTGTGGTAATTAAGCAAAACAACGGATTGAACCACCCTACTTTAAACTACCGACTGGGACAAAGGCATTATTTGTGGCGAATGGTTAGTATCTCCAGTTAGTTTAACGATTTTATTTTTGGAGAACTTTTACGCTTATTTTATTTATTATATTATTAAAACACTTTTTATACGATAACTACTTCAACCACCTATTTATACGAGGCCCACTTTCATTTATCGAGGATGGTAAACAAACAGAATTTTCGTTACTGAGTAGCCGCAAACCCGCATCAACTGCACCAGAAACCTCTGCACAACGAGAAAATTACTGTTTGGTGTGGTGTATATCGAACCTGCATTATTGGGCCATGTTTTTTTCCTGAAAACGGACGAACAGTAACTGATACCTTGCGTGATTATTTCTTACCAGAATCCATAAGACGAAACATCGATCTCAACACAGTTTGGTTTCAACAAGATGGAACGACTTGCCATACAGAGCAACCATGGCTTTTTTAAAACTGCATTTCACAGGACGGCTGACTTCATTGCGTAGGGACGTGGAGTGGCCTCCCTTCGTTAGCGAACCTATCTCCTTGTGGCCACTTTTTATAGGGCTACCTAAAGTTCAGGGTTACATAGGTTAACCACGTACTCTTGAAGCACTTTCTGAAAACATAACGCAGGATATTCAAACGATTCCATATGCCGTGCTTGGAAGATGTATTGACAATTTCTCCATCCGTCTACGGGAATACGTTGACAAAAATGGACATCATCTAACTGATGTAATTTTGCGCAGTTTATTTTTTTTATTTTGATGTAATTTTTCGCAGTTGTATACTTTTTGATTATTTTTTTTATTTTGATGTAATTTTTTGCAGTTTATTACTTTTTTACTTTTGCAAATAGCAACGTTTCAGTAATTTATGAAAAAAACAATTTTAAAATTGGTTTGAAAATAAATATGTGGCAATTATTTCAAAACACCATACTTCCCTGCCGGACCTTGCACAATTAAATCATTGACTTCCAAAAGCAATGTTATCACTTAATGCAGAGTGTGTTAACAATATTTTTTCACATCTGTTCTAATTGCGAACGTAATTCTTGCAAATACACCGGGTGACAATGAGATTATTATGAAAATAAATCTGTTATGAAATTTTGGGAGAAAATATTAAATTAATTGTACTGTCAACTTTTTATTTTAATTAGAACTCCTTGTTTATTATTTCATTTTTTGATTCTACGAAAACAGATAAAAACACGTATCATACTGTATACCTATTTGTGTCAGTTTCAGAAATAATGACAGAAAATATCATAATGTCAGAGCGGTACCCTAAAGAAGGTCGTGGGTTCAAATCCCACTCGAAGTATCCTTTGTATTTATCTATTAAAAAAATTTTATTGGACATGATTATAATTAATGTCATTTTGGCAGAAAACAAATGAGGAGAGAAAAATTGATACTGCATTCTCGCCACTATAAAAGTACTAGAACAACTGTAACAATGTTCTGCAAATTGAAATATGATGAAATATACACGGTGTTTCAAAAATTTCTGCCAAAATGTCTAGGACGTATTCTGTGTGTGAAATTAAGCTAATGGTCCAAAAGCCACCATTTTCGAGATACAGGGTGTTGAAGTTTCCAAAAACGGGACGTTTCCTTTTGATTTCTCAGGAACTATACACACAGACAATCTGATATTATGTATATTACCCACACTCTACATGCGTCATACACTGATGCTCGCGATACTCAATTATTCGATATAGTGGCGGAGATACGCCCATGTCAAAATGGTTTTTCAGGTTGAACATTTCGATTTCCCTGTTTGTCAACTCAATATACTCGAATAAGGTGACTTGGGATCTTGTGATTTGACGGCTTGTTTCCGAGATAAACAAGAAAATTTGATTTCATGTACTTCATATCGTACGCCACTGGTTCATTATTTCTATCTGAAAATCATTGAAGATAAGGAAATGTCAAGGCGAAGACAAATTCAAAACAAGATTTTCCTTTAAATCGCTTCGTTTCTGAGATACAGGGTGTTGTACATAAAAAGAAAGCCTAAAATGAGGTGTGATAATCAAATATGCATGCATCTCTGAAACGAAACGAATCCTATTTAGAATTTTTCTTTGCCTTGATGTTTTCCTGATCTTAAAATTTGTATATTTTGTGTAATTTGATTTAAAATCCTAAACTGAAATGAAAACGAAAATTAACTGTAAAACACGCGTCATAACTTAACAATAGAACAGGTTTGATTAAATACCGCGTCAGTTTGGAATATATTCGAATTAAAGTGATATTTAACAAAGATGTCGAGCGAAGCAGATTCAACGGATGATAAATATAAAAAAGGAAGACAAGAAGAGGAGGAAGAAAGTGACGAAATACACAGAAGGAGTAAAAGAATAATAAAAACACAAGCTAAAACACATAAAAGCATCGCGAATAATACAAGTAATATTGAATTATTACAAGAAATTAAAGCAATGAGATATGAAATAAAAACCGGTTTCGAAGAAAATAAAATCGAACTAAACCAATTAGAATAAGAACTAAAAATAATAAAAGAAGAAGTAACAGAACTAAAGAAAAAGGAGAAAACATAGAAACGGGAGAAACAGAAACTAACAAATAGATTAGAAAAAATGGAGGATGTAATAGAAAAACAAAAAGAAAATAAAAGAAAGAACAACATACTAATAAAAGGACTACAAGCCAATGGTGAAAGAATAAAGGAAGAGATAGAGCAATTCATAAAAAAAAAGTAATAAAAGTGGAAGTCAAAATAATATAAGCATATAAGACAGGGAAAATACCGGATAGAAGAGCTATCGTTGCAACGGCCGAAACATTCAGCCAGAAAATGTAGATAAAGACGAATAAAAGGGATCTCAAACGAAAAATATATACATAGAAAATGCTCCAACATCATAAAGAGAAAGGGGATAGCCAACAGTCAAAAAACTGATAATAAAAGAAAAGTATGGAAGGAAACGGTCTACGGAAAACGCTATGAACACGGTTAAGAGTAAAATGCAAAGGAAGAGAAAAAATAAATACAAAAAAAGGCAAAAACATGAATATAGCAACTTGGAATATAAAAACTATGATTCCACCAGAGAAAATGATATAAATAGTCAGAGAACTAAAACGTTACAAAGCACAAATAGCTGCTATGCAGGAATTAAGCTGGAAAGGTCAAGGGAAAATAAAAAATGAGGAATACGAATTGATATACTCGGAAGCACGAAACAAGGACATAACGGTACAGGATTTATTGTTAATAGCAAAATGAGAATAATCTACTTCAGACCTATTAATGACAGACTCTGCCTTCTAAGAGTGGAAAGTAAACCGTTGAATATACCACTAATATGTGGTGTATATGCACCCACAGAAATTGAGAAGCAAGATGAAAAAGGCAAATTTTACTATGAGATGGAGAGCGTATATGAAAAATACCAAAACAAGATGTAATATTGATAATAGGAGACCTAAATGCACAAATAGGGAAAGAGGAATATATAAAGAGGTATCGGGGAAATATACAATATATAATCTGACGAACGATCACGGGAACAGGCTATGTAACTTCGAGATATCATCAAACACGACGATCACTAGTAATAAATTTAAGCATAAGAGAATACACAAAGAAACATGGGTAATGCCAGGAAAATCAAGAGGGAACCAGATAGACCTTATTTTAATAAATAAAAAACACTGCAGAAAAATTATTGACGTGAGATCATATAGGGGAGCAAATACGGATATGGACCACTACATGGTGATGGCAAAGATAAGACAAGAATGCAGGAGAAATGAAGTGAATGTATGAAAGAAATCAACAATGAGATAAAGAAGACAATGGAAGATAAAGATACAGAAAGGGAATGGGAGAATGTTAATAGGATAATCTTAGTAAGCGCTGAAAGGACGATTGGTAACAAAAGAAACAAGTATACAAAACCGAGGCACGACAAAGACTGTCAAGAAAAAACCCAAAGAAAAAACAAAATGAGAGAAAAATGGCTAGAAACAGGAAAACAAGGAGACCTAGAGAACTACATGGAAGCCAAGAAAGAAGCCCAGAAGAAACACAGACAAAAAAGGGTGGATGGCTTGTAAGGTTGTGTTGACGCACCCTGTATTTAAGATGTGATAATGACGTGCATTACGTGTTTTGAGTACGGGTGTATTGAGTTTGAACGAAAAAAATTTTTTGTGTATATGCATAATGTATGTGGGTGGATGATACGCCACTGGAAATTTAGGAGAAATATCGTTCAGTATGCAGATACGTGTATTTGAATGTTATAGAGACATTGGTGTTGGAATAAATAGATTCTGATGAATGTAAATGTGAAGAGAAATTTGTCGATGGGACGATAATGTTTTGCTACTGTTGACTACTGAATAAGGAATGGAATGTTGGAAGATAAGTAATCTTTGCCGGAAGATGTGAATGTATAAGTATAGAATGTTTTAGGAAATATGTAGAAAAAGATTTGGTATGTTTAATTGTTGATTATAGAAAGTTCTCGTAATGTTGTGCAATCAGTTTTGAGAATACATGTACGTATATGGGATTTGAGACCTTAGACTGTACTTATTTTTGCAAATGTTGCGGAAGGAGGATGAGCGCATGTGAGAGATAAACGTTAAAAGTTGTGTAATGGTCCAGAGTGGCCACAGAATGAATGTGATGACGAGAAATGGCTTCTCCATAAAGTAATTGTAAAATTTGCAGGTAAGAACAAACATGGCGATGTATGGTAATTACAAGCGTGTTTGTGCAGATTGTAGCATCAGTCGGCACTAAGAAGGTTTGAGTAAATACCATTGGTGAATATCGCGAGGAAGTAAGACATGTTTAAAGATGGATGGCTTGAGGTACAAATAGGAAAGTCAGAGATTGACGGGGCTTTTGCTTTTGGCTTTTGCTTTTGGTGGATGTCGGTGAGAGCTCGGTGGAAGACGCGCGTGTGAGGTGAAGTGTGACCTCAGAATGGGTTGAGTTAGAGTTATATTTCTGAATAATTTTGAAGGCAGTCATTGTTTAAACAACTGCGTAACCCAAAAGGGGATGAATCGTATAAGACATTCATATATAAAACAATTAATAAAATTGAGATTGAAGATAAAAATCAGTCTATGGTTTTTTTGTTCTTCAAGGAAAAAAAGTGCGTAAGCAGTTTTGTAATAAGATAACAGTTGTTACGTTATAGTGTTGAGGGCGGCGCGTGTGCTCAAATTATTTATGGGCCACCTTTAAGTGAACGAAACATTCGTAGTAAATTGAGCCAATGTTAAAGTAATTTTATATGACATTAAAAGCTTATTTGTGTAAGGAAGGGCTAAATTGTCCTAAAGGTTGCAAGAAACTTTAAAGAGGCAACCAAACGTGTGCAGATTATTACGGGTTATTGAGTAATAACCTCGTATAGTTGGACTATCCGCGAGTACCGAAAGGAATAAGTGTTTGTGAAATTGTGGAATACTTGTTATGTGCCTCTTCAGGCAATCTTAGGATACAATGGACTACAAATAATTGGTTTACGGGAAGAGAGAAGAAAGAAAAGCGAAGGATGAATGGACAGTCTTTAAATAAGAATTACATTTAAGAACTTTGAAAACTCAGTTGAGCACGATTATCTTTTGGTTAGTTTTATTTGCGAATTGTTGTGTAATTTTTTTTAATTAATTAGTGTTGAAGGAAAAAGGTAATCGATCTCGAGTTATGTTGTATTGGCTGTTTTAGTAGTAAGAATTTTTGCAGAAACGCAAATTTGTATTGACAGTGGTGTGGTGGGTTTGGTTTCTCAACCACGCTGTTGTAGTGTATGTAAACATTTGTTTTTTATTATTATTATTTTGTGCAGGACAATATATTACTTAATTGATGACCTAGTTTTCGACAATTTAAATGTAGACTTTGCATATTTTGGTTTAAAGATTAATGAACAACCTGAAAGGTTATATTTGCCAGGTTAATTTTAAAAAGAAGATTTTCATGTTAGTTTCGTTTAACGCAGTACACTAATGACGGATCAGCTGTTGATTTAAAATTGCATTAAGTATAACTAAGAGATGGAGTTTTGAGAACTTACATATTTACGAATGTCCCATACGATTCAGAGGTATCATAAAGGAACAATTATTAAGCCGAGGACATTGATTTTCTTTTGATTAGGAATTTTAAAAATTAATTATCGACCATTGGATGAAGAACTATTTTATGTATTAATAAGTAGAGATTTAACTTTATATGTATACGAGGGATACGTAGAAAATATTCAGTTAACGTGTTGGGTAGTACTAAATATATTTGAGTTTGAGTTGAATTGTTTGGGACGAGTGTTTGTTTTAGAACCCTCGTGTAGAGTTTACTCAGTAAGCACATCCTACTTTCCACAATCAAGTAGGGTTAATTAACACCCAGCTTAAGACAATTATTTTAGCAAAGTTTCGATTGTGGTGGCGCCTGGAGACATATTTTCCCAGACTGAGCTGTTTGAATATCGGTGTAAGGTGTTTGAGCGTATTAATCATTCATTTTACTTCTTATTTCGGCCACGCCCATCTCCCTGTTAGCTGACTTGGCAACCCGCTTACATTAGTAAGCATACACGACGCATAGTGCGGTTTGGACGTGTAACAGGCTAGAGAAACCATGAAAGAACTAGAACGGAACCACAAGAATAACAACACAAAAATAAAGAAACGGAATAGAAAAAACTCAATACGACGAGAAAAAGATGAAAGTTATCTGGAGAAAGTACTTTAAAATTCTACTCTATGAAATAACAGAGGAAGACAAGAACCACGAATATCGACAGCAAGAAATAAGCGATGCAGGGGACGACAACGGACACGAAATAGAAGAACCAACCTATGAGGAAATAAAGAGCATAATAAGAAAAATAAAAAATGGCAAAGCACCGGGATGCGACAGAATACAGGGGCGATACTAAAATATGGGGGGGGGGGAGCTTCACAAAAGAGTATATAATCTAATAAGAGAAATATGCAAACAATAGAAAATGCCAACGGAACAGGAACAAGGAATAATTATAACAATACCTAAAAAAGGAGACCTGGAACAATGCAAGAACTACATGGGAATCACACTGCTAAATACAACATATAAAATAATCACAACACTAAATAACAGCAGACAAAGAAAGTGCAATAACAGATGCTTTACACATTATCCTACAAATACTGGAAAAATGTGAACAGTACAACATAAACCTACACATATTATTTATATACTACAAACAAGCGTTCGATAGAATTAAAAGAAACAAACTAATGCAGATATTAAAGAAAAGGAAAATACCAAAAAAATTGAAAAAATTTATCGAAATGACAATGAAGAACTCAAAGACAGCAATTAAAACAAAAGATTAAACCGAGACATTCGACATCAACCGAAGAGTCCGAAAAGGGACGCATTATCAGCGATATGCTCTATAATCTAGCACTTGACAACGCAATAAGACAAATTGATTCCAAATGAAGCATAAGCAATAATGAAGAGATCAAAGGAAGAATTCAAGCGTAGGCTTTTCATGGGTGTAATCCAACGGTGATAATTTCAGTAGCGTCTGTAGCATGCACTTTCTTCCAAGAGTGCTTAGTTGATCAAATCTTCAAAAATAAATGAACTGGACAAATTATTCTAATTAACAACTTAATTACTGCAGGAGGTGTTCAAATGTTCTCCATTTACTTCCTGGCAGAAGTAAATTTTTGTTTGGTTTCCTCCCTAACCCTCTGTAGGGTCTGCATATCAATTCTGTTGCATTCTTCGAATTGTTAATAATTACGCTTTGCTGTTGTCAATATTGTTTAGACTCAATAGTGCTAAATGTTTGTTATTTTTGACAATACTTGTCAAAAACTAGACACGCGAACTAGATTGTTTAAAAAAGTTTTCTAACAATGATACATTTTACCTACAAAGTATTTATTCGGCAATAAGTAAGAATAAAAATTAAATAAATTTTGTTAATAGATTGTCCTATATGAAAGTAAAACTAGTGTACCTGATTTGGTATTGTTGAGGATCTTAAAGGAAAAGATTGTTATTAACCAGGAGACAACTGAGCTTAAAATAAAGTGTTAGGGAGAAAACCAAACAAAGAATCTACTTCTGCCAGGAAATAAATGGAGAACATTTTGAAGACCTTCTGCAGTAATTACGTTGTTAATTAGAATAATTTGTCCAGTTCATTTATTTTGAAGATTTAATTTAATATTATTTGTTTGTTTATTTTATTTGTATTTTTATTAAAAAATTTAAAATGATAATTATTGAATTCTACTTTTAAAATCTTTTCCAACGATGTATCACACGATCCCCTTGCTATTTAAAAAATGGAGGAGTAGCTGTCAAGGGAGGGGTGAAAGGGTGACAATTTTTTTGTTAAAAACACCTCGTTTGAAATAAAAATTGGCGTGTCCGAGCGTTTTTCAATTTTGTCTTCAGTAACGGAGATTAAAGGGGGTAATACTTATCATCCGCACTATATATATATATATATATATATATATATATATATATATATATATATATATATATATATATACATATATGTGTGTGTACACATTGGATGTTTAATGTTATTCATCTTTATCTTCGAATACGTTGGTGATTGATAGAAAGTTATGATAAAGCAATCACAATAACGTACAATATTGAATTATCTTCTACATAGAACTCTTAAATACGTCTTCACCAGATAGCAATGGAAGCAAAACGGACGTGAACAGCTTCCGGATACCTGCTGATATTCTCGATCGGCAAGACAAACCCATGCGGCAATTTCCCAGTTTTAAATTAAGAACCTTAAAGTAAATTTTATTTTATTTGTATTTATCTTTCATTTAGGATATGAGATTATGTGCCACAGTATTAATTTTATTATTAACTTTTGCATAAATATCGGTTTGTTTAGGTACAAGTACAATCAGTACGAGCATTTTACATAGCAAATATAACCCTTGATATCAATGGTCTACGTTTCTTTCAGTTCTACTTATAACTATTCCCTTAAGTAAACAAGAACGTTAAGAACAGCTGATTAGCTTAAAGTGTTACTGCTTTTTGCAGAATTAAAATTTTGGTAATCTAGTTTTCTAAATTAACATTCGTGGTACAAACCTGCAGTTTAGATTAATATGAATCCTGTTGAATAAAACGAGAGTGATTAAATATTAAAATCGTATTTCCTTTTTTTAAATGCTTGTTAAATAAATGAATTTTTAATTACTGAATACTTAATTTCCTGTTTTGAACTATCTTTGTCTTTATATCTGCGAATTAAACATTTGTTTCAGCTCTCTTCTCTCTTTAGTTCCTTTTTGAATTATCAGGGTTGTATTTTAGAAAATTAATGGCGACTACTGTTACTATTAAATAGGTTTACTCTTACATACTAGTCCAGTGCAAATAATACATCTTCTGACCACGCATCCAAAGTGCTCCATATATTCAACAGCTACTGGGCTATACTTTCTGGTTTGTGCTCGGTTAAAACCTCCCAGTCAAAATCGTTCTGCGGTATTGTAAAAAAGCAATAGAAACACACGGACGCAAGGAAACACACGCATGGACGCACGGACACACGCACAAGCACGCGCACACGCACACGCACACGCACACACACACGCACACGCACACGCACACGTACACACACACACACACACACACACACATATACGCACACACGTGATGATGATTTTAGATTGACTGAAGCAGTAATGACTTTGAAAAACAGCCCATTCCTGTACTACAGACTACAGAGAGCGTTCTATCAATTGAGGGATGATTGTTCTTTCACAATTTGAAGCTTAAGTCTAATAAAACATCGATTGTAGGCTTATCATGGGTGTAATCAAACGGTGATAATTTCAGTAGCGTTTGTAGCATGCACTTTCTTCCAAGGGCCCCTTAATTTATATTTTGTGAAAATGTCTGCCGACATGTTAGTAAATCCATCTTTTTGCTAAGAAGGTTAAAATACATGTCCTCTATTACGTCATAAAAACGCTTACTTTGCCTTGGTAAATGATACACTAGGCTACGGTGTTCTTGTCTGGGAACTTTGCTCGCCTCGAACATTTTAAACTACAGCGCAGATGTGATTAGAATTATAGCAGATTTAAGATACCGTGTCGATTGCTGTAAAGCTTTTATTGACTTAACTCATATATATATATATATATATATATATATATATATATATATATATATATATATACCTACATTGGATGTTTAATGTTATTCATCTTTATCTTCGAATCCGTTGGTGATTGATAGAAAGTTATGATAAAGCAATCACAATAACGTACAATATTGAATTATGTTCTACATAGAACTCTTGAATACGTCTTCACCAGATAGCAATGAAAGCAAAGCGGACGTGAACAGCTTCAGGACACCTGCTGATGTTCTCGATCGGCAAGACAAACCCATGCAGCAATTTCCCAGTTCTAAATCTCACTGGCGATACGCTTACGTTGATTGGCGTTATATAGTTTATGTGCACATATCAAACCGATTTTACACACGAGATAGTTATACACTATCTGCTTAATGTGCCGTTAATTCGGTAGCTCTATTTACAAGTCTTTTTAATATTAAAACGGAAAATGTGTATTTACAAATTATTTACAGTGAGACTTTCGTCTGTGGCTGCTGATCTATTACGGGGGGACACAAAATACTGTGTTTTATTCGAAAATTCACCACCAAGATGCACTTATATAAAACACATCCCTTTGTGAAGTGTTCGTTAATTGACCTCACGGTCCGTAACTTCAAAAAAATAACCAGGAGGGATGAACGTCTACACAAATATCCACCAAACTAGTGTTTCAGTTGCAAACAACTTCTCCGAAAGGTTCGGTCCTCCAGGTATTCGTAAAAAGGCACATCCTTTACTCACCAAAGTCAGATCAAGAATCCCCGCGCAAAATTCACCGCTCAAACCCCCTCTCCATAATATTGTACCAGCTTTCTCGACCAAACCTTATCATGACAAGGAACTGCTGACTCTGCGGCGTGCACGACTCAAGTGCAAATTGTCGTCCACAGATTTATTCCTTAAACGATAACGATAATTATTTAACACTAATGGACTAAGATACTCTACTCCTGAAAAAAAAACAGTGTAAATTACTAAACGCGAGTATGTAAAATTAACATCAACAGCCCCTGCTTAAAGAAGCAAACCAAGGAATGATCTCATCCTACAATTTAAATGCGAACTTTTCTTATCTACAACTACATTTTGTTTTAACAAAACCTTTTATAAAAATTTACAGGAAAAATAATTTCCTATTTCCAATTAATTAAACCACAAAATATATCATTGCCAATTTCAGAAATCAATTCTGAATGGCAATACGAAAAGTTTAATTCGAAAACCACTACAACTTAGAAAAACCAAACAATCTATTGTTACTTTCACTTGTACCTTGATGAACACAAAAAAACAAATTTCGTTAGCGTTGAGTCACTAGCAAAAAAAAACAAAGAGAAAAGAAAATACGTACATATACACAGGGCGTTCAAGTACATACCAATAACTAGTCTAAGGTAACGAACGATAAGACACAAAAACTAAACTATGAACGAACTAACCTAATGACCACACTAATCCTAAAACTCTAGCCTAAGGGTATGAATAAACATTCGTCTCGTCAAAGATGTAGTTATGGGCGATTACCAATATTTCCCGAGACGGAACATACCCCTCACTAATTTCCACACCCTTTGATCAGTCGCCTCTTACGACAAGCAGTGGCATCTGCCGTAGGAAAATTCTTAAGCCGTCCCTACACAGAGAGAACGTTCGAAAAGGTCTTAATAGTAACGTGGGCTCGACTTCAAGTCCTTCGCATGCCACACTCCCTTGGAAATACCTGAAACATCCGAAAGTTCATAAGTTTGGAACGACACCTTCCTCTTAATATAATATCCAACCTCGAAAGTCGCTAATCTTCTGCGTAAGTCATAATTTGGTTTACTCTTAATGTACGCGGCATTAAGTCTTCTTTTAACCTCGCGAAAAACTTTACTCCTATCTACTAACGGTGTTCGATCGGCAAAATTTACGTTATTTAAATAAGTATCGTTGGCCGTAACACCATACTGTGAACCGTCCAAAATCATTTCTCATCCGAAGTTTGCGAAATACGGAGTCAGGCCCATAACCTCATGAATCGCTGTACGGATGGCACATACCACTTGTGCTAGATACTTATCTCAGTTACGTTGGTTATCTTCAATGTATGACGCTAGCATCGTCTATTAATACGTTCAGAAGGATTCGCCTGCGGATGGTAATTGGCATTGGATATAATTTTGGCGTTATAATACGTAACCATTCCGAAATTCCTTACTTCTGAATTGTGACCCATCGTCACGCAAAATATATAACGGTACTCCAAACAATACATTTTCTTCGATATTATTGATCACACTGGCGGCCGTCGCGGCGCATAAAGGAAAAAACGATACGAATTTGGAAAAATAATTGGCAACTATTGAAACGTACGAATATCCACTAGTGGATCTCGATAAGGGTCCTTATCCATGGCAATCATTTGCCAAGGCTTGTCGATAACGGGATGTTTTGCCATAAGTCCGGCTGGTTTCTTCTGTTCCGGTTTACGTCTGATACATATACTACATCGATGTACGTAACGTACCACATCTGTCTTCAAATTTCGGCCAATAATACTGTCGTGAAATTCTTTCATAGTTCTTGAATATTCCGGCATGGCCCTGCTTTAGGGTCATCATGAAACTGCAATAATATCTGGGAGCGCTCTCCCTTCGGTACTACAACTCTCCACTGCTCTCCACCTCTCAACTCAGGATAGCTACAATTCACATGCTTAAGTACTCTATCTCCTTCTAATCTCCACTGTGGATACGCAATTGGTGTAGTAGAGATGTTACCCTTCAATCTTTCTAACCACTTGCCCCTTCCCTTATCCTCCTTTACATTCTCCTTCTTCTCGGTAGTCTCGTTCGGTGTGTCACAATCGGTATTGTTATCCACTTCCAGCGTGACAATGATGGGTACGGAACGCGATAAGGTATCCGGTACGATATAGTCTTTTCCTTTTCGGTGAATAATGTCGAAATTATATTGTTGGGGTCGAATAGCCCAACGAGCTAGACGACCGGTAGGCTCTTTCATGTTATGGAGCCACACGAGAGAAGGGTGATCGGTAATAACGGTAAACTGAGCTCCTTCTAAACATGGACGTAATTTTTCTACTGCCCAAATTACAGCCAAACATTCCTTTTCTGTCGCCGAGAATTTCCTTTCGTTTCTAGTCAAAGATCTACCATTGTAACAAATCACTCGCTCTTCCCCATCGATAGTCTGCATTAATACTGACCCGATTCCGAAATCTGAAGCTTCCGTCTGGACCGTAAAATCTAAACGCAATAATATAGGTGCGGAAACTAAACAATCTTAATAATTTCGAAAATTTTCTCACTGTCTTCATCCCAAACGAATTTCGCGAATTTCTTTAATAATTTCGTCAAAGGTGTGATAATTGTCGACAAATTTTGAACAAATCTATCGTACCAGCTCGCCAAACCAATCAAACGTTTCACCTCGGTAGGATTTCTAGGTGTCGGTATTTTCAAAGTAGCGCTAACTTTATCCGGACCAACCGATAGCCCGTCTGCGTGAATTACATAACCCAAATAGGTACATTTGTCCCTATCCAACGTTATTCCGGCTTAAGTAAGTCGACGAAAAGCTTCCTGCAAAACTTCCAAATGTTTCTCATAAGTAAGCGTACAAATAATCGTATCATCGAGATAGACGAAAACATACGGTTCTAGTTCGAGACCCAAAACGCGATCAATAAACCTCTGCCAACTAGCTGGCGCGTTAGCGAACCGAACGGTAAACGTTTAAATTGAAATAATCCCCTACTGGGTACGGTAAAAGCGATATATTGTTTGGAATCCTCCACCATCGGTATCTGCCAATACGCGGACTTGATATCCAAAGACGAGATGTGCTTCACGTCGCCAAGCCTGTCCAAAATTGACGACACATAAGGTAACGGATATTCGTCCCTTTCGGTAACCTTATTCACTTTACGGAAATCTACACAAAACCGGTAACTACCATCTTTTTTCTTCACCAATAAAATTGGGCTTGGCCACGCACTCGTGGACCATTACGTCCAACTTTAGCATTTTCTCTAATTCCCTGTCAATCTGTTGTTGAATGTACGGCGATACGCGATAATAACGTTGTTTAATAGGTTCGGTAGTATTCTTGATGTGATGTTGAACCAATGAGGTGCATCAGATCTCTTTACCCTCAATGGGCGTGAAATAGTCGGTAACTAAATTGTCTAATCTTTGTAACTGGTCGCTGCTCAAGTCTAATCGGGATTATATTCCAGGTTCTCGGTTTTCCAAAGCTTAAATTGTCTCCAAATTTTCGAATCTCAATTCACCTTTGCGTAAGTCCGGTACTATATTGATTTGTTTCCAAAAATCTGCTCCCAAAATAAGGTGATGCGGTATATTCGGTACGACAAAAACGTTTATAATTACAATTTTCCCTTAATTTCGATCGGTATGGTCGCGGTCCCTATACTTCTAACTGATGTGCCATTTGCCTCAAAACAAGTTGACGTGAATTCTTTATTTAACTTAACCCCCAAATGACTCAATTTCTTCCCACCTTTTTCGCCAATAATGGTCTTTGTTGACCCGCTATCCGGTAACCCCAATAATTCTTGTCCATAAATGTTGACAGCTGCAAATGGTCGCTCATCCGAATCTTTGGAATCAAATATATAATCTAACACAATTTTATTTTTCAAGAATTTTGCTTCATCTTTCGTCCGTAACTATTATAAAACACTGCCGACTTAATGAAAATTTTGGAAGACAACACGCGGCTATTGCCTTCTCTGTCTGTTTCCCGATCTCGAGCACTTAGGATAGTTCTTCACCGTAAAATTCATCTTACCATAATGAATCTTTTTAGTATCTTTACAGTGTGACGTCAAATGTCCGATTTTCCGACAATTTCAACACGATCTACTATCAGCTTTACTCTACGTCGGTTGTACTTCCTGTATCGGTATTCATTTACTTTTATTCAAAACAACCGGTGTGGTTTCTCCCACGTACGCTAGCCCTGCTTCTAAATCGTAACGTTTCTGACTAGGCGCGGTGCATAACTACGCATTGCTTGAGTACGTTCTTCGATAAGTCTGCCATATTTCATCAAGTCGTTGATTGAGGTAATCTCCGTTAAGCTAGGTTGTGCCTGATAAAAAGGCGCGATATTTTTTCGTAAAATACGTAATTGCTTGTCCTCCGATAATGTCTCGTTTAAGCGTGAAGTTAAAGTCCGCATAACCGCAATATAAATTCCCATAGGTTCATCCGTACCTTAAGTACGACGCTTAATCTCTTCTAATAATCGATCGTCATAGCATATTGGTTGGAACTAAATTTTCAGAAATTCTACCAACTCACTTCAAGTCCTAACCTCCTTCCTAACAGAAAGGAACATAAATTAAAGCGTTACCCGTGAATAAATATAAGTCCACACGACGTGAAACTTGTAAGTCCGCTCCAAAAAAAGCACTTAACGATAATGACTTAGAATCTCCCGAAAATGTCAAACTCCACTTGCAAACCGGTATACTTTTTGCTATAACGTTCGTTACTGGTGACGTACATAAATTTAGCTTACTAATAGGTACTGAAATATCGGTATTTAAATGTTGATCTTCACCAGTAAAACTATGGCCTAATGATTCTAACGGTGGGCTTTTCGGCACAACACGTTTTTGGTTTTTTGGTTTCTTCAATCGCGATTTTATCTGTTTCGAAATCAAGAGAATAATCGGGACGTGACGAAATTTTACAACCACTTTCTTCGTTCAAAATATTACGAAGCAACGCGCGTAACGCAGTTACCCCTAACGTTAAATTACCACCTCGAATAGCTACTTCATATCTGACTTCACCAGGTGTGAGCCTGTCTACGTTCAATTTATATCCCATCTTAAAATTTTGCGGAACTCCTATACAAATAACTAGAACAACGATCATACTGAACAACAACAAAAAAAAAAATACGTCCAAACTGACTTAAAGTACCATTAATCGAAATGAAAATTAGAGTGCACCAGACTAGCTCAGTGGGATAGAGGGCGTGGGCGTGTTTTTGAATTTAAAGATACTGAAGTTGGTTAGTCATATTGTCGAAAGTCGAAAATAAGGGTGCGTCGTAATTAAAATAAAGTCAAGTAAAGGGTGCCAGACTGTTATTAAGAGGCAATCGGTAAGAATACACTTGGGCACAGGTAGATATATCAGCCTTCAACAGTCAAAAGTTCCCACTTACCTTACGTTGGCTACCTCCAGGTGCACGTAGGAGATGTTTCGAACAAATCTTAAAATATCCACACGCTTAAATACTAAAGCAGCGTGTGCCCAAATCAGCTGTTCGGTTTCAATGACTTCTTTAACTTTACATTTCGTTACGTTACCCCGAACGCTTGTCAACAAAATAATTCAAACACAATAAAAAAATAATGAACATTAAATGTTACGCTTAAATCTTATTAACTCAAATTTAAATACTACTCAACTCCAAAGCTCTGTCATTAATTGAGCTCCAAACGTCATTTAAAATTCCTCTAATGTGTTACGATAAACAATACCAAATATTTAATAAAACTCAAAAAACTGTATGACGCTAAATGCTTCACCTGTAGGAAATTACCAATGGTTAGTTTTAAAATGAATCGACATAATTGAAATCAAAATTTAGCTCTCAATCAATTATTTAGTTTGACTAATAAAAATCACCACTGGTCAGGAGAAGATCACAAATAACACTACCAAATTCAATTAATTGTTCATCTATTCTACCTGAATAATCATATATCAGAAATCACACTACAAAATACATATATTTACACTGCATACGGCTCAATTCAAAATTTTAAATTCTAGAATTCGGGAACATAAGTAGGTCAACCTTGCAAGCTTACCAGATTCTAATTTTAAATTACGGAAATGGTATTACCTAAATATGGTTTTCAAAACATTACGTAACCAAATGGTCACTCAAAATCAATTTTAGCAAGTGAAATTTTCATATACATAAGTTTGTAGTACATTTAATTAAATAATAAAAAAGCAAAATACCAAAGGTAATGCAAATAAAGGCAGTTCTTCGACCTTTTAGTTGAGATTAACGTGAGAGCGTCAATCACTACAAAAAACGACTGCGTTTATTCGCTCATCAACAAATAATATCACCGAATTTACAAAGCAATTACAATAACGTACAATATTGAATTACCTTCTACACAGAACTCTTGAATACGTCTTAACCAGATAGCAATGAAAGCAAAACGGATGTGAACGGCTTCAGGATACTCACTGCTCTTCTCGATCGGCAAAGTAAACCCATACCGCAATTTTCCAGTTTTAAATTTCGATATCGATACGCTTACGCTAATTGGCGTTATATAGTTTTTGTGCACAGAACAAATCGATTTTACGCACGAGATATTTACACACTATCTGTTTAATGTCCTATTAATTCGGTAGCTCTATTTACAAGTCTTTTTATTACTAAAACGAAAAATGTGTATTTACAAATTATTTACAGTGAGACTTTCGTCTGTTGCAGCTGATCTATTACGGGGGGGGGGGTACAAAACGTTGCGCCTTCACAATGCTTTTATTCTAAAATATAAATCCTTTAGCGCGTCCCCAAATTCACCACCAAGATGCACACATCCGTTTGTGAAATGTTCGTTAATTGACCTCACTGTCCGTAACTTCAAAAGAAATGACCAGGAGGGATGAACGTCTACATAAATATCCACCAAACTGGTGCTTTAGTTGCAAACAACTTCTCCGAGAGGTTCGGTCCTCCAGGTATTCGAATAGTGGTACGCCCCCAACTCCCAACTTCACATACCTTACTCACCAAAGCCAGATCAAGAATCCCCGCGCAAGATTCACCGCTCAAACCCCTCTCCATAATATTGTACCATCTTTCACAACCAAACCTTATCATGACAAAGAACTGCTGACTCTGCGACGTGCACGACTCAAGTGCAAATTGCCGTCCACAAATTTATTCCTTAGACTATAACGATAATTATTTAACACTAATGGACTAAGATACTCTACTCCTGCAAAAAAACGGCGTCAATTACTAATAATTTAGATTCAACTTTAAAATTTCGTATCTCCAATTAATTAATCCACAAAATATATAATTGCCAATTTCAGAAATCAAATCTAAATGGCAATACGAAAAGTTTAATTCGAAAACCACTACAAATCAAACAAGTTTCGTTTGCGTAAATTGAGTCACTAGCAAAAAACTACTATATATATATATATATATATATATATATATATATATATATATATATATATATACATGACACAAGGTTTTCAATTAGTTGTGATGTCTAAAATGTTGTATGTATCTGAAAACAGTGTGGAATCTAATAGTTAATGTTGAATGGAATGCGTAAACTTATTAGTAGTTTTGACTTAGTGAGTCTTGCATGTCCAAATCCTCATCGAACAAGAACAGCTTGTTCCCGTCTACAATAGACCTTTAGGGTATTTTACGTTGTTCATTTGAGTTTCCAAACACGATAAAGTATCTGAACTAAGTAACCATTCGTCTTTCCACATTTGATTAATTTATCATTTCAGGTACATCTTGAAGTCGTAGGCGCGCAACACAGCAATATCTATGTGTCTTGCTTGTTTTCCGTCTGTGTCAGCTATTTATTTTCCTTTTATTCCCTCATGGAATCCATAGATATACTGTATGCAAGGCGATTATTGTAATATATAATTTCCTGCACTAATGGTTATACAGATTGAGTGCCTTTAATAGGTTCTAGTGCACTCTGGGAATTGGAGCGTAGAAGGTAAGTACTGGATTCTATGTAATCCAGTGCTTTGAGGATAGTGTAGCCGTAGTGTATTTAGAACCAATTGAACTCAAGGAATAGGAGTCGTGCCTTTAGTGACGATGAAAGAGACTCCGATGGCTTTTTCGCTTTTTGATTCATATCAACTAATTAGTTGGATTTGTCACGTGTTTCAAAAATCTGTTGAAATCAAAATTAATTTTGGGTGATACTAACCGCCATGGAGGAAACAGTGACCTACTTCATATACGGCAGGAAATTCAAACTTTACATTATCGCACAATAACATATAGGTGGGATTCCAGAATTAGAATGAATAGATCACGATGAACTAGTTCGACGGCTACAATGCCTACTTTAAACCCCCTTTAAAGGTGTGATATTTTTGTTGACGTGTAGACAATCATACCATACTCCATTTTAGAGAACACTAATGGTTTGTAAAGATTTAACAATGTTTGTCTGTTTGGAAAGCATCTGACTACGTTCAAGGATTTCTTACACTTTGATGTAAGATTTTCAATACATGTCTTCCAATAGTGCTTTGAGTTAAATATTGTTCACACAATCTTCACATTACCTTTTAGCGGAATAGGTGTGCCTTTTACCAACAGTCTTGGTTGATTCTAAGTCTACAAAAATGTATCCAAACTGTTTTTAAGGAGGAGAATTTGAATTCGTCTTGATGTGCTATTTAAGTTCTGGTTTAATTGAGTTGTAAAGTAGTTTCACCTGAACGTTGACATGTACGAACTATATAGTCTGGTCATCCATGTATAGGGACCTTGCTATATTTAGCGGTAGAGAATGTATCAGGGAGTTCACAGGAACGATAAATAACCAGAGGCTAAGGTGGACCCCTGTGGAATACCGTTCCATTGAATGTATGAATCTGAATATCGTTCACCGATTTTACTCTAAAAATGCGTTTTAACAAAAAAATCTGAATAAATTTACTTAAATTTCCACGTAACCCCATTGGTGAAGTTCAAAATTCTGTATTTCTTAGTAGTGTTAAACTCCTTTGCAAGATGAAACATCACTTCTACTAAGTGACTCCACTTTGGAAAACTGTCCTGTATAACTGTGCCTAGGAGAAGTTGGTCAGTTTTTGACATAACTGTACGAAATCCTAGTTAATGTTTGTTAAGTGTATACTTTCGTGTACCCAAACTAGACTTTTGTTGATCACCTTTTCTAACCTTGCGCAAACCAAATTTCGACGATATAGATCTATAATTTAGTGGATTTGTAACATTTTTGCCATCTATGAGTGTGTCCTTGTTAAATTGAAAATGTGTAGTAAACCCATTTTTTATTTTATGGGAAAATGTATCATTTCATATTGCATTAAGTCTGGTAATTTTATTTATGTTACTCATTGAAACAGTGCAAACATAACACCGGATTATTTGGACAGTCTTCACATAATGTATTAACAGGCTTAGCTTTCTTTCTGGCTTCTGCTGTACCACTAACCTCTTGGATTTTTTTATAACAACCGCTACATCGTTTCTGTGTGTCACGCGCCTTCCCGTGATATTTTGATAATTTATGTAAATTCATATTATTGCGCGGTTTCTTTCGTGTACGTTGTTCTACGGGTTCCTCTGCTTCTATAGTTCCAGAATTGCCCGAGAGTAATTCACGTGCAATTATTTCTCGAAATTGCAACATTTGCAATTTCTTATCTGGGTTCGAGTCATTATAAATCATCCATGCATTCACCATAGCTGTGCCTAATAGGATTTCAACAAATACTTTCTTGTACCATTTTATACGTCTTCTTAGGCATGTATAATAAGAAGACATTTGGTCAGATACATAAACCCCCTTTTTGGTCTTATTATAGGCAATTACAGCAGGAGGTTTGCAAATATCTTCTCCTCTTCGATTTTGCTTGCCAGTTGATTGTAGGGCACATGTGTGACTTGGAAAAGTAGTTATCATCAAAACGGCACGTTTGTCTACCCATTTAATGACTCGCACCCCGTTTTGACTTTGTTCCCCATAAAATTCTCCTTTGCGTAATTTTTATTAGCATATGATTTGATCTCAAGGTACCACAAACGTACGTTTTTGCTTCCAATAGGTGATTACATAACTGAACGCTGGTATAAAAATGATCAATACAAAGCGTTCTTCCTTCATTGAGTAACCCTTGTAACAAATCCATACAAATGTTGTACGTGTGTCCATAAGAAGAAGCAGGTGCATTTGGATTATTTTTTCCAGCATAAATCCTGAAATCATAAGTATAGTCCTTCGTTGTACAAATTTTATATAGCTTCGCACCATATTTGTGTGATTTTGCGGGCAAATATTGACGGAAAGCCAACCAAGGCACCATTGTCTCATCAATTACAATTTTGTCTCCAGGAGAAATAGCCGTTTTGAACTGATTGCAGATCATCTTTGCAATATTTTTCACTTTGAATAACCGATCAGTTCCCGTATCAGTATCTTCATTGTCGGAAAAATGTAAAAATTTCAATAATGTATCGAATCTATCTCTTGACATGGTTTTTTGTAGTAGTCTATTGCCAAACATCTCATTGTTACTCCAGTATAAACGCATTTTCGGTAAATAACTAATACCCATAACTATCATAATACCTATGAGTTTTCTTATTTCGTTACGATTTGTATCTTTCCACTTTCGATACATCGAACGAGGGCGCAGTACATGCGATCTCAAATGTTGCTCTGCAAAACGATTAGTCTCTTCGATTATAACATCAAAAAACGTCATCACTCACAAAATGTCTGAAAATATCACATGGTTTAGACAAATCTATATTGTTCACAATCCCACCACTATTTCCTGTGAATTGAAACGGCACTGGAACGTCTTCACATGCCCTCCACATATCTCCTTCGATATCTTGAAGAATTGTTTCATTACATCTTCTTCTACATCACTATTATGGTCATCTTCTTCGGTATCTGATTCATCTTGTTCACTGTCACTGGGAACGTAAGATTCTTCTGAGTCCGAAAATAACGAGATTCTTCCGACGATGACATAACGGGAGCAGGAGATGATGTTGAAGAAGACAATAAGGGCTCAATGTTGCATCGCAAAGTTGTTTGACGTTCAACATTTTCCAATGTACTTGTTTCATTATCTTCCAGTACCCTTTCCTGGATTTCTTCATTAGAAAGGACCAACGAAAGTATCTTTTTACCTCTAGAGGTCATTTTTTATGTTATCCAGGAATAAAAAAAACTATTTCAGATTTGTTGAAGAGATTAATTCGTTCAAGTAACCATGTACCACTGGTGGTACATGCCGGTTCTGGTAAAAAAATATTCACTACAACCGTGGTGTACCACCCGTGGTACATTTTTCAAAAGTATTCAATTTCAAAAAAGAAATTGTTATTATGTCTTTTGCACATTAACTTACTCCTCTATTATTGTTATACTGAAAATAAGAAAAAAATATTACATCGGACCGCGGTAATGATAGAGTTTAAAGGTGCCGTCGCCTTCGTGAAAACGAGAAAATCATTGAGAAACTTATTGTAATTTTTGTTTTAGAGTAGAACTTAAGTGCTGAATGACACGTAAAACATGAAATCAAAAAATTTCAGTTTCATTTTTGCATTGTACGTAGTTATATTATGTAATTATATAAATCCGCTAGTATTTTCCAGATTTCTGGCTTTAGGTAAACAATTTATGATCGTATTCCCTATATAAGTTAGAAGTAGGTGGCACCAGAGTGACGTGCATTTCCCGATTCTGACGTGGTGAGCAACGAGTATCTTAGTACTGTGCGTACGGAGAAAGATTACTTCGGGTGCGCAAGTAAAGTTCGTGTATTCGGAAGCGATCAGCGTGTACTGCTTTCTCACGTTTAACAGTGGTGACGATTTTCATGAGGAAATAACTCACAGTGTTTTTACATTTATATTTTAGTAACAAATAATGAATTAATGAAAAATAAGTGTACAGGCTGTCCCAAATTCGAGGGCAAGCATGGGGATCTCGCTTATTATAAGAGATAGGATATAGGTTTAAATTCGGCACTTTTGCTAAATTCGATGCCGAGCAATAATCTGAAAAGAAATTTGAGCTAACTGGAATGGATTTGGTTTTATGCTCAAAAAACTAAAAATTTCGATTTTTGTTTTTCGCGTTTGGCTACCTTATTATTAGGAATTTTCAAAATTCGATTAAACATTATTAAGGCAACTTTTTACGCACAATACTAATACGGTATTAAAAATATTATGCGACGTTTTGTTTATTCTGAACCATTATCAGGTTTATTTTTTCTTATCGGGGTTAAGACATATTTTTATGGTGTTGGATGGAGAATGTTATGCTGATTTTAGCAATATATAACACTTCATGGTTTAATCGACTACGAACTAAAATACTCTTAAATTAAACACTGAATATTACATTACCACGATACCCATGAATCAAACAAAACTCAGGAGTTGGCTTTTGTCATGTCATTTTCTTCAAAAGGGTAATAACTGCAAGATCCTTCGTGTTAGTGCTTTAAAATTTGCAAGTCTCTTTAGAATGATAAAGATATTTTATAGCTGCAATAGAAATAGTGTCAGAGCAGAACAAAGATATTTAGAGGAATATCCGGAGAGGCAGCAACCAAACCAAACATATTTTTTAAAATTAGACCAACATTTGCGAGAATTTGGATGTTTTCAGAAACCTCGAAATACATATGGTAGCAGACTAGACAGAGATGCCGAAGAAGAAATATTACATCAGGTACTATTTGTTAGTATTATACTAATTATAAGAATTTCCACTCTCTTCACTGCTAATTTCAGCAGACATTTTTTTTGGAGAGTTATAACTTTATGTCATCCATCTTAGGTTCAAGAAAATCCTTCAACATCTACCAGAGAAATAGAACAAACTATTGAAGTGCCAAAAACGACAGTTTGGCGAGTGTTAAAGCAACGCCGTTATAAACCATTTAAGTTACACGTTAGTCAAACTCTTCGGCCTGCGGACGATATGAGACGGTTCGATTTTGTAACCAACTTAATACCAAAATGCTGGAAAATCGCAACTTTCTCAATCAAATAATTTGGACGGATGAGTGCAATTTTTCCACTAATGGAATGTTTAATCGTAATAACGAGCACTACTGGTCCGTTGAAAATCCACGAATTAACAGGAAAATGCGAGGACAAGGTCACCGGTCCTTTAATGTGTGGGTTGGAATCTGGAAGGATAGGCTCCTTGGGCCAATTATTTACAAAGGTATCCTAATGTCTCAATGCTACCTCGCATTTCTAACACATGAAATATCAGACCTTTTGGATGATGTTCCGCTAAACGAAAGATGGACTCTCTGATGGCAAATGGACGGAGCTCCTCCTCATAATGCTGCGATAATAAGTGAATATCTTAACGGCGAATTTCCTGATAAATGGATGGGAAATAGGGGACCACTTAGGTGCCCAGCAAGAAGTCCAGATTTACTTCCTCTGGTACTATTTAAAAAATATTATTTATAAGACGCCACCGCAAAATATAGAAGAACTCCAGAATGGGGTTGTTAATGAACTTCGTCAAATTCCCAGGCGAACCATTCAAAGAAGCGTAAACAATTGTAGAAGAAGAATTCGTTACTGTATTCAAGAAGGAGGAAACTTGTTCGAACATTTATTATAATAATTTTTGTTTGTTTGTCTGTGTAATTATTTTGTTGTTACCTATCGATAAATTTGCGTTGTCGCTATTATGACCGTGTTACATAGACATACTTGTTTGAGTTGTTTGTTAATGTTTTTTTAAATTGTTTAAATGTTTTTATATTTTTTTGGATGTTCTAACGAGTTTAACAAATTAAATAAGTAGAACTACTGTAATTATTCCTTGCTGGATCCAGGAAGGCGGAATCTTGCTCTTCGTGTTTTCTCATTATTTTAGTTCGCAGTCGATCAAACCATAAAGTGTTATATATTGCTAAAATCAGCATAACATTCTCCATCCAACGACATAAAATATATCTTAACCCCATAAGAAAATATAAACCTGATGATGGTTCAGAATAAACGAAACGTCACATAATATTTTTAATACCTATTAGTATTGTGCGTAAAAGGTGCCTTAATAATGTTTAATCGAATTTTGAAACTTCCTAATAATAAGGTGACCAAACGCGAAAAACGAAAATCGAAATTTTTAGTTTTTTGAGCATAAAACCAAATCCATTCCAGTTAGCTCAAATTTCTTTTCAGATTATTACTCGGCATCGAATTTAGCAAAAGTGCCGAATTTAAACCTATATCCTATCTCTTATAATAAACGAGATCCCCATGCTTGCCCTCGAATTTGGGACAGCCTGTACAATATGTAAAATTAAATCATATATACTAATTAATCCTATGCAAATTAAAAATATTAAAATTACATTAACAAAATCAAATTTACGCAATTCACTGGTCACTAAACCAGTCGCTTTCGCCTTCTGTATCATTCCCCAGATTTATTACAATTTGCTCAGTTTATATGTCAATAATTATTTCGTTTTGTAAATAATTATTTTCGCACTCGATTACCTTTTTTTGCCACATTATTTTTCACTTGAGCCCTAGCCTACACGTCATTAAGGGTAACATCTAGCTAAATTTAATATAATAAAAGTTAAACTTATTATGGAATATCAATTATAGAACAGGTTCCTCTGGATTGACTAAAATATCGCCAAATTTTTTAATTTTCATGAACGACAAATACTAATCCGATTTAATAATTTACAATAAATATGATACGGTATATTAATCCTACTTTATATTTTAGTTTTAATAAACTTAAAATAATTTTTTTCATTCATAACCGTAATTGGTGGCACAAATTTCACTAGACTTATTAAAATTTACTGAAACATATTTTTATGTTTGACTTTAAACTGAAAATTTAGCGGCGACACCACTGGTGAGAAATCAGAATACAAAGAGAGAAGTCACTGCTATGAAATGTATTGGAAAGGCATGAAAATTACAGCACGTGTAATAATGTAATAATATTTAGACTTGAAGAATCTTAAGACACACCCAGATTTAAACCTCAATTGACATATTTAATAATATAATTAAGTTGAATTTACTAATAAACTCCATTCATAGATCAGTAATTTACTTAATTATAATTAAATTTTAATAAGTAAAGTTAGTCAGTTTGATTAAAATGAATTTTTGGTTTTGATCTTAGTTTTAAAAATGTCTTATAAATTTTGAGTTAAATTAATTATTGATTTTTGAATATAATAAGTGAAAGATGTAATCGCAGGACAATTATTTTTCAAAAGTTGCGACTAACTTTTGAAGTGACTTTGTCGTAACAACTAAGTGAGTTTACAGTGGAAATAGAAAATTTGATTAAGATGTAAATAATGACATATCGTTTAACTTAAAACAATTCTCTTTTTATTTGTCCTTTGTAGCAAACATAAACAGTTCGCTACCGAAATGTCGCCCTCAAAAAGCAAAAACTGTGGAAATAGGCCGATCAACTCAACTAATATGAAACCACAGTTACAAAACACTTATAATACAGAATTGGTAACTCGGTACGACCCCGAAGTCATACAGCTTTTCAGAAAGCTTGAAACATCAATGAACAAGCTAGCACTAGAGGAGAACCACCTAACCTTCCTCTGCAAAGCCCGTGATAACAACGTAATACCCACCGGAATCAACATCAAAACTCCGATACACAGCCGGAAAATATCACTAATCGCAAAGAGAGCTAGCGAAGCGTTAGTCAAAGAACGAATGAGACATCACCGTTTCAGAAAGCACCAGCTGGAACACCAATCCAACGAGATTAGAGAAACCATTCGAAATCGAATGAACGAACAAGACTTTGTTATGATAAATACGGCTGCCAGAAGTAAATATTCGAAGACCAAGGCAATGCACAAGGAAATTCAGCAGAAGAAACTCGAAACGCTAATGAAGGAGAAGAAAGAACCAACCAACATCAATCGTAAAACACTGTCATAAACATATGTAACGAACCGCAAGTCATTACTTAAAATTTTTTTAATTAATTAATTATTTACTTAATAATCCGCCCTCGTAAAAGAAATGATGCAAGCTTTCTTAGTATTCAAACACCTGCAAAACTTAATCTAATATTTCTTAGTATTCCGTATTACTCAGTCACTTACATATATTGCTCATTATTTCGTTTGATTGCACAATAATAATTAATTTGTTCCCACTCCAACGTGGATTTCATAAAACATCGAAAGTTTTATACGTCAGAGTAATCTCCGCCAATTACAAATAGGATTCCCCAAACAGAAGCCATCACCGCCTACGGAGAGTCCTCTATAAAACCGCGCCGCGCACCTGAAAGAGAGAGTATTACTACTTAAGTTAAGTAATCAATACGCGCTACGTAAACGCATCCCGCCGCCGAGAAGTATAACCGTAACCGTAACCGATTAGCCGCCGTAGTAGAAGAGTTCCGTCGCGCCACTTGAACGTGCTCCGCCGCCGAGAATTATTTAGTTGGTTTCACCAGCTCCTGTATTAGTTAGTCCATTTGACTAACTCCGATTCCAGAGAACCTGCACGTGACGGTTGTTTGAAAAGTAAATCGCCGCAAACCTAGTAATCGCCACCGCGAGTTTAGCTCCCTGTATCTGCGAACGCGCACCGCGAATCTTTTGTAAATAGCTAACCTCGATCTTGGTGATTAACGACACGTAAGTCTGTAGAGTAATTCAGAACACAAAACATAAACACCAGCACACCCACACCCCAGACCGCTACGGGCAAAAACGCCACGTGGTAGTTGGGAAATCACAAACGCCAACACACACCAGAAACCCCCAGACCGCTACGGGCAAAGAAAACGCCACGTGGTAGTCGGGAGTATTCGCCAACGCACACAAACCCCCAGACCGCTACGGGCAAAGAAAACGCCACGTGGTAGTCGGGAGCCTCCACCCATCACGCTAACATATACCTGACGACGAGAGCTCAGTAGGACTGTATAGACCTGCAGCTTTCCTCATTTACGCTCACTTACATTCTAAACACCTGAATTCACTAGCTCGCTGGAGAGAGACCGAAGTGCCTATAATCACCAACGCATTAAACGTAGAGTATCCGTCAAAGACCGGTAGTAGAAGAAAACCGTACCCCGATACCCACACGTTTAGTACACGAATTTCAAGAAAGCAATCAATTAATTGTTTTCCACCAGCTTATTCCGTCAGTGTAAATAAAAACCCGCCTTTAATCAATACGTATTTGTACGTGTACAAATAGGTAACGTCGTTTGTATCTACGTGAGATTTCTTTCAGGGACATAAAAGAAATCAACACCATAAAATATCCACCCAGTAGATAACGCTTGAATAATATTACTTATACAACCAAACGTGTATAATCCGTCTAGTCTAAATTTAATGCAAAGATAAACCTCTGAAGAAGTCATATTTTCCAACATAATACATCGCGAAGTAAAATTACTCCACGAAGCATACGCGCTTGTCCGTCTTCCAGAGGTTACTAAAGGTAAAGAGCCGCACGCAGCTCGACCGATACCGCAGTCCTGCGCACCATAAGTGAACTCGGGATATCGATTTTCACTAGTGACCTACATTCACGCAACCCTCGTTTTGAATAACCAGTAGTTTGTTTATAAATTCTTTTCTTTTATAGACAGGGCCGGATTCAGAATAAATAATTATTTAAACATAACGATATTTAAATCATTTAAATATTCCGGTCATTTTGAGTATAACTAGGGAGCATTAAAATCTACTTTACAGAAACGACGTCGACAAGAATAAGTGGACGCCCGGAAGGAAGGACGCCGCCGTCACCAGCAGGACGTCCAGTGGTTTGGTTAGTATTACGTTTAGGTTAAGTTGAGATAGAATAAGCATATATCTTAGATTTGTAGTTATAGGAAATATATTATTTTAAACCATTCTCTGTTTAATTATTTTATGTGGACAGTGTAAAGCTAAAGATTAAAGTTACCAACGAACCCCCCCCTCTTTAGTTAAATACAAAGACCGATTGCAGTTAGCCCGGGCAAATATAAAATTGTAATAAAGGACCTTACACATATCTAAACGAGAGTTGAACGAAAACGAAATGCAGGTTCTGGACAAAGGCTTGAACTATGCGATAACACCGAGGTATATTCTGAAAGTAGATTTAATAACCGCACTCAAAGAAATAGCTATGAAATTAGACCCTGAAGAAGCCGAAGAATGCAGAAGTAAGGTTAGATCAGTCCTAGATTCATCTAAGCGAACTAAACCTAACCTCTCTAATCTAGAAAGGAGAGCGGTCATTTCCCTTAAGAATAACCCAACGATCAAAATTCTCCCGGCAGACAAGGGAAACGCAACTGTGGTAACAGATATGGACACTTACAACAGTAAGATCCAAGAACTAATAGATGGGGGCGAGTACAAACAAATACCAAAATACCCACACCATCAATCGAAAGACGGATATACCTGACGCTGGCAAAACATAAGGGGGAGTTCTCCGATTACCAGAGAACTAGACTTACCCCAACTACAGCAAACCTCCGCATCTGTAGGGCCTACCAAAGATTCATAAGCAAGGAATTCCTCCGAGACCAATTGTGAGCTCGAGAAATTCAGGTTGTCACCCATTAGCACACTATCTGCTACGTATCATCACACGCTTATTAGGAAAACCGAGTCTATGGTCAAGAATACGCAGCACTTCGTGGAAACCATCAGAAACTTCCAACCAAACCACGAAGAAATACTGGTAATCTTCGACATTGTGAGTCTACTTACAAATGTCCCTACCGATAAGGCACTGACTATCATAAGGGACAAGCTGGAAAAGGATGAAACGTTAGACGAACGCACGCAACTCTCGGTAAACACAATGATGGAACTTCTGACAATATGCATTAGAACTGCATACCTCCAGGTAGAAGACAAATTCTACCAACAAGAGCTAGGGATGGCTATGGGTTCTCCACTATCACCCATATATATATATATATATATATATATATATATATATATATATATATATATATATATATATATATATATACCGGTCGTAAGAAAGGAATAAATTCAAATCGCTCGGACCCGTCGATTTTATATTTTTCGAGGCATATTTTGAAAAAAATTTTATACAGGGTGTCTCAAAAAGATTGCTAAAATTTTTTAATAATTTTTTTTCTAAATTGCAACTTTTATTTATTTACTAATCAAGTTTTGCATTTTCCTTACAATTCTAAACATTAAAATGTCATGTAGATACAATAACCTAAGTCCAAGCGTTTTTTTGAAAGAGTTATTCGCATTCAAAATTTAAAATTGAAAAAGGTCATGAACGAAATAAAATAATTTTTATAACGTTTTATTATATCGAAAACAAAGATTCGTAAACTTAAAAATAATTTTATTTCAAATGTTCGAAATGTCCTCCGTTAGTCAACTGACAATAGCCTAAGCGATCTACAAATTCCTGCTGCACATTTCGAACCATTTCGGGCGTTATTCGACGTATTTCTTGACGGATACGTTGTTTTAAATCATCTAGATTTGCCGGTTGGCTTTTAAATACCTTGCCTTTAAGGTATCCCCATAAAAAAAGTCTAGTTGTGTTAGATCGGGTCATCTTGGTTTAAATTTTGAATGCGAATAACTCCAAAAATCTTGGACTTAGGTATAGCACATGCTACATGACAAATGTTTAGAATTGTAAGGGCAATCCAAAAATGCAATAAAAAAATTGGGTTGCAATTTGAAAAAAAATTTTTAGCAAATCTTTTTTGAGACACCCTGTATAAAATTTTTTTCGTAAAATATGCCCTGAGAAAATATAAAATCGACGGGTCCGAGCGATTTTTGAAAAAATTGTGCTTTACGAGATATTGAATTTATTCCTTTCTTTACGACCACCGGTATATATATATATATATATATATATATATATATATATAGTTTGTAGAGCAAGTGATATCCGAATTCACAGAGAAACGAAAGACGTAGCTTAGATACGTGGACGATACTTTGGTAGTTTGGCAACACGGCAAACATGAGCTAGATGAATTCCTAGATCATCTAAGTAGCCGCGCACCCTCCATAAAATTCACAATGGAATTGAAGTCGGAACAAAGACTGCTATTCCTGGATGTACTTGTACACAGGAATGACAACACTTTCACGACAAGTGTATACAGAAAACCTACCCACACGGGGAGGTACCTACACTACAACTCCAATCGCCACAAAAACGTGAAGTTAGGCGTGGCAAAATGCTTGTACGGTAGAACAAAAACAATAAGCTCAAAACAAGAGGACCTGAACAAAGAAAAGAAAATATGGTTAGAACATTCAAAGAAAATGGCTACGCCGATCTAACACCTAACCTAAACAGGGAAAGGGTAACCGAAAAAGAACAACCTAAATATACAGCGATAATACCGTATGTACGAGGTACCTCAGGCAAAATACGAAGGATGGGCAGCAAATACAAGATACGCACTGCCTTCAGATCGACCTGAACGCTCAGGGGAGTATTAACCAAAACCAAACCATACAATGGAGATCAGAATTCCAAGAATTGTGTATACAACCTACCATGCGAATCCAGCAGGACATACACAGGGGAGAGCAATAGACCACTCAAAGTGATAACACAGGAACATAAGAACAATGTCCTCAAGGGCGAAACAGAAAAATCAAGAATCGCCGCAACGAAGACCACCGCAGCCAATGGGATAACACACAGATAGTGGCAAAGGACGAGAACACAACTTGTCGGAAACACAAAGAAGCCACATACATAGCACTAACAAAAAAATCCAATAAGCCAAGCTAGTGTGGAAATTAAACCCATATGGATTCCAATAATGCGCGAAGGGCTTAAGCTCAATACACCTGCGCAAGAAGTTACGGCACAACATGCGCAATAAACTTCTGCGCAACCACGAAAAGGTTTATTACATATATATATATATATATATATATATATATATATATATATATAGTAAGTTCTAAAAATATATATATTGGATTACTCAGTGGCTCATTGGTAAAGGTGTCAGACTAGTAAGTGAAAGGTACCAAGTTCGAATCTGAGAGTAGTCAAGTGCTTGGGAAAAAATTATATATAACATATGAATTCGACTCAAGTGCGAAAACAGTCATTCTCAGGACTAAGCCTGATGATGAAAGTAGAGTCCGCTTCCGAAACGTCGCACTCAAAAAGCAAAAACTGTGGAAATAGGCCGATCAATTCAACGAATATAAGTATATTATTTTTTTAGTTATTGGCCAATATCATTTTTACGGAAGCTATACGCAGCCTTAGAGAAGAAATCTGAAGCAGAATTTTAAAATATTAAAAACACATTGTGGCTCTTGTACTGTTACTACTACTAACGTTGTCGATAATATTGGTATAATTTCAAAATTTCATATTTATGCTCGTATGTTATTGTTATTCAATTTGGGTCACATTAACAGACTACTATCACAGTAAAAAGTTTAGTCACTTCACTTTGAAGGTTTATTTTACAAAATTGGTGTAGCCGATTTGCCTAAAATTTCTGCAATTTAACAATGGATATATTGTTAAAATATGTAAGTTATAAATGTTTAATTAGCGTAGTTTTAAAACTGTTGAATTTTATTTACAAAAAGTTACTATAAATCGTATGTATCATTTTTCAACATGCTCGACCTTAGACCTTCATAAATATTTTATTTTCCAATGCAAATCAATAAAATTCGAGAATTAGGTAGTTTGATTCTTTCTGAACCTATTACCAATAAGAAATTGTAACAAATTGTTTTCATTTGCTTGTGAATGGCCACAACAGGCAAACTTCTTTTTGTCATAACATTAAGGAATTTCCTGAATAACATAAATGTAAAAATAGTTTCTTAGGATATACTCGTAATTATATGATTATGCGATTTTTAATCCAGGAGTCCCGATTTCGTTGGTTTAGTTGTTTTTTTTTTGATATCGTAGTTATTATCAAAGATAGAAGTTAGCAGTTTTTACATTCACGTACTACTTTGTTGACCTAGACGAAAAAAGATCGAAAATTTAGTATCCTATTTGTTTTCGAATTACACCCAACCGTCGATATTTCTACACTTCTTATACGTCGCTTAATACTATTTACTGATATACTTCGTCAACAGTACTTATTTATTGCGAAGTGCGAAATCAGTAGCGTGCTTGGTATTTTTATGCGGGGTGTGGTCTTTGAGTAATAATATAAACTTGCATTTTTTGAAATGGGAGTCATAGTTGGCTTGACAACCATCAGCTGCTGTTCTTTCTTAGCTTTTCAAAAATATAAATATAGACATTCCTGAAAAACATCTTCCAAATCGTTGGATTGCAACATTCGGTTCGGTGTTATAGCCGCCACGATCTCTCGATTTGTCAATACTGGATTTCTCCCAATGTGGTTCCTGAAAAACATAATTTATCAAAACCGCCATAATACCAAACCGAATTTTGCAATTCAACGATTTTGGAAACAGTGTTCTAAGTAAAATACTTATCTTTTTTGAGGGTTTAACGGTGTATTTTAAATTATACAATCTAAACGTTTCGAGAACACTTACGGTTATCTTCGCCAGTAATAATATCTAGTAGAATTATTAAAGATGTTGAAAACAATTTCATAGATATTACTACTGACGAAGATAACTGTTTTATCGAAACGTTTAGATTGTATAATTTAAAATACGCCATTTAAAAACCCAAAAAAGATGAGTATTTTATTATGTGTGATAATGGTGATAGTTTACATTTTCAGTGTTCTAAGTAATTCCTCACTGCCAAAGTGTTATGGGCTGAAAAAATATTTGGAAGATGTTTTTCAGGAATGTCTATATTTATATTTTTGAAAAGCTAAGAAAGAACTGCAGCTGATGAGTGTCAAGCCAACTAAGATTCCCATTTAAAAAAATTCACTTTTATGTTATTTCTCAAAAACCGCACCCTTGGAAAATTTCTAAGCCCGCATTGAATTCGGTACTTTCCAATATATAAGTATCGTAGACGAAATATATCAGTATAATAATATTAAGTGAGGTATAAGACATTGAAAAAGGTCTAAAAATATCGATGTTTGACTAGAAGTCCAAAACAAAGGAAGGTACTAAATTTTCAAGAACAAAGCAGTACGTGAATGTAAAAACTGCAAACTTCTATCTTTTATAATAACAAAAAATAGCATTAAAAAACAACTAAAACAACGAAATCGGGACACTACAGCGCGTGAATGAAAAATTTTTACACATGTTTGTACCTTCAATTTAAGTGTTGTATTTGTTAGTGAGCCAAAATATTATGTTAAGTGAGATTTAATAGTACGTTCCTACTGAGAAATGCATGCATTAATACATGAAACCATTTTGCCGTACTATATAACATGTATACATATATTTGTATTTAAAATTACAGATATTATTAAAATAAACATAATCCACAGTTTGCACAAATACCAAAATCGCCACCGAACATCTTGTGTGGATTTAAAATTACATCTAATTGTAAAAAAAACAAAAAAAAACCATATTATTAACAGTTTACACATACATCAACATTACTTCATATGTGAATATTAAAATCTAAATTATGGTCGATTATCAAGTGTAATTTATGAGTTATCACTGTAATACTCTTGAAGAGTCAGTAAGAAATTGTTTTAATTTAAGTCCTTTAGATATGTGATTTTCTTCATTTCCCTCGGTAATCTATTAAAGGCATAGCTTCGTACACAAACTGGTGCTTTCTTATAAAACTAAAACTATACTAACTAAAAGTATACTTATGTATATAAAGATCATTTCTCTTTCGAGTGATGTTCTTATGGTAACCAGCATGCACAGAAAACTTTGTCTTATTTTTAAATACAAAAATAAGTAGCTTATACAAATATATACTAGGTACTATCATGCATATTTGCCTAGGATTAATATTCCTTAATGATAATTGAAAGATACATGTTTCATGCAATATTAAAGCGATTGGGCCACATGTATAAATGCTTATTGCGCTTATTTTAACGTTTTTGTGCTTATATCTTTGTATTTGATTAATATTGCTTATTTTTCTTTTTTAATGCTTATATCTGGTACTTTTTGGGGTTAATTTTTAAACAGACAAAATCTACAACGGCAAGTTTCTTATGAAACCAAATAAGATTAACAATAGGCACAAGTATTGTTAACGTTCATTGGTAAAACCAGTAAAACCAAAGATAAGCAATGAAACTAAAATATTTTCCAAGTAAATTCAATTGACTTGTTTTGTAAGAGGATTAGCAAAAGTAATTAATAATTATGTAGGTAAATCCTTGAATAGATTCTTGTTAAGAAGGCTACTTACTGACAAGTCTGGAATTTCCCATACCATCGAAGTTATTGTTTTTGGATGTTTGTGGAGGATTAAATTTTTAACAAATATTTACGGTATGGGATTCTTTGCAATTGTACAGTGGGTACACAACCGCATTTATCAAATTTCAGTTGAAGCAGAGAGTTGTGCCCCGTGTATTTCCATATTGAAACATAGTGTTGTGTTAATTTAGTTATGGGAAAAGTCAAAAGTGCAAAAATATTTCAATAAAACAATGGATAAAGGACTACCGGGCTTTTCATCCGATGGTAAGGTGGTGTTTTGTAATCCGTGCAATAAGGAGGTAAGTTAACTTTTAAATATAATACTAATTTGGATTTATGGTAGTGAGAAATATTCTTTAATTTAAAGTAATTAAAAATTAGTAAATTTATAAAGCAAGTTGTCTTTCTTGTTAGATAATTGTGTAACCTTTCAAAAAAATTTTTAAATTTATTGTTTGTGCATCTGCACAGACTATTACATGGCACATTAATCTCTATAATTTAATTAAAGGATAACGATGTTGACTAATAATTATTTTTTGATCTTATAATAGGTATCCAGTAATAAGAAACATCAATTGCAGCAGCATGCGCAAACTGCTTTGCACCAAGCTAATGTAGCAAGAAAAAATAATTTGAAGCATACGTTTTTAACTACTACATCCACGGACAGTCGCAACGAATTTGCCGAAAACCTTTGTCACGCACTTGTGGCCGCTAATATTCCATGGCGGGCGGTAGGGAATCCAATTTTTAAGGAATTCCTAGAAAAATATAGCAAGTGCCATGTCCCAAGTGAATCGACTTTACGTAAAAATTATCTGGATAAGTGCTACGATGTTGCCATTCAACAAATCAGGGAAAATATCGGGAAGGACCTATCTGGTTTTCAGTTGATGAAACGACAGATGCTGCTGGAAATTATATCGCAAATTTTTAGTAGGAAAATGATTAAAATCGAATTCCACTAAATCATATCTTTTGGGTTCTAAAGTTCTAGAACGAACCAATAGTCAAACTATTGCTTATTTTATTAAAGTTTTTGTTATGAATCCTTGCGATATTGCAGGCTCACATTCCATTAATATAAAATTTGATTGTAATCTCATTATATGTTACATCAGTTTCATACATACAAAGAAAAGTTTACATCGATTGGGGCTTGAACCTGGTGGCGCAGTTGGTAGCGGTACTAAAGTACAGGTCGTAGGTTCAAATTCCGAGGTAAACTTTTATTATTTAATAAAATTAATAATAATTTTAATTACATATTGCTTATTTTGTAAATGCTTCTTTAAGATTTTTGTATCAAACTGATTTTAATGATAAAATGTATTAATTATGTACTCGATGCAGCTCTACATGTTAGCTGCAGGTAGGTTTCATACATTTTACCCAAATTTGATACATGTTACATGTTTGGCTCATGCTCTTCATAGAGTTGCGAAAAAATTCGAAGAGTATTAACGTAAATAAATGTATTTCCTCAGTTAAAAAGTTTTGTTAAAGCGCCTCTAAGAACGGCTTACTATAAACGAAAATTATCAAATATGGCTTTACCGCAGAACCTGTATTAACAAGATGGAACATGGTTAAAAGCTGTGGAATTTTATTTATGCAACTTTGAAAGAATAGTTGAGGTACTTAACGATTTTGATAAAAGTGACAGCACAGCAACACGTAATGCAAAAGCTGCTTTAAACGATAAAAATTTGCAGTGCAATATTGCCTATATTTCAAGCAATTCTTTATGTATCACAGATGCTATACAAAAGTTAGAAACATCCCACCTCAGTCTAAATGAATATTTAAATATTGTAAAACAGGTTCAACTAAAAATTGAAATGGCCAAGGGAAAAACCGCAGAAAAAATAAAACGAAATTAAGTTCAGTTCTTGCAAATAATCCTGGTTACGTATTATTAGTTACCGTAGACAAGATTTTAACAGGGAAGAGGTGGAGTTGCCAGGAAATATTTCTATGGAGTACATTGAATTTTTAATATTCCTAGTAACATCTGTTGATGTTGAAAGATCATTTTCAGCATAGAAGCTCATTTTTTCTGAAAACGTAGAAATTTAGCCTCAGAAAATTTAGAAAAGGTGTTAGGAACTTATTGTTTTACCAATTACAACTGATTAATTTTCTCCATGCTAGATTAAGGTATTATAATTTAAGTATTTAGATCTGTAATTCTAACAAAAATATTTCACTAGTTTATTTTTAAGTACCTATATAACTGATATGTAATTCTGTTAAATAGGAGAATAAAAGTTGAAAATGTTTACAGTAATTTTTACTAACAGTAGTGGTTTTAACAGATTATTTCTGCTTGAAAGTGTTTTTCGAGCTTATAAATGCTTATTTATGCATATTTATACATATTTGTGCTTATTTATACATTATTTTGGTGGTTATTTGAAAATTTATACTGCTTGTTTTAATTGTTATTTGTGCTTATAAATCCGCAGTCTAGTCATTAGTTTGTGTTTTTTAAAATAGTTATGGCGGCTGTCTTGAAATTTTAAGACAAAAATAATTCTAATTGCTCGTTTTTGTAAAATAAATATTCTTCTAAAATCAATGAATTGCCCCCACACAACATATTGTATAATATATTGGAGTATACTAAATCAAAATATACTTCAATTAATGATTTTTTTATCTAATTCTTTTTTTAGCGTATTTCATGCAAAACAAATTTTATTTAATTTTTACAAAGTTGATTTACATGATCTGACCATTTTAAATTTTCATCTAAAACAATTCCCAGAAAGGTGGTGTAAGCGAGTGGTTGCAGTTTTGGTTATTTATAACAATATTTAGATTACTTTGGGGACGTAGTTCTACGTTTTGCAAAAAAACATACAATTAGTTTTAGAGTAAAGTCGGGCCGGCGAGAGGTGTCTTATGACTCATCTTTTAGTAAAGCATGGTTTAAGATATAAAAACATATGTCGTTATTGGTTCATATAGTTAGTTTGAATACCAACAAAACATCGTCAATGTTTCTAGGTTATTTTCAAATTTAAGTCACGCTGTCAAATTTAAATAAAATTATTGTTCGAATATCTCGGGATTTAGCATCTTAAAGGTTTTAAAAACCCCCATCCACTCGTATAAATAAAGTCGAATTTCGTTTTAAGGTGTGTTCGCACTTATTCTGGCATGTAAAGTCCACCGAGTGTGGGTAATCATATGATAAATATATATTGTACAACTGTAAACGATTATCAGAACCGAGGTCGGGTCAACAAAATTTCGTTTTGGATCTGTTTTACAAATGAATTATATCAATAATTTTCACTAAGAAAAGAATTAGCTAGCCGTAGGCAGTGCCCGAATGAAGTGCGAAAAGTTTGGTTAATTGCGGGGATCGTTTATATATATATATATATATATATATATATATATATATATATATATATAACGAATGTAAACCTAAGTACAGCTACAGAGGTATATGTTAAATATAATCATTCTTTACAATGTTATAAACTAACTAAGATTTTAATTTTTGCTTTAAATTCAAATATTGGACATCTTATAATTAAAAGTCATCACCTTCACTTTCACTATCATCTTCACTCGACTCTCCGACATTGATTACTAGAGATTTTACCATTTCTTCGGCTCTTTTTGAACGTCCCACCACTGGCTCATTTCCTTTTCAGCATGTAAAATACACTTTTGCTACAGTTCTCCAGTTACTTGGTTTAATGAATGCTTCCATAGCGATAAAACATTCTCGTCCCTGAATCCCTGTCTTCCAAAGTTTTTGTTATAATACTGTTTACAATTTGCCCGTATTAACTCGATGGGGTTGAATTGGCAGTGATACGGAGGTAAACGTAAAATTTGATGTTCCCATTGCTGAGCGATTTCACCAATTGCATATATTTTTGGACCTTGTAAATCGTTGGCAATTTGTAATAATTCCACTTCCAGCATATCATTCGAATGAGGAATGTTGTGTTTTCTCAAAAATTGGAGAGGATCTTCTTTCTTCCAACTATTTGAAGGTAATTTTTCTACTAAACTGGCGTTGTCACGAATTATCAAACTTGTTTTTTCTAAATTTGGTAAAAGCTGTTCTTGAAACCATTTTTCAAATAAATCAGCGTTCATATTATCGTGGTAGTCTGCTGTCTTACTTTTACTAGAAAATACCAATGATGAATTAGGTATAAAACCATCCTTGTTGCCAGAACTCAGTACGATAAAACTAAAATTTATTCGGTTAAAAATATTTTTAACAAATCGGACTATTTTAATTACCGTTTCCCTTCTCACAGCGGTTTGTTTTTGTGCTTTTCAAATCATTATCATGCCATGATTTTCGAATGCTTCCTCGACTAAAAATCCACGTCTCATCCAAAAAACTAATTTCACAACTTTTATTAGCAAAATATGTTCGCAAAAATGTTGCTCGAGCACCAGCAATATGAACTTGCTCCATTAAATACCTTCTTCCATTGTCAACTTTAAATTCAAAACCAATTTTGTGTAACAATTGTTTCAAACTCGTTTTACTGAAAGTAAATATTTTATCTTCTTTAAGTTCAGTTTGTAGTTTTCGATAGTAATATGTGAGCCTAAAATTAAACAGTGATTGACTCCATTTCAACAGTTAACTTCTGAATTATTTACCAGTTGCATGCATGGTGTAAATTTTTCGTTTCAAAACGTCTTTCACGTATTCGTCGACATCCTCTAACTTCGACTTCAACCGCAGCCTAGTTTTTGCGGTGAATCCGGCGCCGATTTCCCAGGTTCTAAAGCGAGAGCCATTCTTGCCTTTGTCCGAGTTACGGTTTTCTCGGAAATGCCGCATGCGAGAGCAGTTCGCTGCAACATAATATTACATAAATATAAATTTAAATAGTGAAAATTATTAGCGTAGCTAGATAATGGAAGTTAAAGGTAAACTTGACCCCCGTTATCGCGTTTCATTTCGAAAGTATATTCACTAACATTACTTGAGTAGATTTATCTTTAATGACATCATTATTTGCTGCAAAATAAATAAATGCATTCAATCAATTGGAAATACATTTTGCATTATAAACTTACCTCGTAATAGTGAATATTAATAATAAAAGTTTTGAAAAATACTGTTGTTTACAAATGCAATGGAAACTAATAAATTACGAAGCGAAAGATAAATTATTATAACTACAAAACACGATGCGATTGTACGAAACGAAATACGAAGAATAATTTGAGGTAAAATCGCCAAGAAGACGTCTAACAGCGTCATGCGCTTTGCCTTTAGAATGGACATACGTTTTTAAGTCCTGCATTTAAAATATATAGCAGGCGTATAAATTATAACCCGTCTTTTTTTAAGTGGGAGCTTCGCACTAAGAGAAAGGGAAACAGATGCATTTCACAGTAATAATTATATCCCCATTCTCGAGTCCGCCATGAGACACCTCTCCCCGGCGCTACTATAATAAATAATTAACCTATTCCTGGTACACTATTGATAAAACTCATGTAACGTGTGATTTATTTTAAATTCTAATTCTCGTATTGTGTTATCTCTTACAATAATAGATATATCATCTGCGTACATAACAACTTTCTCACAGCTTATGTAGTTTTGTAATTCATTTACATGCAATATAAAAATTAAAGGTCCAAGTACACTGCCTTGTGGCGTACTCACCGAAGTTGTTTTTATACTGGACATTTTTTCATTAATTTTTACTTGAATGCGTCTATCTTTCATCCAAGATGTTAATCATTCTAATATCTGACCCCTAATGCCTATCTTTTCTATTTTAATTTCTAGTAGGGATAAATCTAGTGAATCGAATGCACTAGAGAGATAAAAAATACACCAAAAACATACTGTTTTACATCCAGTCCTTCGATAATTAGTTGAACTAATCCAACCGTCACAGTTTCAGTGAAGAAATGTAATATTCTATCTGATACAACTTTTTCCATAACTTTTAAAATTACACTTGATAAAGAAACTGGTCTATAATTTTTTATATCGTGTGGGTCGCCTTTCTTAAAAATAGGGACAATTAATGTAGACTTAAGTACACTTGGAAATTGTCCTAATTCTATTGACTTATTGATTATATACATAAAGCAGTGATTAGTCATTTAAACAATCTTTAACTGTACTAATTGTACTTCATCACACCCCGTACTTTTTTTGTTTGGAATAGAATTGATAACATTTTTTTATTTCTGTTACTGCGAGTGGATAAAACACCATAGTATTCCTATTAGTACTCATGACGGTACAGTCATTAGAAAAATTTGTCCCAAAGCGATATTTAATTTTTTTACTACAAAAATTTCAGCTACTTCACTAGAATTATTAATTTTCTCTTCGTTAATATTATTGACTATTTCAGATTTTTAGCTTTTGTGATTTTCATTAAACTTACTATTTATAATTGACCAAAGTACCTTGTTTTATTCTTAGAACGATCCAATACAATTTTATTTTGTATCCTCCTTTCCTTGTTCATGTTTGCTATATCCTGTTTTTTAAGAAATTTGTGCATTTCATTTATTATTACATTTGTGCTTGATTTTCTTATTATATTTAAATCTCGTAAATTTTTTGCCTTAGAAAATTTTAAATTATAGCGTTTTAAAGTATTTTCTTTTTTAAATTTCACAATTTTTGGACATATTGTATTAAATGCTATTTGAAAATTTTTCCAGAATATATCAATGGATGTATCAATGTTATCTATTTTATCGTACTGATGTTTTAATAACATATGCAAATCTTGAAACGCCCACTTAAATACTGCTAAAGAATTTGAGTTTATGTTTCTATAAGTTATTTCCTTCATTTTGTTTTTAATGTTAAGTTTTTTACACAGTACACACGTCATTAATTGAATTGTATGATCCGAAATTCCGGCATCATCAATCATATAATAGGATTCGGGCTTATTGATTATGAGATAGTCAATTGAACTCTTCGACAAAAGATCATACAATAGCATTTGACCACTTTAAAGCAATAGGATCGATAATTTTAATAAGAATATCTTATTAATTATGCAATTTCCAACATTGTGTGCGTGTGCATTTGCCTAACCTCCAGGGGCACTGCTCTTAATATAGCCAGAAGGACCTTAATACCATCAAAAATAACCCTAAGGCCAACCCCAAGTCCAAGTTCAGGTCCACCCCTAGCCCCAAGACCTAGCCCAAGGCCTACATCTGAGCAGTTGCAAAAAAAAGCTCTAATTAGGGTTTACTCATAGGGTGGAAAATACGTGCTCACACGCGGGCGGCCCTAAAATAAGGGTGAAAAACACACCATACACGTGCGCAAGTAAAAAATAATTAGGGTTGAAAAGGGCCTTCGAAAAGAAAGGGTTGAAAATACGGTCTCACACGTGGGTGTGTAAAAAATAATTAGGATAAAAGGGTTGAAAACACGGTCTCACACGTGGATGTGTAAAAATAGAGGTGAAAAAATACGTCCTACACGTAAGCTAGTAAAAATAAGGGTGGAAAATGCGGTCTCCCACGTGGGCATATAAAAAGTGAAAGGGAGGCGGGGCTTGTGACGTAAAAAAAGTGGAGGGGATGATGCCCCCTTACTACTCCCGTTTGTTTAAATGTAATCCCCGATTTGTATAACAATCACTTTGTAGCAAACGATTGGTGTCTAAAAAATGTACCTCTGGGTAATTTTGTATATTTCTTGGTAAATTTTACAGTTTATGTTGTACATTCTGTCATTTGTTTTACTGCCTTTCCAATAGGGAACCGACATTGTATGAATATCAGTACTTTTTAAACTTTGAAAATTGTCTTTTAATACATTTACATCAATCAGATATTCACTAACAACATTGTTTACGCCTGCAAATATTGTCACATGATCTTCATTAAAATCTCGTGTTATTTTTGTTACATTATTCACCACCTCTTCAAACTTAATTTAAAAAAGTTTAAAATTTTTTTCTAGGATGCTTAGGATATCATAACTCATAACCTTGACGTCCATCACTGTTAGCTAAAAGAAGTAGTCTTGGTTTTTGGCGAACGCGTTTAACGTTTAAATTAGAATGATTTGAAATCTCCTCCTCTTCTACCTCAGTATTTTTTGTAATGAAGTTTGACTCTGAAAGTACCTTGTCTTTTATTTTTAAAATTTTATTAGGTACTTCCACCTTGCTAGTATTATTTTAACTACGGTTCCGTATGCTCACATCTTCCGTCTTTATGCCTTTTTGCTCTATCTGTAGCACTCACTTTTTTAACTCTATTTTGAAATTTATTTATGATTGCAGTCAGGTTTTTAATTCTTTATTAACATTTTCTACTTAGATCTTATTGTCAGTATTATAAATAAAACGTCGTTTTCGAGAGACTTTTTTCAGTATCTTGTCGCATTGTAGTTTATAATTTTAGAGGGGACATTCTTCCCCTGTTACCTCTGCGTGCAGTTAGACGTTACACTTATTCAACGAAATATTTAATTCTATCCCTTGGTTATCAATTATATAAATTAAGAAAAAGTCGATTTTTCCGTATTATTAGTTTTAATGTACAGCATCATGTAAAATATTACGTATAGCGTTTAGAATAAGGGAGTTAACAAGCGTGGAATTTTTCTTTATTACACGGTTTTTAAATAATAGAAAGTAATAAAATCAGCATCACCCTCTAAACGAAGATATACTTTTGTACTGTGTAAATGTAACAAAAAATATTAAACTACGTTAACATACACAGAAATAAATATCGATTATGATGCAAGTTGTTTGATTAAAATTGGCCCAATAGTTTTCGAATTTTTTAACTCAGCATTGCACATTTGCAAAAACTCCCCCACGATCTACCAAAATTTTTAAACTTTAAGCTTTACTTTTAGTTTGAAATTAAATTAAATGTTGGTCTAGTTCATCAATATTTGCGAACTTAGTATATACGGAAAGTTATACAGCAGTTTAAATCTTTACATTTTTAAAGGAAATGTTTGTAAAAGTGATTTATGCAACTACATCTATACTAATTAAATTTGCTGTTTGACATGAATAATCAATATTGTTTTATTTGTAGTTTAGAGACATTATACTACTTCTGCGGCTTGGTTCTACTGCTTTCACTCAAGCCGCTAACATTTGCTAACAAACAAGTACTGATATTAACAGAATTTTAACTGCGAATAACTGCGAGTTATCAAAGGATTAACGAAAGTGTACTTCAGAGATGAGCTTCTAAACTTTCCTTGTAAATACCAGTTTTAACTAATAAAACTTGAATTATAAAGCATACATTGAAAACATGTCATAACAGTAACAATAAAATAGCCTCATTTCCGAAAAATGTTTTGGATCAACTAAACTACTGTTGAAGTTGACGTTTGTTACCTAACGAAGCGAGACTATGTTCTAAATTTTGTTGAGTTAGACATATCTTCTTTAGAAGGTATCGAAAAATAAATAAAAACTTAAAACATGGTTTCCAAAAGGACACAAATAAAATGTTAGTAATAAACACTCACATTAAAATTTAATTAACCCTTAATAATTTTTCAGATGTTCGTTATCTTAACTGTGACGTTGACTTACTCCATTAAGAGGTTACCAAGATGTGTCGCTTTGTGAACCTTCAGTCAAACGGACTTGATTTTTATTACCTTCCAAAGAAGTCTAAAATTCAAGACGAAACGTTAATTATATAAAAACAAACTGTACTCCAAGGTAAGTTGGAACCACAAACCTTAATTCTGGTACTTTCAGTAAAGTATACGTTTTGAATTGAGTCAGTTATTGTTTTTAATAATTATTTTAATCATAATTTTATAAATTTAAAGTTTAAAGATAGCTTATTTTGTTAGCAACAATCATCAACTTTATTTTTTAAATCTCCTTGATTCTGAATTCAACGATATATCACACTTTATATTTTTGATACGTTTCGGATGAGACAATTCATATTCAATGTGAAACATCGAAAACGTACAGTTAAAGCTAATACTAGAAACATTAGAAAACTGTAAAATTATTATAAAATAATGTTTCTCATTTTCTAATGCCTGTTGAGAATAAAATAATTCACAAGTATGTATTTAGTGTAAATACTATTAATTAAATAGTTAAAATACATCTCCCGTCGTACTGATGCATTTGATAAAAATAAGTTGGCTTTGCATTTTGTTTACCCACCTGTCATAATTGATTGTTGTCCTTATTACGTTTGTTTGATGGTCTTTGAGTTAATTACATTTTGTGTTTACCTAAAAACAATATGGTAGGAGTACATTTTCAAATAATGAAAATTCGATATACTGACGTGTTACATTTTGTGTCAACGTAATTGTTCTGAAGCCGAAATAATGTATTTAAACAAATATCCAGAAAGGCGTCAACCTCACAAAAGAACTTTTCGCACATTAGCAGTTAATATGGTGCATTCAAAAACCTGTGAAATCTCGCAAAAAACCTTACACTGAAGAAAAGCCAATACTGTTTTATTAGCTGCAATGGAAAATTCAGAGGTTTCTACTAGGAAAATTGCAGAGGCAACTGGAATAGCCCATTCTACAGCTCATTATGTTCTAAAGAAGGAGAAAGTACATCCATATAAATTTAGAATTTGCCAAGGACTTCGACCAGGTGACCCAGAAAGACGTAGAATATTTTGCGAATGGTATACACGTCAATCTCAAGACAATGAATATTTTCCGAATAAAATAATATGGTCTGATGAAAGTATGGTTAATAATAATGGAATTTTTAATCGTAGAAATGCTCATTATTGGGCAAGAGTAAATCCACGTCTGTACAAAACGGCCAAACACCAACACCGTTTCGGATTTAATATGTGGGCTGCTATATTCGGTACTCGAATTATAGGTCCTTTCATTTACCACGAGTCCTTAAATTCTGAACGTTACCAAATTTTACTCCAAAATGAATTAGAGATAGCTTTGAATGATTTGCCTTTCCAAAAAGTTGAAGGTTGTTGGTTTATGCAGGACGGTGCACCAGCACATAATTCCAGAGTTGTCAAAGAATACCTGTCAGTTAGATTTCCAGAAAGATGTATTGGCACTCATGCAAATGTACCGTGGCCAGTCCGTTCTCCAGATATAACACCTTTGAATTTTTTTCTTTAGTGATACATTAAAAATTACATTTATGGAAACGATATTGAAAAAGAAGAAATTTTACAAAGAATAGTTCTCGAAGCGTTTACTAGTATTACTCCTCAAACGCTGAAGAATGTTTAAGATCCTACAGTTAGAAGATGCTATTTATGTTTAGAGAATAACGGGAATCTTTTTGAACATCTTTTGTGAGTTTATTAACCTTTAAAATAAATTTGTTTTTATTTGTCTATCATTTAAAATTCGAAAACATAATTTTATATTAATTTTACGGTTTCTAGTATTAGTTTTAACTGTAAATTTTCGATGTTTTCCATTGAATATAAATTTTTCATCCGAAACGTATCAAAAATATAAAGTGCGATATATCGTTGAATTCAGAATCAAGGAGAAAATTTAAATATGGCAAAAATAATGTTTTCGTGTATTTAAAAAATAAAGTTGATGATGGTTGCTAACAAACGAAACGTTGTATCAAAAATTGAATATCAGCATTAAGTAGAGCTAGAAAAGTCACAATGAAAGCTCTTCAAATAAGGCCAGGAAAAATAAAACGAAAATCAGAAAATTCAAAATTCGAGTTCTACAAAGACCATAAATGCATCCTCTCAAATGCGTAACTTTTGTTCCATTTAACCGACTTTTGTATTAGTTGCCGAACACCTACGTAATTCATCCACTAACGACATGTTGTAGTGCGATATTTATTCTGACCACAAAGTATCTTACAGTTTACCTACAATATAAACTATTAAATCTATATGAAAAAATTATGAGTATGCATCATGCTTAAAATACAGCAACGGCACATTTACTCTAGTGTGGGTTTATTTACTTATATAATTTTTATGAAATATCACAAGAATAATTTTAGAAAATGAATAGCAAACATAATTTAACAATCAATATTAATAGCTAGTAGCTGGATTACAATGCCATAAATATGGCATTCTTCATTGTTGTTCATCATTTTTAAGACGGTCTAATAGCAATTAATCTCTTGTAAATGTATAGTTACTAAAGCTATAAACAACATTCTAAAGTAGGCTATCAAATAGAAATACTGCAGCTTTATTGTTATAGCAGGTTTATTCATTTTTGATATTTTACAACTTTGCTTTGCCATAAAGTTGGACACACATGGGAAAAATTTTTTTTATCGAAATTTCTGAAAAACTGTATTGGCGGTTCGCTTCTACATGTCTGACAACCAAAAATTCCATTGTGACATTTGTCACGTGGTCGTAGATTTGGCGGGAATTTTGAAAAATTTTAACTGTGATGCCGAAAATGGGTCAAATTGACAAGATATCGAAAAATTGTATTAAGAAAATGTATTTAGAATGCAACAAAGGCCCCATATACCAATTTTCGACCAAATGAGAAAAAAAAAATAGAAATACCATTTATTCCCCTCTGCTTTTATATTGTTTTACCTGGAAATAGTTATAATAACATAAATTGCATAATTTTAGGTCAAAATTAATCAAATATTTGTAAAATAGACAATTTGTGAGAGGAAAATTTAATAAATACGATTTAGCCTCGTCGCTGGTTGTGTTCATGCCCTGTATATTGAAGCGCATTAGCTGATCTAATATTTTTAACCGGTAAATAAAATGTAAACGAACTAATATTTGTAATTAAAACTTAACAACATATTATTTATATCCTTATTAAATTTAATATTGGTTGGTATGTTTGAAATTAGCGATTTTTTTAATTTAATAAGTTGGCTTTGATCAAATATTTCGGCTTATAAGGTGCACTTCATAGTTTAAGATACCTAAAATTATGTAAGATACCTAAAATTATGTAATTTGTGTTATTAAAACTATTTCCAGGTAGAACAAGATTTTATGATGTTTCGTAATAAAAGCAGAGGGGAATGAATGGTATTTTTTATTTTTTTCTGATTTGTTTAAAAATTGGTATATGGGGTCTTTGTTGCATTCTAAATACATTTTCTTAATACAATTTTTCGATATCATGTCAATTTGACCCATTTATCAGCATCACGGATAACATTTTTCAAAATTATCGACAAATCTATGGTCATGTGACAAATGGCACAATGGACTTTTTGGTTGTCACACATGCAGACATGAACCGTCAATAGAGTTTTTCAGAAATTTCAATAATAAAAATTTTTGCCATATGTGTCCAACTTTATGGCGTCCATTATATATATATATATATATATATATATATATATATACAGGGTGTCCCAAATAGAGTAGGATAGCATGGGTATCTTTCTTATTATTAAAGATAGAGATTTCGTTAAATGGGCAATATTGTGCCATTTTTGGACCGAGTTCGATTCCGTTGAGAAACACTTCAATTTCCGAACAGTTTCGAAATTATTTAAAAAATATAAATCGCCGATTTCTAAAACTCAAATATATCCATAATTATAAAAGATATGAAAAAGCTTCAGATCAAAGTTACTTACTTCGATGAGGCTTAAAAATGATGTCAAAATAAAATTCACGATGGCGGCTTCCAAGATATTAATAGCAACTTTCTTATTTTAAATGGGCGCCATATTGAATTTTTACACAATTAAATGGGATTTTTTCTTCTCTGTTCAACGATGTATAACACAACCTATGTACGAATAAAAAATTATGGAAAATATTAATTGTTTTCATTTTAAACCAAGCAGCCATGATTAGCAATTTGCATGTAAAAATTATTTATTAAACAAATTAAACACAACGATACACCGTGATATTAGTAAATGCTAAAACCGTGTTTATACTACAATAAATGTTCCAAGTGTTGGGCGTTTTCATGTACACACAAGCGATACCGTTTTACAACATTGTTAGTAACTGTTCGCAATGTATTTCACCGTTAAATCCCGCCACCACTCCTTCACGTAGTTCTTCTGCATTATTGTAATGGAAATTACTACCATACACTTTATTTTTTATAGTGCCCCATAAATAAAAGTCCAGAGGCGTTAAATCTGCGGATCTGGCTGACCACTGATTAGGGGTATTGGTGGCAATTGCTCTATTATCAAAACAGTCATTTAAATATCGGATAACATCGCCAACATTATGTGCGGGAGCGCCATCCTGTTGATACCATATGTTAACATTTTGTACGAAAGGTAGATCATCTAATAAATCTTCAAGATATGTTTGCAGAATTTCCATATAACGCTGCGCTGTTAAAGTTCCATCAAAAGCTATAGGACCAACTAAACGGTTTCCCAGTATGCCGCAAAAAACACTAAACCGAAACGAACCTGGTTGCGCCGTGGAACCACAATGTGTGGATTTTCCTGAGCCCAATGGTGCTCGTTATGGCGATTAAATAATCCACAATTGAAGAAGTAGGATTCGTCAGTCCATAAAACTTGATTTATAAAATCACCATTTTCTGCAATTTTATTTTAAAACCATCTACAAAATGGTGTTCTACGGATATTATCATTTGGTCGCAGTTTGCGCAATGTGTAATTTATATGCCTGGAAATTGTGTTTTTTTTTAATTCTCGAGGATTTAGTCTTAGACACATTAAGTTGAGCTTCAGTTTTTCGAGTCGAAATATTCGGATTTACTTGCACACAAGCTAAAGTTAATTCCTTATCTTCAGTAACCACGTTTATGTTCCTATTGGACTTTTTAAGACATCCATAATGCTGCATATTTGAATCTAATCTTGCAAATATTTTCTTGTCCGGTTGCCTACGCTCTGGAAAATTTGTTAGATATTCTTCAGGTCGCCATTAGAAATAATTAAAAAAAACAATTATTATAAATTTATCACTTAATAATACAGCACAGCAATACTAATTATTTACACAATCAATAAACTAATTAATTCAACTTGACAGTTAGTCGTATTATAATAAATTTTGTTTTACTGTTATTCTACTAGATTTAGATTGAAAACAATTAATATTTCCCATAATTTTTTATTCGTACATAGGTTGTTATACATCGTTGAAAAGAGAAAAAAAGCCCATCTAATTGTGTAAAACTCCAATGGCGCCCATTTAAAATAAGAAAGAAAATTGAATTTATTCGCAACTCTACGAACACACTGTATATGTACATGATATATATATATATATATATATATATATATATATATAATATCATCATACTATCATTTTTGTGTCCATCAATCAGGCCTTTGCCATCAATTTTGCTGCACTTTGCAAAGTGACGTCTGTATATGGACGCCAGATTACAATCCTTTTCATGAGTGTTATGGGCTACATTCCATACTCTTACGTTGAGATTTTTGAAAAACTTGTGGACGCCAAAATCGTGTAATACGTAAAATTGTATACAAATTTAGTTCAGCAATTTGCCGTCATAGCGCTATTTCTAAATATATTTTTATTGTAATTATCGTGTACATTTACAATCATTCAGACGTCTTTAAACGGCCAATTTCTAATATTCGTTCTTATTTAATTTGAAGTAATTTTATATTTACGGTCTGCAGCCTTCTGGCGTCATTCTACCTAGATATACAATTTGATGTTACTTAATATCATTATGAACTCATACCTACCTTATTTTGCATATATATATATATATATATATATATATATATATATATATATATATATATATATATATACTGTGTGTTCCAAGCAAGACTAGCTACCTCATGCACTTCAAATAACAGTGAAGGTGACGCTTGGGGTGAATTCAAAACTGATTACCCCTACTCAGCGGGAGACGAAAGAGTTTAAGGGTTCGCTGGTACACCGTTCTATTTACTCACCTCGATACTAATAAAATTAATTGTTCTTAAGTATGAATGCAAAAAATTAAAAATACAAATAGGTACGTTTCGTTTGTCTATTACATAATTTGAAATTTTCAGGTGTGATTTTGTAGGGTGGGGGATATAGGAGGGTGTACCAGTGAGTCCAGAAAATATGGCTTCCGTCAATCTGTGGTTGACGTGTTTACAGTTTTGTCATAGGTAGCTAACTATGACGTTTGTTTTGTATGAGTAGTTTTGCTTGGGACACCCAGTATTTACTGGAACGGTACCAGTTGGCCTAATTGAATAAAAAATTTACTTATTAATAGTTGAGATGACATTATTACCCTTATTTTAAAATGGTGACTTTTTAAATCGCATTTCAGGTTCACTTCTCTTAGGTTAAGGTTAGATAATAACATACACCGTTCTGCTCTAACGTGTTCGAAATGAATAAATATAGTTTACGAATATTAAACGGTTAAAAGTATGAAATTTATAGATGCGTATCAGGCGTATTTTACTTTATTATTCGCAAAGCATACAACAAAAATACTATTATCGTGAAGAGTTGATATCGAATTTTCGACGGTGCAACACGTTTTTAGTTTGTGTGTGTACGAATATTAAAAATCCGTTTAAAAATTTATTAAGTAACTTTGTACACCAAATTCATAACTTTAATCGACACTTTACAGATTTAATTTCGAGTTATTATTTGTTTCAATTCTTATAGGTAGATAGTTTTACCCCGAAGTATTTTCACCCTTGGATTTCGCTTAATAAAACTAACGCACTATAGATTAAGAAACAAGTGTCTTCATTTTGAATTACATAGTTACGATGAAACCGTTTATTAATCAAAATTGGCCTTTATTAAATTCATTTCTTGTTTTCGTGCTACCACGTTACATTAACTCAGTATATTAACATATACTGATAATTTTTCTAATGGATTGGGTAATCTGATTGTGTATATTTAAAAGCTGTTTTGTAAAATCGGCAACTTATTATTTGATTTCGGTAATTCAAAGTTGAGCATTCTCAAATTTGTCTAAGATGCGGCTATACGTCTGTACGTGCGGGTGTGCCTGTAGCCAGGATAACCAAAAAGATACGCAACGGATTTTAATGATACTTTATATTTACAGTTATTTACAGTGAAATAGCTCTCTTCTATCAAATTTTGTTAATATCGGTTTATAGTCAACGATACTTTATAGAGGGTGCTCAAATGCCTTGTATATGAATAACTCAAAAATTATTCACTTTAAAGTAAGAAGTGAAGAGAGCTTTTGTAGTTTATTCAATTCTGCATAAGCTTTGTCTATAACAATATTTGTTGGAGTGATAGTTTAGCAAATATATCGAAAACTGTCAGCTTAAGTGAAAAGACCTTTATTAGGGAATATTTTAGATATGTTTCCTTTATGAAAGTAAGATAACAAATAAGTTCGAAAAATGTGGTCCAATTAATAAAAAAGATGGATACGAGTATTAACTACTAAACAGTTTGATTTTTATATTTAATTAACTAGGTAACATGATTTATTAGGAGTGTAATTGTAATACGTCAAAGTTGCAAAATTTTTTCGCATTTTTGGAACTAATTCTGATGTTTATGTCATACATACTTTAATTTAAATGATTTGATATGCCGTAATTATTAACCTAATTTAAAACTTGATTACGTTAGTTTAGAATAGTTTCTTTTACGTTTAATTTGTGATGTTTGAGGCATCAAATCATTAGCGATTCTAACGATCGTATTATTGAACTCAGCGTATTTTATTGTAGTGTATGTTTGAGATAAATAAAACCTAACGTAGGTAAGTAATAATATGCTGGTCAAATATGATTTTCTGGATTGTTACTGATAATTTTACACCAATACTTCTTATTTCTTGGGAGTTACTAACGTTTGGGTTGAGGTACGAAGAACTTTACGCCGCCAAAAAAAATCTAAAGATTTGCATGTAAAATGCTCCATATTTTGTTAGTTTGTAGATTATTTTAGTTTTTAAAGTAAAAAGGCAAACTAATGTTTTTCTACTCTTTACTGAGAAAGAGCTAGATTTAGGCTTATGTCACCATCAAACTTGAAGGTCTGTACAGGTGGTGTAAACGAGAAGTACCTAAGTCACCTCTACAGCTTTTATTTTACATTTGGGGTTATATATTTGTCGTATATTTAATTCAAATGAAAGTGAAAATGGTTGTTATTTTATTGACATTTGATAGTCTAGGCCTACATTGCATTTAAACTTTTATTAGTCATTGAATAAAATTTAAAAAAATGTTAATTTTGGAGAATTAAGATTTTTTAGAAAACTTTTGCTCATTTAAAAGCACTTTAGCCAAATTAAAAAAAAAGATTTTCGACTCGGAAGCAAAATGAATTCACAGTTTATACTTGAGCCGTGGTTGATGTATTTTACAGTTTTGTTATACGTAGCTAAGTATGACGGTTGTTTTGCATGAGTAGTTTTGCTTGGGACACCCAGTATTTACTTAAACGGTACCAGTTGGCATAATTCAAATCAAAATTTACAGTTGAGATGACGTTATTACCCTTATTTCAAAAGGGTGACTTTTTAAATCGCATTTCGGGTTCGCTTCTCTGAGGTTAATGTTAGACAATAACACACTGCGTTCTGCTCTAACGTGTTCGAAATGAATATAGCTTACGAATATTGAACGGTTAAATGTATGTGATTTACAGATACACACAAGACATATTTTACTGTATTATTCAGAAGCACCAAAGAAAAATGCTATTTATTTCGACGGTGTTACACGTTTTAAGTGTTTTAAAAATGATCTAAACATTTGTGCGTGTACGTATATGGAAAATACGTTTTAGCCTAGTGATGTTAGGATTTTCTTTCGGAATTTGGAGTACTGAACTTTTATTTGGTCATTATAAAATTGGGTAGAAACCAGCCAAAAAAATTACTGGAGCATTGTACGTCATTAAAAGTTATAGCTAATAAAATTCACCACAAGATTGATAACTTGAATTTTTTTCGTGCGATTAGCCGTTTCTGATATATAGCTCAGAGATGGGAAGCGCTCAATTTATACAATAACGCAGCGCAAGGCGGTTAATTCGCTTTCCCACGTTAAATTCGCTGCGGTATGATTATTATTGAAGGGCATTTATAAAATAATGTAGTTAATTATTAGTCTTCTTCTTCGCTCCCACTGGCTACGTCTCTTTCGCTCTCTTCTTGTGACAATTCATCTCTTTCTGTTTCATCGTCACCGTCGATTTCTGCTGTGGTCGCAAGAATATCTTCAACTATGCACACTTCATCATTGAATTCTGCTTGTAATGTGGGCGAAGATTTGAGGCACCCAAGGCTCTGACATTGACCACACATTGCGGTACATTTTAACCCGACCTTCCGGCAGCTGCGCTTTGCACCCACACCCCTTCTTGCGTTTAACAGTTCCTCTAGTGCTGGAGGCAATGTTCTTGTTGGCTTCATGATCTTGTTCTGCAATTGCCAGCCCCATTGAACGGGTTCTAACTTTTCCTCGAGCCAAGTTTGTACTTGAAAGTAAACCGGATATAGGTTCTAGATCTTTTTTTCTCAACCAAGTTTTTACCTACCTAGTAGTAGACTCGATGGATGTGCTGCCGAGCTGCTTCACTGGAAGGCGGCAGCGACGCCAGATGAACCGGTCTATTGAGTCTTGTCGATTTTATAAAATGTGTATATCTAAGACATAATTATATCAAATCGTCATAATGTTATTAATCCTTAAATTATCGATGCTTTTTTTTCAATTTTGGAGCATTGCACATCACCAGGAGAAAATTTATTCCGCTTTCAAATAATTTGTCTGTGGTACAGGTTTTATCTTATTTCAGCCATGCGGTGTAATTCAGGTTTTTTTTCAAACATTTTAAAGCTTGAACTTTGCTTTTTCGGAACATCGCAGATGTGGTATCGCATTCATTAAAAGCGTATAAGAAGAGAATGTGATCCTTGCAACCAGCAAACTTGTCCAAACTCTTGGAAGAATACACCCTAGTTCTTACATTCCCTTTTCCAATTTTGGTACGCTCAGGTTATATTAGGTTATAATTTAGACTTGTTGCCATGTTGATTTTGGATCAATTTCTGATTGGTCGAACTAGTGCGTATCTGTGGGACTGCTACACTTGGTTTATTTACATCATGACTATAATCGGTAAAAATCAATTAACCGCCTTGCACTGCGTTATTGTATAAATTGAGCGCGCGCGCTACATTTTGTTAGTCTGGAGAGTATTGTGCCTATTAAAGTAAAAAGGGAAACTAATGTTTTTCTAACGGTTCACTAAAAAAACGATAGATTTAGGCTTATGCCACCATCAAACTGTAGGTCTGTATAGCTGGTGCAAACGAAAAGTACCTAAGGTACCTCCTACAGCTTTTAATGGAGGGTGCTATTTATTTTACATTTGGGGTTTATGTACCGCACTAAATTTTCTATTTTCTAGTTTCGCTGGAAATAACCTCAAAATTCTTAAATGATACACTGTATGTTTTTGTGTATAAGTATTCTAACGGTTGAAATAAGTTAGATCCAACCATTAAACGTCAATTTAAAATAATATACATAACCTCATTTTTCTGAACATGATTTATGTATATGTCATATATTTAATTCAAATCAAAGTGAAAATAGTTGTCATTTTATTGGTATTTGATAGTCTAGGCCCACATTGCATTTGAACATTTATTAATCATTGAATAAAACAAAACAAACGTTAATTTTTGAGAATTAAGAGTTTTTAGATAACGTTTACTCATTTAAAAGCAGTTGAGCAAAATTAAAAAAAAAGATTTTAGACTTGACTTTATTTTTGAAAAGGCGAGGTTTTAGCCACGGCTGCTCTACGAACCTAACTCACTGTACTTACAAAATACGCACGCCTGAAACCGGTTCGAACCAGAGACTTTCTTTGGGTTGAATGGTTCTGAAAATATTTAATAAAAGTATCCCTTCGAAAGTGATATATCTGTCCTGTACGAGTGTAACCTTTGATAATAGTGTCATGCACCCAAACCCGTCACTGTTAATGCTATACACGATAGCAAATAAGAGCGCGCACAGCGTATAGTAGCGGTATGCTGTTGTGAGAACATTCCGTAGTCAGTGTGCGAGAGACGCGAAGCGAGGAATGGAATATAGAGGGAGTCAGATCCTGAGATTCCTCCAACATTATACGTATGAGTAATGTGTTTTATCTTATGTATTTGGTGTTGATGATTTTGATAATATGTTACAAGAATTTTTTTCTAATATATTACGCGTTTGTTTCAGATGCAAAGAACATGAGGCAGATGTAATATCAAGATCTGTTTATTGTTATGTTTTAATATCATAGTTACTATAAACAAGATGAAGTAATATTTATTTTTTTTTTATTATTTATTGTTTATTGGTGTTATTGCAAGAAGCTTACACACGTCAATATTAATATAAATTAACAATAATAATAATACAATTAATTACATTATTAATAATAAATTACAATATTACAGTAAATTACACTAAACAGACAAAAGAACACTAACAAGAAGACAAACTTATATTACATTTTTGTCATGTAAGTATTCACGGTAATTGTAGTACGCTTTCTGTATTAATAAATTTTTTATTGCTGCTTTAAATTCCCTCAATTTTAGATTTCGTGTAACTACACTTAGTTTATTAAAAAAAGTTGGACCGTAATAATTTAAAGAAAATCTGCTTTTATTCAGTTTATTCCTAGATAACTCGATATTATTTTTATTTCTAGTATTATACATATGTACATCAGACTGTAAAATATATTTCTCAATATTATCATATTTATGTAATAAACTGTAATATATATATATATATATATATATATATATATATATATATATATATATAAACATGGTGCGGTCATTATTGATAAATTTACAAAGTGAGAACGGACATCTGCTCTGTAATGAAGATTCAATATTGCTCGTATTGCCCTCCTTTGAATTGCAAAACTCTTTGTAAGTGAGTAGAATGTCCCCATGATAAAATTGAGTACGTAAATACATTTTGAAATGTGCCGTAATAAGCTATCTTAAGAGTTTTAGATCTACAATATTTTGTAAATTTCTTAACAAGTATATAGATTTAGATAATTTGGTAGTCAAGCAATCTACATGTCTATTCCAGGTCAAGGTGGAATCTAGAAGGACACCTAAAATTTCACATCATCTTCAAACTCCGATTTATTTTTAAGGAAAATATCATATTCTGAGTTTTATCTGAATTCAAACATAGATTGTTAGCGGTAAACCATTGTGTAGCCCTTGATTGCGTGCTCAACATTAGTTCTTGCGCACCATTAGTGTCATGATTTGTATTTATCAATGTAGTATCGTCGGCAAATACAATAAATGAAGCATTTTTGTCACATTTTACAATATCATTAACGTAGATGATAAATAAAAGGGGTCCTAACACAGACCCTTGCGGTACACCAATTACAACATTTTTAGTTGTTGAATATGCGTTTCTATAACATACAATTTGCCTACGTTGTGTAAGATATGATTGTAGCAACAATAGCGTCCTTGGAGCGACACCATAGCACTTTAATTTATATAAAAGTATTTCATGTGACACACAATCAAAGGCTTTGCTAAGGTCACAAAAAGTACACCCAACATCATTCCCTAATTCAAAGTTATTAACTATTTGCTCAATTAACGCATTAATAGCAGTACATGTTGATTTCTTTTTACGAAAACCGAACTGCGAATTATCAAACATATTATTTACTTCAAAAAATTTGTACATTTTATTTTGATAATGGTCTCAAAAATTTTGAAAACACAGGCACCAAGGAAATCGGACGGTAATTTGAAACTAAATTTCCATCTCCCTTTTAAATAGAGGAATCACTTTTGAAATTTTAAGGCAAACCGGAAATGTATTGTTTTTGATACAAAGGTTAACTAATTTAGTAAAGGGATATTTATTAAATCTTTGATATATTTAACTATATTGTTACTTATACCATAAATATCACAGCTAGAATTTGATTTAAGTTTGCTTAAGATTTCCTCATTTCAACAAAAGTTACTTCTTCCAAAGTAAAGGACAATTCAGTTTCAATCGAGTTATTTAAGTATTTTTGTAAGTATCCGAATTATTATTTCACTGTGACACAATTTGTAAAGGAGTATTAACAAAATATTCATTAAACTCAATTGGATCAATTTCAGCAACTTCCTTAGAATGTGCGTTTTTTTTGTATTTATTAAACCCCACATTTTTTAGTATTATAATTGTTGGTACTTAGATAGTTTACATATGCTTTTTTTTGTTTCAATCAGTTTTAATTTGTATTTTTCTATAAGAACGATATTCATTAATATTTGCGATTGTCGGATATAATTTTGTTGCATCCCTTAAAAATCTACTTTGTTTCTTATTACTTTTAATTCGTTATTAAACCAATAGATGTTTTTATGAGATAAATCGCGTAATAACGTTTTTCAGAAAATGACATATTGATTGCGTTCATAATAATATTTATAAATAAAATAAATTTGGTCTCAATATCTAAGTCATTATTTATAAAACTCCAATCTTGGATTTGCAATATGTTATACAAATTATGCAGACCTATTTTGGTTATTGGACGAATCGTACGAGTGTTTCTATTATCAATTTTATTAGAGGTGTAACAAATTGGTATAGAACAGTAAACGGCTTTATGATCAGATAATCCTACATCATGTACTGAGAATAGTCCTATATTTATATCTATATTACTTAAAATGTTGTCAATACAACTTTCTAATCTTGTATTTTCTTGAATTCTGTGTTTAAAGTTAAAGGAACCAAACAGATCCCTAAATGTTTGCATTTTGTACATTTCTTATCTTGAAAATGAATATTAAAATCACCGCCTATTAAAATAGCTTGTTTTAAGTTTAGATTTCTGAAAATATTTTCAAAACATTTAAAACGAACAAAAATCGCCTTGTGGCGAACGGTATACACTAATTATGACAGTATTTGATTTTACAATTTTAATAGAACATAATTCACAATCCAGCTCCACACTTAAACAGTTTATATTATGCATTATTTCAAACTCAATAGTTTTCCGGACAAGTATACATACTTCTCCGTGTTTGTACTTATCTCTACAAAAGATGTAGCTACTACATAACCACATAAGGTAAAATGTCAAAAACGGTAATCTTGCCAGTGCTCACTTAAGCAGATTGCATCGTAATGATTATTTAAATACAGAAAATGTTCAAGTTCCTGAATTTTGTTATTAATTGACTGAATGTTCAAATACATAACCGTAAGTAATTTATTACTAACTATCTTACTGCACGATTTCTTCGATAGGTTTCCGAAAAACACATAATCTTTAATTAACACTCCTTCGGGCCACTTATCAGCGTCAAACAGTAGGTTTTGTTTTGGGAACTTACTCCTATCTTGAAACTACTGTTATTACCCTTGTTCACAAGTTTTTTAATTTGTAATTGTAAATTGGGCCAATTTTCGTTTAAAAATTCTGTTAACGTTTCTTCTTTTACTTCACCTTTGATATGGCCAACATAGATGTAGGCAATTTTTTCAACACCTTGTATTTTTTTCGAATTAACATTTGTACCTTTAATAAATTTTGTACTTGATTTTGTAATAATTGATTGTTTACCTCCAACAGCACTTGCTTGGGCAACCGGTATTTCCTTAAACTTCGCGTTATCTGTTTGATGGTTATTAATATTGAAACCTTGAGGTTTACTATCGTTGTCAACAGGTAATTTTTTTGAAACATTTTTCTTTAAGTCACCGCTGTTTATATTTGTAGATGTCGACGTTGGTATAGAATGTTTTGAAAATTGTAATTTTAGCAAATTATTAATTTCCACTTGATCACTTATTCTTTTTTCTAGATGAAAGTTAAGATGCTTTAGGGAGGACTTTTTACATGAACACACATTAGATTTTCACAATCAAACACAACCACATCATTGTTGCAATCGTGATCGTCATCAATATTTGTACCGTTTTGTATGTTATTACTTGAAAAATTCAGTCCGATAAATTCGTTTAATATTATATTGTTACTCGATCACTCGATGGTAGTTTTCCAGACACTAAGATATCAATTAAGTCACTCTTTTTAGTTTATTTAATTCGGAATTTAGAAGTGGGTTTACACCAGTCGCCATCTTAACACTTCAGTCAAATGCAAAGAAGAAGAAGGAATCTAGACTGCAATCTTCCTAATTTTTATGTTCTTTGTGCCTATAAATAATATCCGAATGTATGAAAACTTTGATTTTATGACCGTCCCCTAGATGCTTTTAGATTTTACACAATTTATTTCCAGTAAGTGCCATTTTGTATTTAGAAATATGAACTGTGTGTTTTTTGTGCAAAAATCATTAATAAACCTTGATTCACTGCGTACACTTTGTTTCATGTATTTGCTGAAACGGTATAAAACGAATATTGATGGTAAAACAAAATTCAGCAGAACAGAGTTCATTTTTTTAACTTACACTTTGTGAATCCAACCCACCATGGTGGCCGAATTTATTTGTTACTTATTTTAACCGTCTCCTGTTTTATTTACTACGATAGAAATCAGGATTTTTAAAATTAAAATAGAGCAAATCATTTCAAGATGTGTTAGATATCGTACCTCTTACTTACAAGTACTCATTTCAACAACACTGTGCAGAAATGCCAGTAGAAACCATTGTTCCATATTTCCTCGGACGATAACTAAAACACAATTCCATTGCTATTCAATTAAAATCAGTGTTTGTTGAATGAATATTAAAACTTCAAAAATAAAACAACGCGCGCTGTAAATATTGTATAAAGTGACTCCCTGTATGCTTTATCCCATTCTAACCCGAAAAGGCCACGAATTGGGTCAGCGATGCACCACTTGGTACGTTTATCTCTCTGTCTACTATCGTGATGCTATACAACAGGAAAATTACTAGATTGAATGATCCTTACAGTTCTTTGAGGTTTGTGAGGCTAATATTAAGTAAATTAGAAAAATGTATCGATAGCGCTTCATGTATACCTTACCTGTGTTCTATTTTCGGATACAGTTATTTTCATTTTTTTTGCAAAACTTGCTCATATACAAGAAACGAAAACTTACGTAAAAATGGGAATTGCTTTAGTTAACATAAAATAGAGGTCAAACTGGTTGCAAGGAATGTATTCCTTGAATAAAAAACACCTTGACGCTCATATGCTGCAATAATAACAATGTGTATATTTTAAACTAAGACATCAAAATGATCGGCTGAAACTGATTGCTGATTGCACACAAACTATTAATTGCAATATATAGACGCCAATATGTTTGCAAAATCAACATTGTGTATATTTTAAACTAAGACGCAAAAATGATCGTGTAGTTTGGTTGTGTAAACATACATACAATTCTTGGATATTATGAAAGCAGACGTCAAACTGATTGCTAACAAACTATTAACTAAAATATATTCACGCCTATATGTTTGCAAGAACAACATTTTGTACATTGTAATCCGAGATCCCAAAATGATTGCTTTGTTATATTACGAGGACATGCAACGCAGCAAGACGCCGTAATGATTTTTAGTGCAATACTTTAATGTACGGGTTCCAGAATAATTGTCAAACATACGAAAATTATGTATATAGTAAAAATAAAGCTAGAAACATATGGAATAGACTATTGAATTCAGAAAAAATGTTGATTTATATACTTCAATAAAATGTCAGAGAATACGTCTTGTTCTAGGTGACGCCAAATTAAGGAATTCTGTACGGACGCTATAATGATAGCATGATGTATATTCAAGGGATCGTTTTTATATTCCCGGACTAGGTAATTTACAATGTTAATGTAATTTTTCATTTTATTGATTTTAAATCACATATGACATGGTAACGTGTTTGACAATTTACAAAACAATTGCAGCATTATTAGCTCTAATATCTGTCAGTTTGTGTTGTAACGTCTCAAAATGGACAAACTTGAATATCGAGCTGTTATAAAGTTTCTTACAAAACAAGGAAAATCTCCAAAAATTATTCATGAAGAAATGTTGATTGTATACAGGGATAATTGCCCTTCCAAGTCGACTATTTGTAAATGGTCAAAATTGTTTAAACATGGCCGTGGATCACTAGATGGTGATCCCCGTCTAGGTCGACCTGTTGACATGATCACTTCGGATGTTATTGAAAAAACCAAGCATTTGGTATTGGAAGATGCAAGATTAAAGAAGTGACAATTAGCGTCTTTATTAGGAGTTTCAGAAACCACAGTTTTCAGTATTTTACACGACTACCTTGGCATGACAAAGGTCTGTGCGAGGTGGGTTCCAGGAATGCTTACGCCTTTTCAAATACTTACTCGAATGGAGAAGTGTGAAGAATTTTGGCGCTTTGTGGGCACGAACCGGATTTAATTATCAATCGACTTGTCACCGGAGATGAAACTTGGATCCATCATTTTGATCCTGAGTCGAAACAAGAGTCGATGCAGTGGCATATTAGGAGTTCCAGTCCTCCCCCCTGATAATTTAAAACAATTTTTAAATTCCATTATTATAGTCTATATTTCGAATTAATTTAATTCTTCATCAGGACTAAATAATTTTTAAAAAATGTGCAAATATGAGATGTACTACGAGACATAATGTGGATTGCGTGACCAAACAAGTTAATGAGTAACAATGATTTATGATAATATGATTTAATATAAAATTGGACAATATATATATCATACTGGTATGGCGTGTTTTAAATTTAAGTTGTGAATATTGTTTCCATATTAACGTATTCATAGTCCCATATTATGAAGCTTTCTCGTCTCCTTCATTTCACTTTCTGTTTCTCGAAGCAAATGTTTACCTTTTTATACAGGTTTATTGAAGGCATCTTGTATTCCTAGATGTATTTTTGTTGAATCGTTTCAATAATACATTCTCTCGATCTTGCTCTCAATCTTCCGCTTGTCATTGTTCATAACGTTTCAGCGGTGCATTTGATCATTTACTAGCTAAAATGTCTAACCCTTATTCTAATTAAAGACAACATAATCAATATAACTGGGTTTAAAGTTTCAATACATTATTTTCACACTCTTGTAACTAGATTCTACCAAAAACTTATTCAGAAAGTAACTCACAAGGCTCATTCTTTTTATTGTCCAACTATAAATATTTTAAGACTTTCCTTGTATATTTCATATATTTCGACCCGCACTCTAGCAAACTGGCATGTTATGGCTCCACTACAATTTTATGGCCCTCAACTTGTTGAAATTTTTAACATTATTGAACAACTTACTAATTAACATATGTAAGTACGTATTTGTATTATTCATATTTTATACAATGCATAATGAAATAAAGCATTTAGGTTTTCAGTATTGAAAACTATTCCTAAAAGTTATTGTAAAATTCTTAAATGTATATTGTTTATAAAATTAATAGCATTTAGCTTTCTGTAGCTTCGTGCTACAGTTGATTTATTTATCAGGCAAGCTTTAGCCATTCTTTTAAAAAAATGTTTCGAGCTATTGCTATAATTTATTAGTAGTCTTAAATTGTATAAATAAGAATTTCACACACGAGAGACTTTTTTAAATATTTTAGTGTTCCTGAGGAAATATATTGTTTTAAGTGAAACAGAGTGTTAATTTCCATAGTTTTATGGTGCAGCGTCACAAGAGCTTTTAAGGCATTTAATGTAACAATTATAAAAAATGAAAAATCTCACATTCCGTGTAATTGTACTAGTCTTTTAATATATACAGTAACACTAGCCCAATTTTTCTTTTACTTATAGTATTCCTGAACAAGCTAAGATTTGTCTAACGTGCTAAAGCACTCAGGAACACTGTGCCGCTTTAGGATTGTTGTTACGCTGCCGAGAAATTTTTATGAATGGCTACCTTAAATTTGCTTAAGTCAAAGTTTCGAGGAAAACAGAAACTGGGTGCCAGTTTAGTGTGACAAGATGGAATTTTGAATGCGTAATTATGGTGTGAATGGGCAAACCGAGTGTTCCCTGCGAAGGAGTGCATTTTGTAGGCACACTCGCCATGGCAATAGCGATAGAACAAGGAAAGAACCGAAACTATCGTTCTATGCTCAAGAGACTATAGGTCAGAAGTTAGAGACGGGTCATTTGTAAGCCTTGTAGTTCTTTTTTGGGTGCGGTTTACCATAACAAGGGCGTATTGGAGGGCACTGACCCAGAGGTGGGAATTGTATTTCAGATGAGGCCGAATTTGAGCCTTATACAGTAAAAGGAGTTGTTACCATGTGAAGTACTGTTTAGATCTGTATAGAAAGCCCAGTTTTAACGTACTGACGTCTTATTGTTGTGGGACAACTAAGAAGAACTACAACGTACGGTGCTGTCGTCTGCTTCGTGTTGTAAGAAATATGCATATACAATACCACAAGAAGTTAATTTTAATCAGATATTTTCTGTTTCTAACCAACGACAAGATTGTCTGTTTAATTCATATTGCCCTAAGCAACCAGCGTGAGTTTACATATAAGTCAAAGAATTTATTAATAGAAAAAATGACGAATCGTTATAAGTTATATTTTCTACAATTTACAATTATGGAAAGGGCATCTCAATGATTTAAGGAAACTTACTTACGTTAATGTCATTAGAAAATCAAACGTTGTCATAGTGAAAGTAAATAATAAATATTCGGTTTATTCGAATATAAGCTGTTTCTCAAAAATATCCGTTTATAAATGACCAAAACGACGAGCTCAAAACAGTGTTACCATGCTGGCGTGGAATTTTTTCTGAATAAAGCTAAATGTTGTTCTTTAAAAGTTTTGAATCTACATAATCCCTTTTTTTCAAACCTATGGGGTTTTTCAGTTTGTAGCCTCAATAACTGCTGGATTAAAAAGAAGCTTATATAGGTACAGTCGTAGGGATAAAAAGTATAGTTAAAAGTACAACTATTGTATTTTAAAATGGTTGTGGTCCAAAACCCACGAAAGCACGTAGAAGTACTGTTAGCAACTACGACGGAGAGAAATCGGTTGAAATCCTACAAAGTGTAATGATACACATATCACTTGTGTAAGTAATCAAACAAGCGCAATCATTACAGAAAAATCTAATATGGTCAGCACATAAGTTTCTTATTCCTGTGCTATGTTTTATTAGCAAATATGTAGCAAAAAGGGTCAATCTACCTCTGAACGGCTATTTGTAACTCATTATATTAAATGTAGGAGACAAATAAGCCTTGTTACTTACTGACACCTAAGTAATTTAAAAATTATAAAAATATACGTTTGAAAATTTTTTGGTTTTGAAAAAGTGTAAGTTAGGTGTATAAGCCAAACTGAAAAGATTTTCTTTCTTCGTATTATTAATTATATAATTTCATAATATTCTTAAATAGAATATCAAATTCTGTTTAAAATATTAAAGAAAATGACAAATTAATATTAAATACAAAAATCAGATTTTCCAAATAACTAAATTAATTTTTAAGGCTTATTTAGTTTCACATAAAAAACTTTTATAACAAAACTTATTTAAAATTAAGTGTAACTGTATACACTTGTTGCTATAAAATTGACGTTTTTTAAAGTATTCACAAGAAGTGCTTAAGGGATATTGTTTATTTGTTGATTCATCTATTACCCTACAGCAAACTTTCATTAAGAAAAATGATCTAAAATTTAATTGCCTTTAATAAAGGCTTCTTCGATTATTTCCAGTAAAGTAACTAAATAAAGAATATGCACAGAATGTACTTTAGTGGTCTCTGAAAAGTACTTTTATTAGTGAATGCATTTTAATTGGAGGGAATTTTAAAAATAACTAAGTAAAAATGTTATCAAAATCAATTACTTATTTTTAAGTTGTCTTGGCTAAACCCCCCACACACTATCACAAACTCTCTCACACACACGCACGCACGCACGTACGCACGTACGCATGCACGCATACAACGCACGCACGCACGCACGCACACACACACGCACGCACGCACGCACGCATGCACGCACGCACGCATGCACGCACGCACGCATGCACGCACGCACGCACGCACGCACACACACACTCATACACACTCACATACGGATACACACACGCAGACACGCATACACAACAGTTATTGTTAAAAGGAATCATTTATCTAGGTATATACAGGTTAAGTTAGAAATAATATATGCTTGAGTGCGATATTAGTCAAAGTATAAATAAAGAAGTTTGCATATTTTAGCATAGCCACATGAATTGAATGTATTTAAAACTAAAAGAAGTGTATCGGTAGTTTACCTACCCGAAAGAATAAGAAACGTGGTAGAACAGTCCGTATCAAACGCTACCAGCTTAAAATATTTAGGGCAGCCTTCCATGATCATGTTAAGGGCGCAATCAAGTGGAAACGAGTACAAGATTCATGTCCCCAAAAAACAAAATCGGTGTTTGCGAAAACGTTTGGATCTTTTTGCCAGTTTTCCATGTTTTTTTTTCCTCAGTGTGTTGCATTTTATAGTGCTTTATTTCAGCAGAACTAGATCAATATCAATATTACATCTTATCAATAAACGTTCTTTTTACTGCAATAAACTTAACATGTCCTTTTTGGCAGAAAATTCAAGCTCATGAGGTGCGATCTCTACAAGATCATTAACTCAAGGTTCGTTGACATCTAGAGTGTAATATTACAATTTTTAAGAATCTAAGAATAGAGGAAATTCCGCGAGAGGGGTCTTAGCTCAAAGTTCAGTTACCTCTTTAGAGTCATCGACCTCCAAAGTTTATTGACCTCTTCAAGGTCACTGACCTAACTGAGAAACAAACCGAAAGTGTCGCATTCCTTGTAATAATAGGTAAAGTTTCTATCCGAAGTCAAATTAACAAGTTGAAACTTATTATTGCTCAAGGTTGTAATTCCCGGTGAAATGTACGATCTGCAAAATGACAATTCTAAAACTATGGCTAATCTTTTTTTATAGGGAATAGATAATCCAGTTGTAATTGATTTGTGTGTGTGTATATAAAGTGAGATGCTTCGACAGCATCTAAAAGTCTCATCTAAAGCAAGCAGCTATAAAATCTCAGAAGCTCACCGTTGTACATGGATACAATTTATTACCGCAGTAAAAATATGAATAATAATTACCAAATATGTGGAAACTGTAGACTTCTTAATCTTGCTTACACTTACGAATCGAATGTGGTCAATTTGGTAACGTAGATTTCGAAATTAAAGGATGGTAGGAACTTGCGAGTGGGTCTTCCATACGTGGAGATGCAATTTTCAGGCTCTCGTGAAACCGAAAATTAAATCAATTCCAAAGTCCACGAGAATATAGTTGTTCAACAATATTTCTAATGCATAATCGAGCTAGTAGCGTAGTGGCGACACGACCTGCTTAGCATTCAGGAGGTAATGGGTTCGATTCCCGTTACTTTGTATGAGGTTTTTTAGGGGTTTTTCCACATACACATGTAGCCGCATTCCATATGCGGCTTCTTAGGCGAATGCTGGGGTAGTATTTTTCCCCTCAGAACCCTAACTCCGTTCCTTCCGATCCTATCCTATCCACACCCATCCTTAACCCCACAATGCATGTATACGTAATGTGTGTATGTATGCTGGGAATCCATGATTGTGGCTGAAGGAGCTCGGAAAGCTCGAGCAGCCCGCCTTCCCCCTTAGGTAGGGAATAAAATTCGTGGCCTTTTCCTTTTTTTCTAATTCATATTACAATTGGGAAATTATTCAAGGATAATGATATAAACATGTCGAACCCGTTCTAAATGTAAGCTACATCAATTCACATAACCCTCTGTGTTTACTAGAAATTCTGCATAACTGTGAAGCTTATTACCAATAAATATTAATAATAGTACTTTGTCCTTTGTTTTAGTATCCCTACTTTACCAATCAATCTAGGTAAACAAGGCTAAACTAATCCTTTAGTCAATACACTAATTAGTAAACTTACCAATATTGTCATAGCGGTACCAGATTTCACGATATTAATTAAGTTATCATGATTTAGCAAGATATATTACGTTCAAAGCATAGTATACTACACATCGAATCTATAATCAGCTACAAATAAAATTTGAGAAATTTACCTGTAGTTAATGTTGGTGGCTAATTAATGATCTACTGTTGGCTTGATGCTTTTATATGAATTTTTTAAAGATGGTACTTGGTTGATTCTTAAATTCATGCTTTATTTTAGATCTAAACGTACCATGAACGGTTTATTTTCGCCTAAATCTAATAGCTCACCCTTGTGTTTGTTTAAATTAATTGTCATATTAGTAATTATGTCTCTGATTACTTCAAAATACTGGGTATTGCTTGGAGTTTTATCTAAACGATAACCAGGTCGAACCGGGAAGTCGATTTAGTATAAAATTTTAACCGGTTTCTCGCTTTCATAAGATCCTTTCATAATATTACACTCCGTATGACAAAACAATAAAGCAATGGTATAAACGGGAAGAAAAGTTTAACATCACAGTTAACAAACCGGTTATTAACATCGGAAACTGTTCTGAAAGCTCGGATATAGATAGTGACTCCGATTAGAAGTTTAACACTTTGACAACCATGTTTCTACAACCTACAGTTAGTATAATACAAGTGTGTTAGTTCATATTTAATACAAGAAATTTCTATTAGTAAATGTGTTTCAATTATGTAAGTACAATATATTTATAAAATGCTTTCCAAGATGTTAATCACATATTTCCCAGAGAATTTATGTTCCACATTAAATGTCACCTTCGTACGAATAATAGTTCAATTTTATTTAGGCACTTAACATCTTCTTTTGTATAATAATGTTACCATCTTATTGTGGGCCATCATTGCTACTGAATTCGTAACAACAATAAGAAATTATGATTATGAAACTTAGTAGCCTTGCGAGGTGTAAACATTGCAGCTCGATAAGTTGTTCCACGCAATTATTTAACTTATAAATTTAATTTTCCAATTATCCGTTGTATGATTGTTTATCAGCAACTTACAACACAACCATCCTCCTGTTTTTATAATTCCGCTGCAACTATTAAATGTTTACATTTGTTCAAAATTGCATTGTTTGTAATAGGACAGCAATGTGTTATAACCTACATAACCTGTTAGATTTCAAGGATATTGTTTTTCAACCGTTATCATTACGATAATCAACGTTCTATAAGTTTTACAAAATATATCACAATAAATAATTAATTGTATTTTAAAATTCTGTAGCTTTAAATGCTGCCATCTGGGTATATTTTCTAATCAGAATTTATTATAACGGAAATAACTTTGACCCATGTTTTTCATATTACACCATATGATTGCATATGATAACGTAGCGGTAAACTTTCCTGGCGAGGATAATGCTTTGTAATTCTTATTCTTTTTTAATATGTGAGCTACTTTTACTGATATTTTTCAAAAATATGAAACTTTCATTTCCTGTGGTTCTGTGTTAATTGGGTACATATTTTTGATAGAAAATTTGTACTCTTGATTCTTAACTAGCGTCGATTATATTTGAAATCTAACCTTGCAATTTATTTTATAATTGGCATTTCTTTATTGAAATTTGTTTTGTTTAATGTTAAAGACATTGTTCTATGTACTAATGATCTATATGCAGCTAACTTATGTATTTCGTGGTGACATTTCTGAGTATGTAGAACCCAAACTTGTTCCTTGTAGTAATCCTTATGTTTAAATTAAAAAATTAATGCTTCTATTTTGTCCGTTATCTAGTGTAAATTTTATGTTAGGGTGTAAATTGTTAATGTTAATTAAAAACTCGTGGGTGGAATCTGATAAACTATCAAAACATCTTAAAATATCATCAAAATAACGAAACCAAAAGACAATCTTATCAGAAACATTTAATTAAAAAATTATCCATAAAGGTATTAGCTGAATTGGGCGAAATTGGGCTGCCGATAGATACACCATTTTTTTGTAGATAAATCTTATATAATGTGAAATAATTTAGATTAACACAGAGAATTGAATTAATTAACACAATTCTTGTAACTAATTCAACATTATTATTAAATAAAAGATTATTTAATAAACGCATACATTCTTGAGGGGTATTTTAGAAAGCATACTAGTAACTTCAAAAATTACTAGCAAACGGATACATTTCAAATATAATTGACACTTTAGTTAAGAATCTAGAGTTCAAAGGTTCTATCAAAAACATTTACCCAGTAAACAGAGTACCGAGAGAAAATATTAATTTCATATTTAGGAAAAATGTCAGAAAAGGTAGCCCACATATTACAAAAGAACAAGAAGTGCACAGTATCTTTCAAAACTATTACCAATGTTCTTAAACGTTTATTTAATGCCAAAGATTCATCTAACGACATTTTGAAGTGGGTATTTATAAAGTGCATAAGTGCACATTCTAGAATTCTGTTAATATTGAACAAACGCGTAGGAACTTTGACATTAGATACAACGCACACGTTAAATGCTATAAATACAAACACACAAACAAATCATATCATACCAAACAGTTAATAGTGAATTATCACCTTATGACTTCACAAAACAACATTAAATTTTTACATTTTGGTACACAAATTAGATGTTTTGGAAGCAATAGAAGTTATTAAACATAAACAGAAAATGTTTTTAATGAAAGAACATGTTGATCTTATAGACTCGTCTTTAACAGTTATTTTAAATATAGAATTTTAATTTACATCAAGTTTTCTGTGTTACCTTAATGATCTGTTACCATAACTATTTGTTTGTTATTTTACTTGTACAGAGTGGTCCGTACGTAAGAGTCCAAAGTGTAATGTCGGAATGGGACAACTCGCCGTCGCCGATTCGCCGGCGGCTCATTCGCCGCCGAGAGATTTGCCGCTGTTGTTCGCCGGCGTCCGATTCGCCGTCGGGAAATAAACTTCGAAGTAAATAAAACATTAAAATCAATTTATGTTTTTATTCAAAACCGTGTATTGGTTTAGTAGAAGTATTAAGTTTTAAAATTCTTTATAATTATCATCTGAGGACAAATGGAATGTTAATGACATCACATTAACTAAGATACGTAAGTTGATATGTTCTGCTAATTTCTGTAACTTAAGAATAAGGAAATCGTTGAGACTAATTAGTTATAACGATAATTTATTATACATTAAAGAGCAAAATCGATATTTATGTTTACATCATATAATTATGAGTTAAACCTCTATTATATTGTAACATTTCAATGTCGTTAAATCGCCTAACTAACGACACTATGCGCTCGTCGGCGTCCCTATATTTTCTTAACTTTACAGGCGGTGGATTACCAGCCACATGTTTCTCGTAGTATATATCTCTCCCCTTTTGCACTTTGCGTATCCCGTTTATAAATTTCCAAATTGAAAGTCCTATCGTAAAGATTCCACATTTCATGGGGGAAAAAGGGTGGACGTCTACCATTTCCTCATCTATAATTGATCATTATATTACCCAGTATCAAAAATTACGAATTATCTATACATACCTATTTCTGCGGCCTACATAATTATCTTCAAACCAATCCAAAAGCGGTTGCAGCCCTTCTGGCAAGTTGTCCGATAAGAAATCAATAGTTTCGTCCAAATTTGGAATGGGCACAAACGCCAAGGAAGTTACCATTCTAGCGCTTAAAGAAAACTACGGATCCTTGTTATAATTTCGAACAACGCTCATTTCACCCAAATGCTTTCTCATATTTTGAGTTAAATGGAAAAAATACCCGTATATGTTTACGCCCTGGAAGCAGTTTTTCATAGCGTTCAAGTTAAAGTCACAGTGAATTTCTTCGGGCTGTAAGTTTGGAACCAACCCTTTTAATAATTGGAACATTTCGTTGTACGTAGCCCATTGTTTATTTGGTAAAAGCGCATACAGTATTGGGTGTACGCCATTATTTTTAGCAACCATTAAAGTGTAAACCTACGTAAATAATAGAGTTGCTGTAGAAAATGTTCCATCAGTGTACCATGCACTTGAGGTTGCCACGGTGTTTACCGTAGAATATACTCGGCCAGGCTAGCAGTTGGTTATCTTGAGCAGTATAGGTGTGGGCGGCAGATATGTGGCAACTAAATAAATGTGGTTTAGAACTTAAGGGAAAAAAAGGTTAGGCGCCACAAATTTTCTTTAGGTCCCTAAACTTGAAAAGGGCATAAAAGAAACAATATTGTGAGAGTAAGTGATACTATATTTAACAAAACTATAAATGGGAATTTCTGTAAAGTGTAAAATATAGTTTGAAATTTTGAATTGGTAAAAAAAAATTCCTTTTAATGTGTAGTAAGCAATCAGAATTAGTTGCCAGTGAAAGCGACTTGATAAGTGGAAAGATACTAGATAACAGGGCAGGTAGACACCAAGCAAAGCGTTTGAAAGAACTTATCAGTAAGCTGAAATAAAAAAATTAATTTATGCATAAAAAAAAATATGGTCAACACAGTAATTTATTGAATCGATTCAACGTAGGCATACTGCGCACCTAAATAAATAAAAATATAATAATGAATTAATTATAAGCTACACAGTGTACAACTCTGCGTAGCCCCTCCCTCCTATAATCTGAATAAACCAAAAAAAACTTGACTTCCGGCAATTGAATTCCGATTGTACTACCGTAAATGATTTACAAAAAATATATTGTTACTATGGTACTGAAGGTACAAAAAAACACAATAGAAAAATAAGCGTAATTAAACAAAATGCGGTACAATAGTCACAATAACTTAGGGTTGGATGTTTTTTTATGGTGAATACATTTCGTTTCTTTTAACAGTTATCAAGATTTATATTATAAACTACAAGAATGGGGAATTTCAACTGAACTTAAACATAAGATCAGTGAAATTTTATGATTAAATCGTTAAGTTAACCAATATATATATATATATATATATATATATATATATATATATATATAATGAAAAGGCACGTAACCTCAATGTTTAATTTAACAACGTGAATAGTGATATTAAATTCCAGCAATCCAACACAATCCACAAGCGTTCCTCTTAAGGTATAAGTTGCACAATGGTTTTAATCGTAACAATAAATTATAAATGATACTGATCTGACCTGTTCGTTGCTACGAAGAACAGAACGGTGAAGGTAGAATCGAGTCGCAGACCAGAGAAGATGGGTTCTGCTTCAAGTACACCACATGGCACGAATTTTTAAAAAGAACAAAAATTGTTGATAATAGAATGGAACCAGAAAAATGCTCAAAAGTACCTAGCAATGATAAAATGTGGCCTAGGGGTCAGGCTATTGAATTGGAATTCAAAATTGATATCACTAAAGACATCTGTTATGCTAAATGTGTCTTCGCTATCTGCCAGTAGAAAATTTTCTTGAACGCCGGGTTGCACCTCGTAAATTTTATAACACTCTGGTAATATTAGGTGATCAAGATCTATAGGATTTGGGGGTGCAGCATCAATGGCATTGCGTTTACGACTAACTACTTTTTTTAAGGCGTAATTATTTGGAAGCCGAGCTTTTGCTGTTTGTGATATGTTTCTAACACATTCGTTTATCACCTATAACAAAGAATATACATATAGAAATATTGAGATAACAATATTCCATTGCTTCCTCAGGACGTTTTTTCACATTCGTCATTACCCGTGCAACTTCCACATCAACCGCTAAGGAGTAATGGCAGTGCCTGTTGATTTCTTTAATAATTTTTGCATAATTTTCTTTTCTCGCATCTCCAAAACTTGACACTATCATCACTTTTACTACACGAATCGAATACTTAAATAAAACCATTCAAAGTGAATGTTTCCTTTCCTCTTTCAGACATAATAGTTCCGACCATCATCAAAAATTTATTGCCACAAAGTCAGCAGATATTGATACTTTACGCAAAAATTATTTTATTTATGTTCCACAAAGGGGGTGGAGTTGAGCCCATAATTATCGTTATAGGTAATTGATCTCAACGATTTCTATACTTTCAAGTTAATTACACAAATTACCAAAAGATATCTACTTACATATCTTAGTTAATGTGATGTGATTAAAATTCCATTTGTTCTCAGATGATAATTATAAAGTTTAAAACTTAATACTTCTACTAAAACAATATATGGTCTTGAATAAAACCATAAATTGATTTTAATGCTTTATTTATTTCGAAGTTTACTTCCCGATGGTGAATCGGACGCCGGCGAATCGGCCGCCGGCGAATCGTCCCGCCGGAAAATCGTCTCGCCGGCGAATCAGCCGCCGGCGAATCAGCGATGGCCAATCGGCGTTGGCGAATTGTCCTACACCCGTTTAATGTAAGATTCTCGGCTTCAAAATATTACGCTCTGGCGCAATTTGCTTTAATAAAATATTAATAATGAAAAAGACACAGGGTGGCAAAGCCGAAATGTAAAAATGTTTTTCACGGCCAATTAAAAGATTTTGGATTATGAACGTAAAAATTTCAAGATAATGGTTTAAGGTATGAGAAATCATAATATGATATCCGTATTTTGTGGAGGGCGCCACATATGCTATGTTTTTGGTGTAACTGTGCGCTTAACTTTTTTATCGTTAACCATATCACGCTTTTTATAGAAAAATATTAAAATTACATCATTTTTGCGAAAAATATGTAGACCTGTCATTAATCTCAAGCGTTACTAGTTTTGGAGATATTCGCATTTTAAGAACCTCCTACATAATTTTCATTTTATTTATTATCACTTTGACGTACTAATAAAGCAACCATTATGAATTCAATTAAATAATAAGAAAAATTTGTTAAAAAATAAAACAAAATTTAAATATTATTTCACAGTAATTGTTCAACATGTCCGTCATTCACCTCGATACATATATTAACACGTTTCGCTTAATCTTAAACAATTTCATTGGTGCAAAAAAATCTTTTGCTGCTCTGATTTCTTGCCAAAGTTGGACTCGACTATTTATAGAGTTCTTGTATTCCTAGTGGAATACGGATATTATAATGCTTAACTGTCAAAACACGAATGAGTAACTGAGAGGAGTATTGTTGACATCAGCACCTACAACGTTAATATTTGTAATAATAAATACAATGAAAATTATGTAGGGGGTCCTTAAAATCCGAATATTAAAAAAAAACTAGTAACTTTTGAGGCTAATGATAGGTATACATGTTTTAAGCAAAAATTATGTAATTTTAGTATTTTTCAATAAAAAGCGCGATAGCATTGACGATAAAAAAGTTAAGCACACAGTTACAAGAACAACACAGCTCATGTGGCGCCCTCAAGAAAATATATCGAAACGGATATCATATTATGATTTCTCATATCTTAAAACCCCTACCTTTAAATTTTTACAGTCGTATATCCAAAATCTTTCAATTCACTGTGACAAAACGTTTTTTACATTTCAACTTTCCCACCTTATGTCTTTTTTATTATCAATAATTTATTAAAGCACGTTGCGTCAGATCGTAATATTTTGAGGCCGAGAATCTTACATTTCCTTTGGACCAGTACTTACGAACCACCCCGTATTTTTTCTCTTCATAAAGTTCAAGAATATAAATTTAATTTAGATTACTCAGAACTACAAATTGTTAAAAATCTCAATTGTCAAAATCGTCTCTCAAAGCAGATAAAGGGAATCAAGTGGTCATTTTAAGAGGGTTATTTTGCTTCAGTTAAAGAACTTTTAGATTCAGGTTCAGGTTCTGATTCAGTCATTGCCAATGATCTTCTTACTAAAATGATTAATTTAACCAGGAAGGTTTCATTACTGTGTAAAAGATGACTCTCTTAGGTTTCAACAAACGGTATTCGATCCTGTACTACCCCAGCTAATGCGATGCGACCTATTATTCCTGGTACTAGTTCATCTGCTTATCTGCTGTCCAAATGGTTGTCTAGTACATTTAATAATCTCTACCATCAATAGCCCAACTTTGGTGTTTCAAATTTGTATGAATCTATTGATAAAATTAAAAACATTAAACTTACAGAAGATGAAATTTTAATGTCGCTGGACGTTTGTTCACTGTTTCCGAGTCTTTCAATGGATTAAACTGTAGTTTGTTTAGAAGATGTTTTAATACAAAATCATTTGGACAAAGTAGAACAACTTCTTACATTAACAGCGTTGTGTACGAAACAAACCTTTTTCAACATTAACAAGAACATGGTACGACATTGGATAATAACATATTTTGGTTTATGGCCAATGTATTGATGGGTAAATTTGAAGCAGACTTGCCTCATTTTCTCAGCGTTTGGTTTAGACACACATTTGTAGTGTTGAGAATTTTGTAGAAACTTTGAATTCTAAATTTCTCATCGATAATTTTTGGTTCATAGATGCTAAAAATTACCTGCAATTAAAGAAATCGCTGCATATAATGGGTTTTCAGAGGAAGTGGTTACGAATGTAGTTAGGAAACAAACACATAGGGTGAGGTTTAAGAATGTAATTACATTAGGAAGCGCTTGAGAGAACATAGACACGAGGTACGTAAATTTCGCAAACTATCCAGCTTATACAAAGGTTCTATCTAAAATCCTTTCCAAGGTTAATTTAAAAACAGTCACTACTTCAGATAATCGTATACATACTCATTTAAGCATCGAAGCGTTACTGAATAAAAAAAGTCGCATGGTGCTCAATCCGGGCTATACGGAGGGTGGGCAGGCTCTACAAAGCCGCACTCATTCAAAATACCCTGCGCGATGCGCGCCTTCTGAACACGGCAGTTGTCATGAAGCAGCAATGTTTCCATAAGCTTCAGCGTTTATTGTACGCCCTCTTTCCATGTATTCCACTAACAAAACACCTTGAGAATGTCAGAAAACAGTTGCCATCAACTTTTTCCTGAAAATGTGTCTTTGCTTTCTTCGGCGGTGGGGAACCTTTGTGAACCCACTGCATCGATTCCTGTTTGTTAGGGGATCCCACTGATATACCCACGTTTCGTCAATAGTAACAATTTTATTCAAAAAGTCACGGTCTTGCGCCAAAGCCGCCAAATTGTCTCGGCAAATATGTTCCCTGCATTGTTTTTGCTCTGGTGTGAGCAACTTTGAATGCAGCGTGCAGACACTTTTGTCATCAATAAGTCCCCATGCAACATTTTTAATGCAGTTGTTTCCGATATGTTGGGTTCTTTGGCAACCACGGACACCTTTGTTCGGTGGTCTTGCAGCACCAATTGCTCAACCTTGCGAACAATTCCCCCCGTTCTCGCTTCCACTGGCCGGCCAGTTCTTGGATCGTCTTCAATTGAATCCCTCCCCCAACGAAACTGTTTTGACCAAAATTTTACGTGGTAATATGATGGTCCATAATTTCCATACACTGTAGTCATCCTCTCGAAAATTATTTTTGGGCCATTCGCTTCCTTTGTCGAAAGCCTAATGACACTTCGATACTCCAATTTCATTTCGCTCATGTTACTGCACTGATTGCCGTGGCAAATTTGCACTACTTTACAGATTGACTTACTATTTTGACAACGTCACTTTGATTGTCTAACGCATACGCAATATTGTTTTCGGTCGCCTAGCAACCTGCTTTCATAGCCAGATAGATAATTTAAGAATCTCTCCTCGTATATAAATTAGAAATTTTTTTAGTTCGTCCTAGTTGATAGCTTAGCTATTAAACGCGTTCGGTGTTTTTAATTTTGTGTGGTACGTGAGTGTATTTTATTTATTACGGGCCCGTATTGTCGTGATGTTTGTCTTATTTTTACTTAAGGAGTCGTCAGACTATTGATAGTAAAGTAGTTACAACGCGTCGTGGCACTCGAGATGCGCGGCGCGATTTTCTACAATTTGAAAAACTTCAACGATGTTATAATCGGGAAACTTCGGACGCAAAATGCCATCCTAAAATATACTGCAAATTAATAAATTTAGTAATTATCGATTTTTAACGATTGATATCGTAACTGAATACCTTTTTATTGAATGATCATTTGTAATAATTTTAATTTAGGTATGTATTGTATTACCTATTTCATATTTGCATTAAAATAATTTTTTTAGTTAGTAAACATAACCTAACCTGTTCAACATCACCTGTTTTTATCAGGGATTTGCAAAAATGAAGTTCAACGTTTTATAACTTTTAATTACACCCCATAGACAGAAAATAAGAATGACTTCTGATAAGATTTTTGGTTGTTAATCTTAGCAATCGTCAGGAATCAATTAATTAGTGTCATTGCATTAAAATATGTGTCAGAAAGTGTTATTACAAATACGACAAGTGTTTATTCAGTTCACACTATTGTTCCGACTAGAAAATGTGAAAAAAAACTTGAATGAAGCTTCTTAATGTGATTATAATATTATAACTTGAAATACTTCAAATAGGAGGACAGAACACAAACGTTGAAATAACTGCTACGTTTCACAGCAATGTGCAACTTAATGAGACCCTCCTTGTTTGATCGGAAAACATTTTTGTAGAAGTATTTCAAATTCCAATACCAATATGTAAAATAAATCACAAATTGATAAAACATTTTAAAATGTAATTTTATTAACATACAAAAATAAATAACTACAGAAGTTTAATTAGTTAGAATCTAATTCACTATCGGTGTCTTTGTCACTACTGCTGTAATCAATTTCTTCATCACTTTTACCTGTATTTACAGTAAAAATCAGCTCTTCGAACTTCATCAATAAAACCTTCTTTTTCCAAATATTTTTGTTCAATCTTTTCTGTATGTTTGCACACAGCTTCCCATTCTTCACGACCAATTGATTTCAATTTATTCTCTGCTAATTTCCATACATAATTTTTAAGTTGAGCCCATATCTTTTCAATTGGATTTAGCTCTGGATGGTAGGGTGACAACCTTACCACAGAATGACCATGTTCAGCCATGAACTTATTGATTAAATAATTTTTACGAACCGGTCGATGAAGTTTAATTTTCACTTTGTTCAAATGCAATCTCACGTTCGTTTAACCAGTTCTGCATTTCATCTTTTCTCCAGGCACATGTTGGATTATGCTCGGTAGATATGTTGTGGTAAGATGCATTATCAACCACTAACACAGAATTAGGCTCAAGATAGGGAATAAGTTTTTCGGTTAACCACTTAATATAATTCTTAGAATTCATGCCGTCATGATAATCTCCTGACTTGAATCCCGATTTAAACATCAAAAATGCATTTGAAACAAATCCTTTAGCACTACCACAATTAAGCGCTGTCCTTTTGGAACTGGTGCTTTTAGTCCCTTGTCACTGCTATCATACCATCCATGTGAACTGTGCAAGTATGATTCGTCACTATAAATGATGTTTCTGCTCTCTTCTCTGTGCTTTTTCATTTTTCTTAAAAATGTAGTTCTTTTCGCCCTTATGGCGGAAGTTTCCACCAAGACCTTCCTGTTGTCTTTAGTATTCTGCCATTTGAAACCCATCTTTTTCACAATCGATCGAAAGCTGCTTAATTTTCCTTTTAAACTTATCCCTTCTTCTTGGACAGCTTCGAACACAGTTTGCATTGTTGGGTTTTGCTTTTGAATATACACAAAATTGTAAATTATTCTTCTAACAACTTCTTCATCAAACTTGTCGATGGTTGATCTAGCTTATTTATTGTTTTACGAGGTGAAACTAATGTACTTCCTCCAAGATTCGATACGCCTTCCTGTGGAATGCGTTTAACTTTTCTTCTGGATATGCTTCTGCTAATCTTTCATACACACGATCGGCAGGATTAATAAAATCTTTTGCTTCTTTTTCTCGCTTCATAAATTCATACAATTTATAAATAATTTCACGAGCTTGACTGTGAACATAAAGCGAAAGACTACATTTATAAGTTGAATGGTAGCATATTTGTCGAATACTATCGACGCTTTTGAATCATATGCGCATGGAGGGGCGAGTACCACGACATTTTGAAAAAACTCTACGCACTTTTCACAACAACAATTAAAGGTACTACAAGAAGATCTTTGTTAAATGTCAACACAAGCGTGTTTTATTACAAATTCAAAACGTTTAAAATCAAAATTTCAAGTCTAACGAAAAAATCAGTTAATCCCATTTTCATGAAAAATTGCGAGTCTACTAAAAAACAAACATATTTATAAACTCTATTATTCAGCTCACAAAAGGTATAATTACAAGCTAAATAGATACTTAAATGCATTCTAGACGGAAACAAATGAAGAGGAAATTATCGTTAACCGACAAAGAAGGTAATTGCAAGAATCAATAATTAAGCTCTTGTTTCCAACTGGCTGTTATTGTATAAAAAACTTCCAGTATTTTACAATTTACTGACTTTTAAATTTTTAATGCCTTGAGATAGATTTAAAAAGAAATTAAAAACGATTTGCTTAATTTCTAAACTGAAGTGATAGCTTTGAAGTACTTATACTTGATCATCGTGAATATTATTTAAATTACGTTCAAACAATTTTAATTTTTTTTTCCTTTTATAATCAAGACTCTAAGAAGAAATGAATGCGTTTAAAGAATATTTAGATCATAATCATATTTTACATTAGTCAAGCTTTTCAAGGCGGAGAATTTCTACAAGCCGCGAATAATAAATAGCGAGTAGTTAGAAAGCTGCCAAAATTTATATCTTTGCATTCCTTAAGGTTAACATTGTCAGAAATACGGGATTTCTAAATTTTCCTTAATCTTCCTTCACAACTTACTATAGTGTTTTCTACTATTGCGGAAGCATTACATAAACATCAATCAAAACTTCTAACCATTTACCATCGAATTATCTACGATCGATTCCATCTATTGAAAATATACTATGATGTTATCCATTCAAATTATACTTAATAGAGCTTTGCTATGAATAGTCGTTTTCGAAAGGGAACATAATTTCCTGAAATATGTGACTGCACGAAAAAAACGCGTAAATTTATTACTTCATAGAGCCTCAAATAAATGAAGTGAAAGCTTTTGCATACAAAGTACAAGAAATAACCAAAATTTCCTCAACTTTGTTGACAACTTGACGCAATTACTATCAAAATTCTTTCGTTGCGTCATTTGTAAAAGTTGGGATGTAAAACGAAACATTTGTTTTGTTCTTAATTTATTACGTTTTTAATTAAGTGAATGCATTTTAGTCTGATGTATGTTTTGAAATAGAAATATAACAATAAATTGTGTTGTTCTTACTGTCCTGTTTGCATACAAAATTTTAATTAAAATTATTGAACAAAACAAGCGTGGCCTTATAGCTACACGTACGCCATAATACGCAATTAATAACTTTTTTACACGATTGAGCTTTTTCGTTTACTTACCATATCTGTTTCCAAGACTGTAGGATAAGTTTACTGGTTACAAGGCCCAACTCGTCGGTAAGATTTTACTTACCGACGTCTTTTACTTACCAACGTAAAATTATATATGGGTACTATATTTCACAACAATAATAACAAACAATTTGGACACTACGAACATTAAGGGTTTTACCGGTCTCCGATCAAACATGGCAGTCGACCGGTAAACGTCCCTTACTGTTCTTGACACTCAATATACTATTGAATAAATTAATAATAATAATAAGTTTAAAAATTATTATTAATTTTAGTAAATATATAAATAAAAAGTTTACCTCAAGTACGATTTAAACCTACGACATGTACTTTACTAGCTTATAACATAATTCAGTTTGCTTGGGGTACGTAAAGCGTAATGAGTGTTTATTTGCTTTAAAACTTAAAACTTTCTGTACAAGAAATGCAGAGAAACATTGTAATTAATTTTACCTTTAGTTAAATTAACAACCAATCAAATGAATTTATTTTATCAAACTATAAATGCATCCACAGTTTCTACTTTGGAAAGTTAATCTAACTTAACGAGTTAGTAATCCGAAAATAATTACATTCTGTGCAAATTATTTTACTAAAACGTTGTGTGGAAAATAGTTACTCATTTCTAATAATAAAAAAATATCAATTGGCAACTAACTGTAATTAACAAAAAAGAAAAAACTAATGGGTTACATTTATAGTTTGATACATTAGCATTTCCCCTCGAACTTTATGTTTTTTGGCGTACATGAATATTCTATATTAATTCTGTAATATTTCTTCTGTAAGAAGAGAGTTTGAATGCATTTTTGAAATTTAAAGCGTTGGAAAGTTTGACAGAAGTCTGGTAACATTGTAACTATTTCATAGAAAGGAAATGAAATCAGCACAAAAAATCTAGCCCTAAGAAATATTTTGGTAATATCTTTATGATATGAGAAAACGACCTGCATATATTCCCTGTCCTCCACATTTCCACATCATTCAATTTATGAAAAATAAAATACCCTCTTATAACATAAATAACAGTACATTAGTAGTTTACTTGATTGTCGTCTGAAAATTAATGAAATTTGGTGTACGTCGAACATTTATGAAAATTAATAGTGTAATAAGTTGAAAATAAATACTTGTGCCACGCTAAAATTGAATTCCATTGAGTACTCCTTTCTGATTAATTACCAACGATTTTAGCTAAATGCAATGTAATTTACAGGATTTTCTAATAGCTTGTGACTGATAATATCAAATAAGTTATACTACTACTACTAATACTAATACTTTATTTGCATAATTTACAAAAAATTTTTCAAAGTGCTTGCGTTTTGCTATTTACATTTTCCATCTCTATTTACACTTTTTACAGTCTCTCCTTTCTTTACTTCACTTACAGTAACTTCTTCACTCTTTTCTCTTCTCCCCTTAACTGTCTCCTTCTGTTCGATGTTTCTTGCATCCACTTCGTTCCCCTTCCTCCTTCTTCTAATATCTCTTCCACCGTCCTCTCCTCCTCCTTTAATTCCCTGCATTCTTGCATCAAGTGCTTAATCGAGTCTATCTCTTCTCCGCACAGCCTACCGTTTCTCTCTTCGTCCCTTCTCCAGCAACTGTTTCCCCTCTCTTCGTTTCCACATCTAAATCTCGCCATCATTTTCTTTCTTTCCCTCCTCCCTTCCCCATTGAAATATCTCGGTATCCCGTCTTCCTTGATGTTCCTGTAGTTTACATTGTATTTTTCTTCTTTTACCTTCGACCATCTTTCCTGCTTTTGGACATCTCTATCCCTTCTAATTATGTCCTCTCTCACGCTCACTCCTTCCCTTCTTAGTGTTTCTTTCTACTCCCAGTATACACCTCCAGTATTTTTCTTGCAGCCCCTCTATCTCTTTGTATTCTTTCCACCCCACACTTCCGCCCCGTACAGTACCACACTTTTTATCAATTTCTCAAATAATAATTTTCTTTTCTTTATGTCCATTCCAAACATTCTTTCCCCTACACTCCACACTTGCCCTATTAGCTTATTCCCTCTTCTCACTCGCTCTTTTCTATGTTCCCCATCTTTATTGTCTTGTCTCATTGTGTATCCCAGGTATGTGAATTCCTTTACTTGCTGTATCACCTCATCCCTCCATTTCCATTCCTCATTTTTCCTTTTTCCACCCCATTTTCTCCATACCATTACCTTAGTTTTACTGCCATTGACTTCCAGATCTTTCCATTTCAAATATCTGTCTAACGTTTTTAACATCCCCTTAATTTCTTTTTCCTCCTTTTCCAACAACGCTATATCGTCCGCGTATGCCAGCGTCCACACTTTCATGTTCCCCACCACCAGGCCTCCCTCCTGTTGCCTCCTTAATGTCTCCTCCAGCTCTCCAGTATATACCGCGAACAGGCCTGGGCTCAGTGGGCATCCTTGGCTCAATCCCTTCCCCGTTACAAATCCTTCGCTCAGTTCCTCATTTACTCTCATACTGTTCCTCGTTTCTTCATATATTCCTTCTATCCTTTCTATTATCCTTTCGCTTATCTTTTTTTTTCGTCATGAGCTCTCACAAGTTTTTGCCTGTTCACCCTATCGAATGCCGCTGTTATCTCTACGAATACCCCATATCCCCAATGTCTCTCCACCATTTTACCTCTTTTCTTTCCTAATTCCTTGTTTGCCATGTGCTTGAATATGTATAAGGTATCCGTCGTTCTTCTTGCTTTCCTGAATCCTGCCTGTCCATCTCGTAACAGCTTCTTTTCCTCCACCTCCTTCTTTAGCGTTTATTCCAGAACTGTCGCGTATATTTTGTAGACCGTGTTTAGCAGTGTAATTCACCTGTAATTTGTCATCCGATTCTTGTCTCCTTTTTTGTTCACTGGGCAAATATGTCCTTCCCTCCACATCTCCGGGAATCCTTTTCCTCTCCATATTTTGTTTATTATTTCTGTCATCCTTTTTGTCACCTTTTCTCCTCCACATATCCACTCCTCACCTTGTATCTCATCTTCTGCCGCTCAAATTAATAGTGTAATAAGTTGGAAAGAAATACTTGTGCCACGCCAAAGTTGGATTCCATTGAGTACTACTTTTTGATTAATTACCAACGAGTTTAGCTAAATGTAATGTAATTTACAGGATTTTCTAATAACTTGTGACTGATAATATCAAATAAACATATGTTATTTTTTGACTCAAGAAAGCCGAAGTCTCTGTGCAGCCCTTCATAAACCCAGAGTGCATTACAAAATTCTGTATGTTTAAATGCAGTTTTAGTGTCTGTGGTACTAGGTTTTCACAAACTAGGCCAAATTACTTTTCAACGAATCTGGATCTTTTAAACCTAAAATGTAGTAAGTCACCAATATTATATGATAATGATGCCAGTCAGTATAGCGCAAAATAGAATTAAGTTTTTGTTAATTTAAGTTAATTGTCGGTAATTCTGGTAAAGACACTGAAAACCTGCGTGAGATCAACTTGACCAAACATATTAGTAAACTTAATGCTTTAGGAATCACGATAATTTAATCCACGTCCTGGCGCCCAACTATCAAGGCACGGCTCCCTAGGTTCGCCATAAAAAACAGCGATGATCCGGAAGCTTTCTTCGAACACTTGGAGAAGGATTTTGATAAGGAGAAGGTAACTCCCAGTTAATATCAGTTTCGAGGTGAAGCCACGGCGAAGTGAAAATAATAGGAGGTAGTTGACCCTACATACTTCATCTTTTTGTCTTGAAATGCAAGGTAATTCAAGCACCACCACCAGTCTAGCCAAACCTACTGGAACTCCACGTACATAGCCTACAATTATGCGTACACAACACCACCTCCCGCTCAGCTTGCCTTACCACACCGTAACAAACTCGTTGCAAGAGCAGTTGTCGCTTTCACCGCCACCCTTGAAGCCTACAACTTTCCGCCTGTTGAGATCTCTCCATCACCGCTTGTTGAGTCGACCGCACCGGAAATCGACAAAACCGCAAACCCGCCAATTCCCGAGCCCTTCGAATCGCCCTCTGATGAGTTTGTTGCACCTACACCTGGCGAAGCCACAGCATTTAGCATTACCACTCAGCAAAACCCGCATCACCGATACACAGCAAACGTACTCTACCATCTCCTAACAAGATCGCTGCACGGACACCTGATGGACTCTCAATCTCACCTCCTCCAAAAAAGAATACCACCCCCTTCTGTGAAGATTAGTTTTTTTTTCCTTTTTACTCCGCTAATAACAAACTGTAATTAAGTCCATCAAGCTATTAATTATACACCGTTTCATATTGATAAGAGTAGAATTAAGGAGTACAAATAATTACAATTGAACTTACAATTGAAAATTAATAAACATATCTCCAAACGAGTTTAATTTTTGTATTGGTGCTCGTTGAGGGAAGCTTCACTTGCTATCACCGACAAACCATTTACAAAAATTGACAATGATGGATGAAAATGAATGAGTAGTAGTAAAAATTTGCTTCGCTACTGATCACCGTTACCGTTTAAACCGTAATGATTGCAATTGGAATAAATTAATAGAGCTCATATTTATTAAGGATCATTCATTTTCATCCATCATTGGTGAAGGAATTTTGTTTGTCAAGGGGACCTGTGACCTTTGTGAGCTGCCGTATCCGCCTTCTATCCGTAGTAATTTTGTTTTAGGTACATCTTCTACCCTAGGATAAAACCCTGAATATTATCCTCTACTGGGATACCTGGAGCAACTGTTTGGAACCGTACAAGTTCAGGATTGGACTCAAAGACCGCCTGGACATTATCTAATCTTTGGGTGACACCCGAAAGCGATTTCAAGTAAAAGCAATAAACATATTTTCAAACGAGTTTAATTTTTATATTGGTGCTCGTTGAGGGCAAGCCTCACTTGCCACCGCCGAAAATCCCATTACACTACGAATCGAGTAGGGCTTTTGCGTAACCAGCCAGGATAGTAAATCGTCCACCAGCTGAAAATGATCAGACTACCACCCGAACCAAGGAGACCCACACCGCCAGAACCTCAGACATAATTCCTACTGAAGGTCCTTTGAAGTAGAGCTGTTACTGTTACCGAGCTACTTTAAAGGCGACCCTTAACACGACAGAACTACGTCACGGATTTTCTCTAGGGGGCATATACGAGCGGCACCCAGAAACGTGATGCTTGAGATTGTTTTCGCAGCTAGCGAGCCTTTTATTTATTTTCAAGAGCTTCTGTGACTGGTGCATTTAGATCTTCCAATTGCTCTTACAACCAGGTAAATTGAAACCTGATTCAGTGTTGTTTAACAATGACGCTTGTCGTATCCTAGAAGCTAGATAACGTTACAATAACAATTTTTATTAGATATAATTAGTTTAAATAAATTTAAGCAATTAAGTTATAATAATCTATACCTATAAAACCATAGGGGTGCACTAAGGAAGGATTTTTTGAAATTGCACTCCTAAACAAGCGGTACTGTTTGTATTAAGACAATTTCTTTTTTTAAGGTAAGATGTCGCACTTTGTAAATATACTCTTCAAATGAAATACAATAATACGTGTCTCATTATTTTTAAGAGTTCGCCTAAGAGGGTGAGCGATGGTGGTAACGTTTGTATGAAGAAATCTGTCTTATAGGATGTAAACATCCGCTGAGAGAGAATCTTTGAACATTTAGGGGTAAAAACGGAAATAAAGGAAAATGCTATGTAAATTGCATCAACTGCTGTTTGGTATATAAAGCCTTTTTGGTACGGTAAGTGTTTTTGCGTTGTCTATTATTTTTATCTGAAGAAAAATGAAGGAGAAGAACCAATTTTAATGAAAGTTGGTCTACTGCGACTATTGGATACGGGGAGTACTTTTGAGTCATATATTTCTATTTCATAGTCTCAAAGAAAAGGTAGACATCTCTTTATTGATGGCAAACGGTTAAACATCAGCATGTGTATCATTTTAAGCGAGAAAATTTGTTACCTATTAGATCAATTTTATAAAAATTATAGCATGAACAACAAAAAGTAAAAAGATGTCACAAAATGTATCTCTTTGTGAATTGAGACAGTTTCTTATGCAGAATGTTCATATGCATTCTTAAATATGTGCGCATTTTGGTAAGTACACTTAGTTCATGGTTGAATGGTAATAGTTGTTTGTGAGCTGATAGTGAAATTTTCAGTAATTGAAAATTTTTTGAGCTTCTAGCATGATCAGAAGTACAAAAAAAGTACGTCACTGAATTCTGTCGATCTGTCGTCTTTTTGAATGTAACATTTTTCTCCCCACTGTATTCTAACGACTCATTACCGTGTAATGCTAGCAATTATTAGATTAACTTGTGTGGATATACGCCTGGATATACGTGTGGATATACGTCTGAGTGATTCAATCGGAAAGGAAGCGCTGCTTATTTATCTAATGGCAAATCAAAGAAGATAGTATTGTAGACCTATTTTTAACCGTATCTTTAAATTATTTTGTCTTGTGAAAACCTATACTTAGGGTAAGTAAAGGATTATTACCCTTATGTTAGCTTCTAAGCTACCGTACACTTTCTACGCTACGATACAATCGTAGTAATTTCCGAAATTACGTTTTATTTGCTGGATATTTTAATTACTGGCCAAAATATTTTCTGGGATAAGAGTTATATCCTGATTATCCGTGTAATAGTTGAATTTTATAACGGGGATTAATATTTTATTTGTTACGAATTTGTATTTCATATTACGAAAGTTCAATTATTATTAGTTGATGGTTCTACAAATGTTGTTTCATACGTAAGGCGACCATTCGACCGTTTTTTAAAAACATCATTTCGTATATGTAATTATTTTAATAAATTACGTAAATGTTTCGTATTTATAAAGAAGTCCCTTTCTTGTCCCTTTTCAGACGTTTCATTGTTTAGAACAAAATAATCAAAGTCTAGAAAGTACAAAACAAATAGCGCGACCTTCACACAAGACACTATAGGATGACATCACAGTTTCTATAATTTACGAGACATTTCTAGCACATTTGTCGATTTAAATAAATAGCGCGCGATCCCGTTTATGACGCAGTATTAAGCATAAAGTCTAGCGCGAAAAGAATTTTCTTGCGGCGGTGTCTTGTACGTGTGGAAAATAAGTATACCGGTGCGTGTAAATGAATATAGTGTAAATAGTTCATAGTTACGGCTAAGTATCAATAAATAACTGTTTTTAAATAAATAACCGTTATAGTGTAGTCTGTATCTAGGACGGTAGAAAATCAGAAAATGCCAAAAACAAAGTGTACATTTAATAGATTTGGATAGTGAATATCCATTTATTAAAAAGATAACATCAGATAGTGATGTAAAATGCTTAAAATGTTGTGCACAGTTTTCATCTGCACATGATGGAAACGCGAATATTGTTCAACACATATCGACACTTAAGTATAAAAAGGCAAATATTGCTGCTTCTAGCAGTACCAAAGTGACGTACTTCTTTCGTAAGGACACATTTGAAAATGAAGAACGTGATCCACCATCAGTCCTTTTGTTCTACGGATTGCACCAGTAAACTAATAAAAAGTTGCTTCCAACAAAAATTTGCATGTGCTAGAACGAAATCTAAAAGTATAGTTGTAACATGGTACAAAAAGAATCATTAAGCTCCGTAGAAAGTTATCTCTGAACGGTGAATTTTATTACAATCTATACCGATTGTTCAAATCAGGAGAGTAAAAATTTGTCCTATACTCGTAAGATATTTTAAGAAAGACAAACGCATTAAAGTAAAACTTTTCAAAGTAGTATCTTGCAGGTGAACTTCAGGTGTTATAGCCGAATATTGTCACGTGGTCGAGATTTTATCAAATATTTGCGGTTAATTCCAAAATTACCAATTATTCTGTGGTACCGTACATCAGAAATGTAGTATAAGTTCAGGCAGTTCGGTTGAGTTTGATACATTCTTGGTAGCTTTTCTATTGTAACGTTTTTATTTTTTCTTTTACGTATTCGAAATTTTTACATTTATTATTTATTTTATATTTATTAATAATACCATTTAGAATCCTTTGTTTTGAAAACGAAATATAACTTTTAGTTTGTTTATCAAGTTTATATGGAACTTTAATATCAAGATGTGATTTATGTTGTTGGTATCGATAGTGAAATCGTTTTACTAATTTGGTTGAGAATTAAGTAGTTTCTTTGTAAATAATAGTTGTTCATAATTTTATAGATATCGTTAAAAATAGTCATTTACGTTAAATTCCGTCAGTGGAAAGTTACAGAACACATTAAAAATTATTACTTTGTATTTAAATATAATGAGAGAAGCATATTTCGCATTGTATTAAGACGTTTTAGGCGACAAAATGGCGGATTTTTTCAATAAACAAAGAGTTTAGCTTTTATAGACGAGGCGTTAAGCTCTAGCGTCGTTATGAAAAATTTAATTTACGGGGTATCGGTTACATTGATAACACCCGCTGGTTACGATGTGTATGTTTCTGATGCAATTTTAACAGTTCGGTTAACGAATTTAATTCGTTTTTGGAACAATTTAAAAATGTAAGTAATAAATTGAGATGATCGGTTAATTTAAAAGGGAAAGCGAGATGATAAGAAAGATGGCTGAAACTGGATGATGTTGAAGGCAGTCTTAGGTTAGAGAGGTAGTGATGTAGACTCCCGTTATCGCGTCCCGGCCGCGTATTCGGAATGTGTGTGTTGGAGGCAGATGGAATCTTCTTACGTTCTGTACCGTGCTGAAAGAGCTTTCGTTGGGGTACATTCCCTGTTAACCTTTCAAAGGCGATAGGTATTAGGCTCACACATCTCGGTAAAGTAATATAGTATCGGTAGATCTATGAAAAATCCTGAACGAAAGATTTGGCCGCATTGCCAAAATGATGTGAGTTTTGTCCCCTGTTAACTAATAGATATTTTTACGTAGGATCAAGTGGCGTACGTAACTTTTCTATAATTATTATTATAATATATATAACTATATAGTATATAGTTACTCGTTTACCGTAAGGTGCTATTAGAATCAATGTCCGACAAACCTTGTAAATACTGCAAGAATATACCCAAAAGTGGCTTAAAATGTATAAAATGTGAAAGGTTAATACATCATGATTGTGTAAAATATTTAAAAAACTTAAAAATTATTGACGAAAGTGAATTAATCTGTTATGAAAGTGATGATATTTCTGGAAATAGTTCAAGTGACCATGACACAGAATGATAACAGTCTAACTCACAATACACAGGTATGCCAAATTGAAATTAAATATTTGCAAACGGTTTTAAATCACAAAGACATAATAATTAATATAATCAACTCACTAAAAGATCAAATTCAATTATTAAAACTAAAGTATGAATCGACCAATTTAAGCGTTACAAAAAATGATTCAAAGCCTCACAAGCAAGCACAAAACAGTACTGCTTTGGCCGAAAAAAGTAGCAAAGCCTTACAATTTAACAAAAATTAGCTATAAAACAGACGTCAAATAGTAATTCGAGCAATGCTGAAGTTGAAGCTGGAAGTAAGAATAATTTTACAACTACTGCAATTCAACAGCAGGAGATAATGACTAACATTATTAATTCAAATAATCCCTCCATACCACAAACAGCTACAGAATCTGAGTCAAACCTCGGTGAAAAACTCCAAGAATAATATATTTTTAAAAAGGTTTCATATAAAAACAAAAATAGTGAACGAAACGACACTACTCTAGGTTCTAACAGGAATGTTGGTGAAATTAAAGCGATTGCTAGTCGTAACACCAAAAATTTTCGCGAAAACGCCGCGAGCAAAAATCCGGAATAGTAGTCAAAGAACTTACTGTTTACAATGATTCGTCACCTTATCAACATAAAACCGAATCTTTAAATTATAGTTGGAGTGTGCTTCATGTAAATATACAATCAATTATTAATAAAATTAACAATATAGAACTTCTTTTAGATTTGGATAAAAATGTATCGATTTTATGCATAAACGAACATTGGATAAGTTCTTCCACTAATATTATTCCTAATTTGCTAACTGGTTATACTTTAATCAGTATATCTTGTCGAAATAAATCTAAACACGGTGGATCTGCCATTTTGGTTAAAAATAATTTAATTTCATATTGTCTAGAACAAAAAATGTTTGTTAAGTACTCGATAGAAACTCATTTTGAATGTAGTGCAATAATTTATAAGAAACATACATGTATTATTTCAATTTATCGATCGCCATCTAGAGAACTTGAAATATTTTTCAATAAATTATCGGAACTTCTTCAAATCGCGATAATGGAGTATAAAGAAGTTGTAGTATGTGGAGACTTTAACATTGATAAACAAAGAAATTTTATGCCTTATAACGTTTTAACCGATATTCTGTTATCAGTAAATCTCGAATCTCTAATTGCTGATTATACAGGGATAGCTCGGTTAGGTAGTAACATTGTAACGTATTCTTCAATTGATTATTTTTTAACCAAATCAATCGAATACACTAAATGTCTTAATTTTGATCCTGGTCTGTCGGATCATTTTGCCCAATTAGTGTACTTTACAACCCCCAAAATAAAAAACTGTAGTAATAAGTTATTCCATACTTCTAGAAAAATAACCCAAGATAATATTACCGAATTTAAAGTAAGATTAAGTAATTGTGTTCAAACAAGTATTCTAAATTCAACTCAAGGAGTTGACGAAATATTTGACGAGTTAAATGAATCATTTAAATGATTTCTGCTTCCCATTTGAACGCAGTAAACTACCAAGTAGTACATCTAAGATACATTTTTATTATCAATTAAAAGCAAAAATTCTAAAACTTAGGGAATTAAATTGGATTAGAAAGCAATTTAAAGATCATAGGTATGATGCTTTATACAAAATTGAGAAAAAGAAACTGAACGATGACATAGACCAAGAAAAAAAGCAATATTATCATAACCTGGTTTTCAGTTCTACTAATATTAGTAAAACTCTCTGGAATATTGCGAATGAATCCAAAAATACTACAAAAACAAAAGATATCTATCTGATAGACAATGGTAACGTAATCTTACATCATTTCACTATTGCAGAAGTATTTGTTACGCACTTTACTACGACTTTGGGTAATTCGGATTTAAGTTACGACTCTGTCAGTTCTCATAGGTACCATACTCAGAAACAATCATTTTTCCTTAATGCTATTGCAGCTGAAGATGTTTTAGTGACAATAGAAAGTCTGCCTTATAAATGTAGTTCAGGCTTGGCTGAAGTTTCTATAAAACTGATTAAAGAAAGTAAACATATAATATCTCAATTATTTGCAGAAATTATAATTAAATCAATTTTACTTGGACAATTTCCTAAAATACTGAAAAACTCACTTGTGTTACGACTAAAAGAGAATTTCAGACCGATAACATTGATAAGCAATTTATCTAAAGTCTTTGAAAAAATTGTGTACAAACAAATGAACTCGTTCTTAAACAAATACAAAATTTTAAGTGAATGTCAACACGGATTTAGGACAAATTTTTCAACCGAGACTGCAGTGGTAGGTCTTGTGCAATCCCTCTATGATAGACTAGATAATAATGAGTATGCCGTGGTAATATTTTTCGAAAACAGAACCATAAAAGTTAAATATCAAAATACATTATCTAATGCGTATCCAATAATTGCGGGAACTCCACAAGGGAGTGTGTTAGGTCCTCTTATTTTTGTGTTATTTATCAACGACTTACCTAGTTGTGTCACGGAAGGGTCCATCGGAATCTACACTGACGACACCAGAATACTGTTGTCTCATTCAAACCGAGCGAACTTATAAAAAACATTAAGATAGCTTATGATCAGTTTCAAGCATATTGCATGGAAAACAGCTTAAAATTGGGTGCTACAAACCGACGCAAGAGTTTGTGATCAATATAAACAATAACCAACTTATTAACTCCAAAAACGTGTGCTATTTGGGTGTTACTTTGAATTACAACCTCAAATGGAACACTCTCATTGATAACATATGTTCCGAAATAAATTCAAAATTTTATTTAATACGCGTGCTTAAAAATAAAGTAGACCTCAACGCTCTTTTAAATGTGTATCACGCCGAAATACAATCGTTAATATCTTACAAAATTATTGTCTGGGGCAGCAGCTCAGATGTTAACAGAGTTCTTTTAAGCCAAAAACGAATTATCCGATGCATATTTAATCTGAGCTACCAAATGTCTGGCCGGGATTATTTTAGAAGGTATAAATCATTTACAGTGCATGGGATTTATTTGTTAAAATTATTAACATTCATACATACACATAAAGATAAGTACAAAACCCATAACGACTACCATTTATATCATACAAGAATTAAAAACGTAACTACGAATTTTATAAAAAAATCGCCTATTTACTCTGGTACCCATATCTACAACTCTTTATCAAATGAGATAAAAACATAATTATTTTTAAAAATAAACTTAAACAAAACTTAATTGTAAGTTCTCCATATGCGATTTTAGAATTTCTGAACTATCTTAAAACCTAGGAACACCAAATTATTGTAACTGACGTACCTCATCTACCAATGTAGTATCATCGTATACCGTTGTTGGTGAGTGACAGTTTCGAGTTCAAAGAATGTGGTTACGTGTTTACTGCTAGTGCGAACCTTATTTCTTTTGGATGAATATCGCCTTTCTGGCCGATTATTTGTAAAGAGGTTTCGATTATATGTTTGTTTCAAGTACATAGCTGGCCATGATAAAGAACAAATTTGCTGCATAAAGTGACACTTTAATAAATTTTAAGTAAATAAAGCTATTTGTGTATATATAATCGTCAACCAGATGAAAAAGTGGTCGTAGGATATGGTTTTTGGTTTAAAATTTGTCGTTAATTTGCGTAAAGATCAAATAAAGGAGTCATGGATTTCGTCGACTAAATATCAAAAGGTCCATCGACGGGCCGTTGTGCAACAGAAAAGGAAGTTCGATTGATTATTTTGGTGCTTGTGAAGGTAACTGGATGTTTTTCTAAATTTATATGTGTTGATGATTTTAATAAAATCTTTGTTTGTACTCATTTAGACGAATTATTATGCCTTTTGTTTGTTCATTTAAGTAACGTTTAGATACCGATTCAATATATAAAGCGTATTCATTCGTATGTCCTATAGTGTTTATTGGTATTTTATTTTGATTTCGCTAGCTAAAATTACGTATTACTCATTGTCAAATTTATATGTTCAACGAAATTATTATTATTGTTACGATTTATTTTTGGTGTTATTTATTTAAAAATTTAAGGTAGATAAATATAGGTTATTTGACCTTGCAAGACTCAATTTACATAAGTTTTATTAGAAATTTTACGATAAACAGTTTAGTTCAATGTGTTTCGGACAATATACCAATTGTTTAATGTATGCTTGTTTAATTTCAATATATGTACAGTCCTAGTCAGCTAAGAAGGCGAGCAACCGGCGCAACCCGATTCATGATTCCGAAAGCCGAGTACTGTAAAAAAAGTCAGTGGCGTCTCATATCTTCATTTACTTATAGTTATTCTGCATCATAATGCATTCCCGCATTTTTTTCAATATTTAGTGATGTAGAATGATATTAGAAAATCTTATGCACATTATAAGACGATTAACTTAATTAAAATAATGAAAGAGAAAAGCACAACATGAAACGACACTGTCTTATAGATACGCGCCAATTTTACAAGCAGCGTAAATTCGTTGTTTGCACATTGCCGCGCTCGCCTTCTTAAGTTACTAGGACTGTATAATGTTTATTAAGTGAGTGTGATTTTTTTAAGTGTACCGGGTCTCCAGATAAGAATGCAAAGTGCTGTTTCTAGAGTTGCGGTATAAAATTTTATTACTAAAGTGGCCAAAAAAAGACCGTGGAAAATATTTTCAAATTTGCAAGATGACCGCCAGGGGGCATAACCGCCATCCCAAACTTTTAAAATGATTTTTTACTGAAATCCACGTAGTAAATGTACCAAAACATTATATGCTTTTTAAATCTCAGCTTTATTCGAGCAATTTTTGTTTGACGTATAAAATAAAATAAAGTGGTGGGATGTGACTCAGTGATTTTTTAAATAAACAGCTGTAACTCCTAAACGACTGAACTGATTTTAATAAACTTAGTTTAGTTGGAAAGAGCATTTATTGCTCCATCAAATCCATCTTACCTATAATACGTCTAATTTTTAGTGATGCCGCGTTTTTTGATATATCAGAAAATTGCAAAATTCTCTAAAAAATTAAATGCAACAATATGACTTTTTTTTCCTAAAAATTAGATAAAATCATCCTTAAATGGGTTAGTGAAAACCGCACCTCGATATTTTAATCCTACCCTAAAATATCGAAGAAAGAAGATTTCGTTATTATAAAAAATTTGAAAAAGTCTATATTACACCGGTATTTATTTTTATTTATTTGTCTTTTTTCAAGATCAATGAAAAATTTCATCATTTTATAATTATTAAATAATAAAGGTTTTCATAATTTCAAAAATTAAAAAAAAAAACATGTAGGGGCATAATAATCAATGCATAGAATAAGCAAGTGCAGAATAGGCAGAATATTAGGAGTAGGCCATTGAGAAAAATAAATACCTAAAATCAAGTTGTAAACAAATATTAAAATTTGACAGACAATGTAATTTACGTATGTTTGTTGCACAAGTAAGTCCTTAAAACTACCTATAATGTTTTTTACAAATGATGAAGCTGTTAATATTATTGTGATATATTTTGAATGTCTTCAAAATGCGGCATTGGCTAAAAGAGTATACTACGCCAGATATCCAGATCGGCGTCTACGCGATGCGAGAATTTTTCCGCATTTAGTGCAAAATTGCGTGATACTTTCGACCAAAGTTGCGAAGAGACTCGGTTAGAAGAATGGAAGACAATGTTGTTAATGTCTTAGCATACGTGTCATTGAATCCCCACGTTAGTACGAGACCAATGTCTCTCGCGTTTGGATATGTCACGAACGAATTGAAAACATTTTAAAGGATCGTAGGTAAGTTCTTATTTCACTGAAAATACTACTTTACATGTTTCATAATGTGTTTGTAATTGCAAATTTATAGAATACACCCGCATTTTGAAGACATTCAAAATACACCGCAATCATATTAACAGCTTTATCATTTGTAAAAAACATTATAGGTAGTTTTTAAGGACTTACTTGTGCAAAAAAACATAAATTACACTGTCTGTCAAATTTTAACACTTGTTTACAAGTTGATTTTAGGTATTTGTTTTTTCTCAATGGCCTACTCGTAATATTCTGCCTATTCTGCACTTGCATATTCTATGCATTGATTATTATGTCGCTACTTTTTTTTTATTTTTGAAATTATGCCAACTTTTATTATTTAAAAATTATAAAATGATGGAATTTTTCATTAAATCTTGAAAAAAGACAAATAAATAAGAATAAATACCGGTGTATATCGACTTTTTCAAATTTTATAATAACTAAACCTTCTTTCTTCGATATTTTAGGGTATGAATAAGATGTGGAGATACGGTTTTCAGTATCCTATTTAGGGATGATTTCGTCTCATTTTTATAAAACAAGTCATATTGTTGTATTTAATTTTTTAGAGAATTTTGCAATTTTCTGATATTATATCAAAAAACGCGCTCTAGCGGCATCACTAAAAATTAACCATATTTACAGGTAAGATTTGATGGAGCAATAAATGCTCTTTCCAACTAGGCTAAGTTTATTAAAATCAGTTCAGTCGTTTAGGAGTTAAAGCTGTTTATTTAAAAATCATATAATTTTTTGGTACATTTACTAGGTGGATTTTAGTAAAAAATCACTTTAAAGGTTTAGGATGGCGGTTACGCCCCCTGGCGGTCATCTTGCAAATTTGAAAATATTTTCCACGGTCTTTCTTTGGCCACTTTAGTAATAAAATTTTTTACCGCAACTCTCTACGACGAATAGTTTCCGAGAAACAGCACTTTGCATTCTTATCTGGCCACCCGGTACACATCTTGTAATCTGAATCTTTTCGAACAACGTTCGCATTACTACGTTTATTCTAAATTTAAAAGTTAATATCTTTTGGATTGCATTCAATTATTGAGTGATTTACTGGTTTTACCGAAATTGTAGATTTACACAACTTTACGATGACGATTTTTTTTGTTGCTTTATTATTTAATTCAAACCTTAACCTAATAATTTGAAAGATAATTAATCATTCTGATCTGGTTGATGTAATTGATGTTGAAGATAAGTTTTAATAGATATACCGTAACGTAATTATAAAGTAAATAATAGGTCGGTGACCGAACAGTCGGCATATTGGCATGCCAGTGATTGTTTTACGAGTAGTCGCAAATTATTTTTGAACGATTTTTATACCGATTGTGGACGCCATAGTGTCTGAGTTTGCACAAACAGGTAAGCCAATTTGTTTTATTTGTTATGGCAGCTGTGTTTTTTCCCGAATTTGGGTACTACAACCCGATATCAGCGTTTAGTAAATTTTAGGATTCTATGCATTTTCGGTCAAGTTTAGTTTTGTTGTGGAGTATTTTTCGTTTTAAATTGAATAATTAATTACCGTGTTAATCAGTTTTTTTAGATAGTTGAGACAATAATTTTGACGTTGAAATTGATCGAAATGTTTAATGAGTTTTTAGTTTTATTATCGCAATTTCGCGGATTTTATTGAGGTTGGGATGAACTTTGCGTAAATATTTTTGGAGCAGAATTTTAGTAGAGGTGAGGGTTTTATATTGAGTGAACATTATGGTTTCCTCTTAGACCATTATTAAGATCTAGTTCATGACGATTTCCCGCTATAAATGTTTCTAACAGGTGGCGCCTTTTTGAAATTTTTATTCTATTTTGACGTTTTTGGTATTGCGACGAGTACCCTTTTACAGCATTAAGTAAGCACCCCTCCCACACCACTCAGCTATGCCGTGCGCGCAGATTGCCTTTATGCTTGATGCTCTAATGAGGATTTGGCCTGTAACAATATTATTAAGGCGGTTGTCAACTACGAGTTATCAACAAAAGTAATGGAAATGTGCGCTGATAACATAAATTGCAATTTTGGCGGAGCAGCAAGACTTAAAAGACTTTCAGTTGTGATGAATTGTGCTAATCTTATCCTTCATAACTGCATTTAAACATCAGCAGATTGCTTGCCTATCGACATCGAAACCATTACCGTGAAAATACTATTCGAGTTGAACACTTAAAAGAATTTTGTGTTTGTTATTGTTGAATACCAAAAACTGTTGGGATACAGTAAAACCAGATTGGTTAGCGTCGTTACCTTCGATAGAAAGGATATTGTTTAAACCGTTACTCTCTTAAGAAAACTGTCTCATATTGAATCTTAATAGTTTTAAAAACATTTTTTTGAAATGTGGCTAAGGTTTTTTCACCCACAAGCTTCTATATTTCATAAATGTGTTCTGCAAGTGGAATCTGAAAAATCTTCAATGGTGCATAATGCATGGTTCTATCAAATTAGTATCTCCAATATCGCCCAGATATTTTAAGAATGGTGCATTCAATGAAAAAATATACAAATGAGTAACGCCATTTAAAAAACCGAAGTGAAATACAAAATTAATTATATTATTTTTTTTTTATACTATTGCATTATGGTATGGGGCGCGTAAAAACTTACCATAAACAACCACTACATTTGTCACTTAGACTACAGAACATAAAAATTCATAATTTTGTATCTAATTTAAAGGATATGTATCTCTCTCCTTTCCCTTACTGAGGAGTATTTGGTACCCCTCAGACTCTTCAGGTGATGCGTTCATGTCACGTATTTCCTTTTTACGTAAATGGTAAATGGTGAATGTAATTTATTAACTTGTATGACTTGGGTTACTATAACGCATGCATATTACGATCAGCTGAGTTGTAATATCATCAAGAAGCAGGTATCTTTACGGCGTAAATAAATAGATCTCTGTTTAAATCTCTGTTTAAATAGGTTTCAGCATTTTATAATTAAAGAAAATATGTTAAATTACCATAGCACTACAATAATTTGACATATGTAATTAAAATTAAAAATCATGTGAAACGTACACATTGTGTTTTCAATGTATAATAACAATTACAGTTATTAACCAAAGACCATTTCTTTGTTAGATCTTTAGTTGTATTTGTTAATACTTTTATCAATTTCAAATCAAAGTTACATTTACATCACAACTTGATTTAATTTTGTTAACTTTGTTTCTTGGTTATTGTATTTTTAGTGTTAACCTTCGTCGGTTAGAGGGTGTTCTGAATTAAATTAGATTACATAGGTGACTTTATACGTCTATGAAACTGTTATATTAATAGCAGACTAGTATTTGTATTTATTTCATAAATTTATTTTAACATCTCAAGTAACTCTTAAAGATATTACCATTTACTGAGGAAGATAACTGTAATATATAATTATCGAAACGTGTATATTTATATAAAGATAAATAAAAAATACACGATTTGATATCTAAAAGAGTATTTTAATTATGTGTGATAATCGGAAATGTACATTTTCAAATAATGCTAGACTTTTATACATTTAATGTTAACAACAAGATTAATTAATGAAAAAAAACCTTTTGCGGACTGATCAACGCTACGTTATATAGATGTTCGCTCTAACCTTTTTGCCCTGTATAGGTGTTCTTTGCTAAAACCAGATATCAGCATAAGAAAGTCAGATTTTTTATAATAAACAAACAAAATAATTAAAGCACAAACAAAAGTATAATCATACATTTAAGTGTACATTTGTAAAATATATATTGCATATCACAGGATCTTTGTTACATAATCATTCGAACTGTAAATTCATTACAAAAGAAAATAATTGTGACCTGAACCATTTTAACAAAGGAACAAAGAAGATATTGTTTGCGAATATTTTGAACTATGCAATATCTAGTTCCATGTTCAAGATCAAAACGTCAGGTACAAACGAACACGACAGATAAAGAGTTGTTTCCGACAACGGACATTGTAGAATTAATACTGGAGCAGAAATGCTGGTATTTGCAATCATTCAAAGGTTTGAAAAATCTCCCCAAATTTAATTTCATTCAATGAATTCTCTGAAACCACAAATTATTCTAACAAGCGTGGGATACTGATTCTTTTAATATCCCATTTTTAAAAGTCAATATAAAGCTGAATAAACTTTTAACATTTTCATTTCTTAAGCGTGAAAATCGGAAAGTTTACTTAAGAATACTCCTATAGTGTAACATTGCTATTATTTAATAATTACTGTTATATGGTTAATATTTTATAATATACCTACGTCAAAAATGTAATAGAGACAAACATTTAATTTAAATATGGGAAGTGTCGAGCATGGGAAATTGAAATTCATAGCATACACATATTTTGAGTACTGAAAGGTAAAGCAAAATCAAGTTTTTTTTAAATACCAGACTTATCCAAGTAGGTTTTGATTAATATTAGGCTGCATTTTTCATTTTCATAAAATTTAATCAATCAATTTGTATAATGTAGTACAAAAAAGAATTACGTATACAAGGTAATTCTCGTTACAAGCTATACGTAGTCGCAATTCAGCAATCAACACAACACACATTTACACTTCTGCACATTAATTTTATAAAAATATGTACTGAAAACTGTGGTACGATTTTGAATAAGTTCAATTAATAGACTAAGTAATTTTACAACATTAGTAGTTAAAGTAATGAATAATAGTAATTATGTGCAAAGTTATATAACGAACTTAGAAACTACATTCCTTCATAGTTGCAATTTTTAGATTACTCATCTCAGTTTAAAAGGATTATGTTTGTTAGTCCTGCTATATCGCACTATTTTGCGCACTGTTAATAAATATGTCATTTAACGTTAAACGTTTTTGTGCACCAAATGGCACACTGCTTTACCAAAGCTCAGACAATATAGGTATTCCCTTAATAAAAAAAACTTTAAAGATAAATGACTAAAAATTTGAAAGTGGCAACACCCGGCATATGAAAGCGTCGTTAAAAAATTATATAAGCAGCACTTATTTATAATTAAAAATCATCAAACAACGCAAAATGCAGTGCGCTAACGCCAACTTGAAATTACATCTGAATTATTTAGAAACTAGAAACAATGAAAAATCGAAACCCTATTAATTTTTTATTCTTTCTAATTAATTGCCTTGATATAATTTAGAAAAAGTATAATCGCAATTGATTGTTGAATTTGTAGCTTACCGCCCTTGAAGATACGCTTATTAGCGCGGTAGCTACGACAGCTACGAAAAATAAGTTTCGCGAATCCATGAACGACCACCAACGTCGCGTGCTCAACTAAACACGTAAAACTGAAACACTGAAAGCTCTAAGCTCGATCTGATCCATTTCCCCAAATTCCTGGTTTCTACCTAGATGGCGCCTCTCATACACCTACTGATAAAAGAAAATTGCAATACAGTACTCTATGTCCAAAACCTTAGAACTTTCTCTATTCGGCATTTCAAACTACTGAAAATATTTTTCTTTCTACAAAAATAAAGTCAAACTGGTATTTAATATATGGGAAGTATTGATTTTCTTCATTATCTAGATTGTCTCTTCAGGCAACGAAAAAAAATTTAAATATCTTAATGTTATCGATTATGTCCAGTTTCAGTTGAGAACTCCGAAAACAGTAAAATAGAATAATTTTTTTTACTACAAGTTTTAAAAGTATGCAACATTTTGAAGAACTATTTTATCAACAATTTTAACAAGAAAATAAAATAAATTTAGGGACGAAGAACAAATAACAAAAGAACTTAATAGATATTTTCTGCACACGCCAACAATTTATATTAATTAAAGGAAAACTATTATAATATATTTCCAACATATTAAATCTTGTTAATACTGTACTTACAGTTACTTTTAGATAAAGCTTTTATAGATCTGTAGACAAAAAAATTTTAACGTTAAAGTAGGTAATGATTCTTTATTACTTAATAAAATTTTACATTAATTATTTTGTATTCGGTATACACAGACGAGGACACATGTTGCATTTTTAAATACAATAAAATACTAATATTACTATTTATTAAGTCCAGAATTGTACCAACTGTCGCAATATACTTCTTTTTCTGCTTTTTATTGGCACAGAAACAAATTAAACGTACCTACTGTCTCATCGTAATGTAACAAACGGTAATATGTAGCAAAGTGATATACTTTATTAATATCATACAGATGAACAATCTCGACTGTAGGAGATTGGTAGTAAAATATCCATAGATGAAAAAATTTTACCTTGTACAGTTTACAAAGATTTATTGTACTTGTGTACATTATAATGTATGGTTATGTGTAAACTACGTACGGTATAAAATCATATTGCCAACCATGGCAGTTGGTCGTCCATTACAAATATTTTTATCTGCATGCATTGTATAGAGATGGAGATTTATACACACCCTACAGGCAACCAATTCATTTAAAAGCGTACGATAAACAATAAGTCAACGTCTCTATATTTATGATCCAATACAGGTTAACTCATTTTGATTAATACTTTGCCAAATCATTAATTACCATTTCTGTGCACCAGTAATACACGCACTCCTTAGCCTTCCCAGTAGTGATGAGTTTATTTAAATTATTTGTTCCAGTAATTAACTTGATTCTAATTGTGAACAATCGGCAAATATAAGTATTAAACCATTCTAATTGTTTATTAGTTAGTGTGGTAAAGGGTAGCTAAATTATATATGAACGAACCACCCTTATCTTCAAGAAATGAATATTTAATGGAAACAACTAACAGCAAACGCCACATGTACTTTTATTAAAAATTTAAGTTAGCACTGCATTAATTTTTAAAACATTTTCAAAACTTCATCGCCAACTTTAATTCACTGATCAACTTTTTGCCAATTGATCTTATAGCACTGTTGCACCGTTGACGATTCTGTCTACTAATGCCTTTTTGGTATGGGCGAAGCATACGCAGTTAATTTTAACCATCCTCTTGGGAAGTAATCAAGAGGTGTTCTTAAGTATAATGTCCCAGGTGTTTATTTTGTGGGTCATATCATCCAATTAGGAAATTCTATATTTAAAAGGTTTCGTGCCGTAAAACTTTGACAACTTCCGGGGTTACTTTGACGTAAGCATTATTCGCGCGCATTCAGCGTGTCGGTGGCGTGGAGGGATGGATTGCCCGTTTAACGGTTAACAACGACCTCGTCCACTGCCAGTGCATCGCCCGTCCTGAGTAATAATGTATCTCAGTGGCTGTTTCTGTGGTTTTATACGTTTTTGGGTAAGTACCTATTAGGTAAATATTGTTTGTTCAGTTGTGTCTACTGTAGTTTCGTAAGGTACCTAACTATGGATCCCTAAGCATCCCATTTACTGTGTAGATACTGATTAATTGCTTTTTACACGATTGAGCTTTTCGTTTATTTACCATATCCGTTTCCAAGACAGTAGGTAAATATTTCACTTAGCGACGTCTTTTACTTACCAACGTAAAATTATATATACTACCTATATCTCACAACAATAAGAACAAAAATTTGGACATTTCTATTTAAAACGTCACTTTTGACTTTTCGTTTATGGCCGTCGACCGGTAACTCAATATACTATTGTGCTTACATGTGATTTTCCAGTAGAAAACGAACCATAACGCTTTATTTTGTTTTAGATACAACATAAACGATTCGCAATGGTTAAAATCTGCAAAAGAAAGATTAGTTCTCGATCTTATAAAAACTACAGCTAGGAAGATGTTGCCAAACCTGTTAAAGCAGTTCAACAAAAGTAACTTAGTCAAAAAGTTGCTGCTTTAAAATATAAGGTAGGAAGAATTACCCTCCTCAATAGAATTCACCACAGACATGAAGGAAAACCTGGCCAGAGTTTTGACACCGAGGAAGAGAAACTAATTGCAGATACAATGGGCATCGTAACCGACTGGGGGCATCCATTATCCGAGGTTGATATTCGAGAGGTCGTTAATAAATTCTTGAGCAAGCAGGGTAGAACCGTTTCTCAGTGGAGTGATAATAAACCAGGACATGACTTTGTCGACGCTTTCAACAAGAGAAATAATTTAAGCAACAGGCTAGCAACAAACATTAAACCACAACGGCCATCAGTGGGTCACGCAGAAATCACAGAATATTTCGAGAACATGAGATCTGCATTAGAAGGACTCGTCCAGAGTTGATTTATAATTATGACGAAACCAATATTATGGACGATCGTGGGGCGAAAATAGTCCTTATATCACGAGGTCACCGACGTGTGGAAAGAATTCAGGAGCATTCTAAGTCTTCAATCAGCTTAATGTTCTGTGGCAATGCTAAAGGCGAACTTCTTCCTCCTATGGTGGTATATAAGACCAAACACCTTTATGAAAATTGGACCAAGGGCGGACCACGAGGAACACTCTTCAGAAACAGCCTTTCTGAAAGGTTCAACAGAGACTTGGTTTTTCGCAATACTTCTTCCGCATATTAAAAACCTAGGGTAGGTGACGAAAAGTCTTCGTCATCGGAGATAATTTGGCATCCCACTTTTCACCCGTCAAAGGTGCATTGGATAGCAAAATCTATTTTACCACTCTTGCACCATCTTGAACACACTTGCTTCAACCGCTTGATGTTGGTGTATACGCATCTTTGAAAAACAATGGAGGAAAGTTCTTGGCAAGTGGAGGCAAGAATCCAGAAGAAAGGGACTATAACAAAGAGCAATTTCCGGTGTTATTACAAAGATGATGGATGCCATTGCTCCCAATATTGAAAAAATCTACAAAGCCCTTTTAGAACTAGCGGATTTTACCCATATGACCCTCAGGCTGTTCTGCAAAGCTTCCATGGAAAATAGAGAGGAAACGGTACGGATTCTTGATAATAGTTTTCTTGAATTTCTGAAAGAGGCAAAAGGTTATAATGCAGACAGAATTCGACACAAGAGAGGAAAGAAATTCGTCCATAAAGCAGGGCTCCACTACTAAACAACGATGAGGATATCCAAATAAAGGACGCTCTGCCGGATGAAAATAATAGTGATTCACCTCCAACAATTGACCTGACTAAAGAGAAATGTCAATCAGATATCGTGGAGACCGGATTTATTTTTATAAGTAGCATAGCTATACCTAAGAATGATATTAACTTTTTATGACTTTTAGAACATTATTTATGAATAAGTAAGCCGATTTTTTCAATTGACCTTTGTTTTATTGAAATAATATGTGAAAGACATATATTTTTTAATTTATCAGTGTCAAAAAACCTGCCCGAACGTTATCATTGCCTTTTAAGTAAAATAAAGGGCATGTCAAAGGAACACCGAACTAGAGGTTTCTTTGATACCTTTTTAAAAATATATAAAATTATTGGGATAGTTTAAGCCCACCATTTTAGAATAATTCTCTTCCCAGGACTACAATTGGTACGATGGGATAGAATAAACGTCAATTTTGCCTTATTTTAAGAGTTGCCACAAAAACCTCTCACAATATGTCAATGTAACCCCGTTTTACGGTACTACGTGGAAGGGCTTTATACTGTTGAAATTGCATGTGTGGTCGCATTACCAATGCTACTGTACTTCTGGCTCACTATACAATATTGCCATGTCTCAAAGTCATATCACATTTTGCGTTGTTGCCAAGGTCACGCCCCTTTTCAAGGTCAAAGTATATGTACTTCTAGGGGTATCATATTGCAATTCTTAGAAATCTAAAAATAGAAAGAAAGTTTACTGGCCTTTCCAAGATCAAAGTGTATTGACCTTTAGAAGTGTCATTAAATTCTTAGAAATCTAAAAATATAAAAATTTCTTGAAAACCTCAAAGTTTATTGATCTTTAAAGTGGGTCAACCGTAAGAGACATGAGTTCATTGGCCATTTCAAGGTCCAAATTTATATCACCTCTAGGGATATCATATGACAATTCTTAGAAATCTAAAAATAGAATCAGTTCTTGGAAACAACAGGATTGACAGGTTGTTTATGCTAAAAAGTAGGTCAAGGTTAGTACTTTTATCATCATTTAAATTACTTGATGGTCGTATTCCTGAATATGGTCCATAACTAGAGATTTGTATTTGTTTCACGTCTAATATATAGTTAATACGCAGTTGCAAACTTTGTGATGCTCCTCGTCTTCTCACGGTTGAAACTTATATGGGATGCAGTCAATACACCGACCAATAAACTCTTTTATTACTATTGTCCTATTGCGTTTTTAACAGGTGGTTGTTTTCTAATAACTGATGACAATTTCCTAAGAACAAATAGCTATTTCCTAAGAACAGGCGGTCGTTTCTGTAGATGGTCTACAAAAACCACTTTACAGATTCATGTTGTACTAATCTATGAAATATATGTTGCTTTCCTTTATATTAGGAAACTTGAACAATACAGAGCATGTGTAAAACCAGTTACAACTTGATTTTTATAAATCAATAAGAATGGCTCATTAGATGCAGATTCTATTTCCTAGAATTCATTCGAAGATGTTTTCAACATCTTGCTTCATTCAATAGTTTTATCGAGGTCAATAAAGCTCATATTTGGTTATTAAGATTCCTCCAAAATATCATTGTTGCAGGTTAATAAACCCTCCTTCCGGTCCCAGGTCAATGAACTTTGGTCGTAGTTTTAGATTTCTAGGAATTGATTAGCTTCCAGTTTGGTACGTCAGTGACCCTGAAGAGATCAAGAAACTTTGAGCTCTCCACTCCCATATCTGGGAACTGGTTCTATTTTTAGATTTCTAAGAACTGTAATATGGCTCACGTTGAGATCAGTGAACTTTAACGTCTTCCACGAATTGGTGCTGTTTTAGATTTCCCAAATTCTTAATGTGACACCCCTAGAGGCCAAGGAACTTTGATCTTGAAAGGTTCAATGAACATTAGAATTTCCTGAAACTGGTTCTATTTTAGGTTTCTAGGAACCCCCAACTTCCGGGTTCAAGAGGTAAATAAACTTTGAGCTTGAATAAGTCAATTCACTTTGGGGTTTCCTCTCTCGTTTCTAAGAATTGTAATAGGGTATCTCTATGGGCCATTGAACCTTGCCACCCTGAAACACCCGCGAGCGAGCGAGTGAGTGAGTGAGTGAGTGAGTGAATGAGTGAGTGAGTGACTGAGCGAGTGAGTGATTGAGTGAGTGAGTGAGTGAATGAGTGTGTGAGTGAGTAGGTAAGTGAGCGAGAGGGTGACTTGGCTTGGCTTTCCTTCAATTTTTGTTAATATACTTGTTTTTCCTAACGGTGCTAGAACCTGCACTAACAAAGGGCTGTTAGATGGCTAACTACAATAAGTGTGAGATCGGCTTTCTTTTGCGCTCTGTGAGTTCAATCATACTGCTATTTTTGAATTGAGAGCTGATTTTGTATGATTAGGTTAAATCAGTTTGGTATTTTTAGATTGTGGTTGGTTGGTTTTAGCAGAGTGCAGGTTAGTCCAATCAGCATTTTTGAGCTGTAAGCTAGTTTTCGCAAGCTGTAAGTTATGATTTGATTGATTGAGATTGTTTTGGTTGATTGAGATTGATTGATTGAACTGATTGTTTGACTTGATCGATTGTGATTTGTTTGGGATTGATTTGCTTAATTGTTTTGATTAATTTGATTTGATTAATTGATTTGTATGTTTGAGAAAGAGACGAGGTAGAGACGAACACAATCAACCTCTATTACAGAAAATACTCCTTAGTTTTTACACCGTTAGATGGCACCACAGATAACCCTAATTAGTCCTAGAAATATACCGTTAGGCGGCGCCGTCTCTATTACAGAAAACTTTCGCTAGTTTAGAAATGTACCACTAGATGGTGCCATAATCAAAACCCTGACTAGACCTAGAAATATAACGCTAGATGGTGCCACCTTTATTACAGAAAATATTCATTAGTCCATACACAACTGGATGATGACACAAATTCAAATTTTCCAACGAGGAGCCACGACAAGAGGACGCAGGCCCTAACACAGGTTCCTATGTTTGTCTTATAAGTTAGCAATAGGCTCTTATTAGAATATTATTCAAACTTCTTGCAATAAGTAATCAGAATGTAAACACTTAAATAGAAATCGAAATTTAAATTTCCTGCCAAGGGACCAGGGGCTAAGACCCGAAGGCAAGTTGAAGCCCTACATCTGTCTTATAAGTTAGCATTAGGCTTAAACTTAACTTTCACGCCATTCGCATGCGGGGTAGGCAAAACAATCCCTGCCTCTTATTTATTTTTCATTCACAATCTTTCTCCATGCTTTCCTCTCCGCATACCTCCCTATCTTCCGCAAGATTCATACATAGTCTGTGACATGCCCTTTATTTTTAAAACTCCTTATCTTTCTTTCCTTTATCATAGATGCTACTACATTCAACCAAGTTTTACGCGGCCTACCATGGCGGCCTTTCCCTAACCTCACCCACATATATTTGTTTCGTTAATCTTGCGTTTTCATTCTCTCAATGTGACCAAACCAACGTAATGTACAACTTTTATATCTATCCAACATCGTCTTTTCCTCACCACACTCCGTCATTATGCATTCATGTTTTATCTTGTCCCTGTTCGTTTTAGCACATGCGCTTTTCAGGAATCTCGTACCCACGGCATTTATTTTTCTTTCGGGCTTTTTGACATGTCCATCTCTCACTGCTTTCATTTCTCGTTATCGTCCACATACTTCCAATCACTTTCCTTCCAGCATTGACCCTTCGTCCAATTCTCTCTCAATTGTACCATCTGCAGTAAACATTCTACCGAGATATACCAGCTCGTCCACTTGCTCCACAATTTCATCTTACAGAGTAAATACTCTACTCTCCTTTTCAACTTCCCCGATTGAATACCACAATCTTAGTTTTGTTCACGTTTACCTTTAGCTCCATGCTCTCACAGACTGTATCAAACTTCTTCAGAGCGGTTTGCAGCTCATCCGCACTGTCACTTAATAAGACTGTGTCATCTGCATACAGTAGAAGTCGTACATTTACGTGACCAACCATTACACCATTTGTATCGGTACATGCTTGTCTAAGAAGTTTATCCATGTATACATTGAACAACCACGGTAACATCACCCTTATTCCATTTATTAGACCTTTAACATTTATTAGACCTTTAATTCATTTAATATTTCCCACAGCTTCTCCCTATTCACTCTGTCATATGCTTTCTCCAGATCTACAAACGCACAGTACAACTTCCTTTTACCTTTAAACACTTTTCAATCACCTGCTGGAGAGCAACCATCTGATCGATACATCCTCCCCTGGCATGAAGCCACCTTGCACATCCCACATTTTAGTTTGTGTAGTTTGTCGTACTATATCAATCAGTATTCTTCCAAATACTTTACCAGGCACGCTGAGCAAGTTTATGCCTCTGTAGATCTTACAATCACTCTTGTTCCCCTTACCCTTATACAATGGTACAATGATCGCGCTCTTCCAATCCCTCGGCACTTTTCCACACATAAGGCATACGTTGAATAATTCACACAATCTTCTTATAAGCTTTGCACCACCATACTTGAACATTTCACCAGTGATTTCATCTACGCCTGCTCCCTTGCCGTTTTTCAACCTTCCTACCGTTTTTCTACCTCATTTATTCCAATATCCTTCTCAGTTTCATTCATCACTTCTTCTATATTCTCCTCATTTAACCCTTCAGCCTTACTTTCCTCACTACTGTACTGCTTTTCGAAATATCCTTGTCAGCATTTCCTCACTTCACAATCATCCCATACTATTTCGTTTCTAGTATTCATCACTCCTGCAGCGTTTTGTTTTGGGCCACGTTTAGTACTTTTGACCCATTTCCAGAAGAGTTTTTGTTTCCTCAAAATCATTCTGCATTTTCTCTCCTTCCACAGCCATCACTTCCTCGTTACTTATTCTCACTGCCTCCTTCGCTTCTTTGTTTCTTAATCTGTACATCTCATACAATCGCTTCTTCTCAGTCTCCAAGCACATTTTTCTGTCTACCTACAGTCACTCATCCACATATTCGCACGGCACAATTGACAACAGAGCTTATCCATGCACTTTCAACATCAGTGTCTTTTATTTGTTCGTTCCACACTATTTCATTCACATTCAACTCTTTACTCACAGCATCTGCGTATTTCATTCTCGCACCATTATCCACTAGTTTGTCGACCCTAATTCTGGACGTTCGCACTAGGTTTGCTTTCCTTCTCCAGACCCACTTTCGACCTAAATACACTCTCGATACAACCAAAAAGTGGTCCGATCCGCACTCCTATCCGCGCATTACTTTTGTGTCTTTAACCAGGTTTCTAAGCCGTTCATTATACACTATCAAGTCTATCATACTTTTACATTCACCTCTTTGCATGTATACATATGCACATTTTTATGTTTAAACCACGTATTGAATACAAACAGGTTTCTCTCCACACAAATGTTCAGCAGGTGTTCACCGTTCATATCCCCACTATAATCACTCTTTCGTTTGGCTTACATACGTTCAATACGTTCTCTACTTCATTCCAGAAGTTCTCACGCTCCTGGTCTCTTTCTCCATTCACCGGTGCATAGCAAGCAATAAGAAAAATTATTCGAAACTCCACTTTCATTCTAACCCATATTACCTGGGAGATACCATTTCGTACTGTTTAACGCATTCTTTCGCTCTTTCACTTATGATCATCCCAACTACTTTTGCCCATGCACTTCCGTCTCAACTCATGACCATAGTGCAGGCTGCCATCCTCCATCTCCACAGCATCCTTCCCTTTGCGCTTTGTCTCCGATACACACAGAATATCACGGTGTCTTTCGTACATTACATTCGGAATTTCAAATTCCATTCCACGTACCGACTCGCCATTCATTCCTTGCACAGTCGTGTTTTCTTGAGTAATACCATAGGGAGCCAAATCGTGCCCCTTATTATTATAATACAAGTTCAAATTTCCCTCATAGATGGCGCCACAAACAAATTTTTTGGTCTATGGGCGAGGGACTGAAAGTAAGTTGCTAAGCCCCACATCTGTCTTACAAGTAGCATTATACCTCTTATTATAATACAAATTCAAATTTTCCTCCAAGGATACCACTAAAATACACGAAGGCCCATGAGCAAGTTCCGATCACGACAAGGGGCGAAGACCCGAAAACAAGTTGCGACGCCCTACACCTGTCTTACAATCTCGGTTATGTTCGGGGAGAATTGGTGTGGGGATCGCCGAAACAGTATTCGTCGAAGGCCTCGCGTCGCGAAATTTTACCTATATGAGGCATGCAAATAACGGTTTCTCGAAACGCCAAGTACTTGCAGCGACCAGCAAACAGATTGTGACTAGGCTTTATTTAATCAAGAAAAGTCTCCCATAAGTGGTGTTGAGTTAAAGGTTAAATTTGTAGGATCAAGAGATACCTTTAGTCTAATGGCAGTGCACGGTTCAAATTACAAGACGCGAATTATGGATTCTAGTTTACTGGTGTGGCGTATGCGAATCAATCCCACCATTCTAATTGCGCGCACTAAAGTCTTAGAAACAACTGCAGCAAAATACTCTGTTGCAAGAACCGAAGTAAAAGTGCCAACTATACCTGTGTGCACACAATGAAAATCATTGAATAAGGTCTTCCTGGGTCAGTTATGTACACGATGCATCGTAAGTTTTACCGCAAATAAAGCCTCGAGGGAGATAATGTGTAAAGGTTATTGACTTTCGCATTAACTGCGATTCTTACATATATGAAAGCATCGCATCGCTAAATTTTGCCTATATGATTAGATTTGATGTTTGTTAAAGAATTGCCCTGATCCGTCGATTATAGAACATGTAGTTTTTCAGCTTCAGAGCTCGTGTCCACACCATCTTGCTAAATACATCGATAACCGTCAGTATATAATTATACCCGTCGTTATATTTACTTAGATTTCTCATACCGCAAAGACCCCGCATGTCATAACTCAAAAAAGTGTTACCCACAATGTACCTATTTCGAGCAAATTTCTCACTACAGGTTTATGTATAGTGTACGCTGCTTGTTTCTGTAACCGCGCTCTAAATATCTTCCCCAGGGGCCTGTTTATAAATCTAAGTTTCTTTTTGACTGGGGTATGTCTGCTAAGGCAGAGCTTGTATTTAAAATAGGCTTATGTGATGGTATGACAACCCAATTATCGTTAAAACCCGAAAATTTAAAAATGGTACTCTAATAGGCGGTTAGCTTAACCTGATTAGTAATTGAATTTAGTTATACATCTTCCTAATTGCGTTGCATCTCTCTAACTAATTCAGTATGTGATAGCTAAAATCCCCGATATGTACATGTACGTAAAATATGTACTGTGTTTTATTATTATTGTTTACGTCCAATTTCGGAATCCCACATTCACTTTTGTATAACAACAAGGTAATTAACTGATTACTCAATACCTATTAACTGTTTTATTATCATTATATAGAATTTAACAGCGTATTTAAAATCAATTGTATATGTTATCTTTATCTTGATTAGATTCTTTAATATCAGAAATAATCCAACTGTTTATTAGCTTTGTAAAATAAACCAAAATACGAACCTCACGTGAGCATATAAAAAAATGACTGCCAAGGTGTCCCAGGGCCATAAAAATCCAAGATAGTAAAATTCTAAAATGTTTGTAAACACATTAATTAACAGGATGTCAACGAGTCATAGTCGCTTTCCAATTAATATAAATGAAGTTGTTTAAATGTTTAATAATAAACAAGACTAGGACCCCTTATTAGAATACAACCCCCAATGCATAAATAAATTAGGGCACAATCTGTAGATGGGATTTAAAAAAATGTAATAATAATTATGCAATCTTCTTTGATTAAAATAACCCTAATTAATAACAGATCAAATCTTTTTATTCTCAGAACACTTCATGCGCACGCATTTACCTACCCTCCAGGGGCTGAAATTTAAAAAAAAATTTAATAAAGCCAAAAGGGTCCTAATTATGGTGAAAATTCCATCAACGGGTTGAAAATGCCTTCGAAAACAAACCATAGGGGTGAAAGAATACAATCCCCACGTGGGCATGTAACAAAAAATGGTGGGTTTTCTGCCAGAAAATCAAAAATAGCGGCGACAACTGCCCCTCTTCTACTCATAGCTTGGTATTCATTTGGTCTCCTTTCACGAGGTTTAATTTTTTTTCTTCTAGATCTAAAATTAAATTAAGGAAATAAAAATTCAGCAATCGGAAATAGTTTTTTTTTGCTGATTTTATTAGCTTTAGCATTCTAAAATACGGTACCATATAACAAAAAATCAACCTGTCTAATTATTCCACAATAAAATTAAATAAAATCACAAAACTCTACATAGTAAGAGTAAATAGTAACAGTCCATAAAAGACACATTATCAATACGTTCGTTGAATAAAAAATCACCTACGTAAAGGCTGGTTTTCTTTGTTTTGCTGAAGCAGAGCTTTCACTTTTTCAATTCTTGAATTAAACATTTGGAATGATAAACAAAAATCTAAATTACGTAAGAATAGGTCTACTGTCACCTCATATAAAAAGTTACTAGTATTAGGTCAGAATGAGCGTATGTCCATCAGAGCCACTATACTAAGTCACTACTAACTGGTCAGAACAATATAACAGATAAAAAATTAGGTGCGATTGATTGTTATGTTAAAAAGGTAAATTACATCACGGTCTATAGCTCAGTGAGGTACAAACTTATGAAACTGTAATTGGGAACGCATTGATTTTCAGGTCGTGAGGGAGGCAGAGATATATCCGTAGGTATAACCAGTAATGCATTTTTTTGTTGGACGCTATTCAATTTATAGGTTTAATAATTAAAATACAACAAAAATTGAGAAAGTTGTACCTTATTAACATAATAGGTAATCTGAATAAACACTAAACAACTATGTTTATATGTATATTTAATACAGTAATACTGACCTATGTCAACAGATATTACGGTTATTGTAGGTTATGTACTCAAAAGTTTTTATCTTAGGAACAGAAAACAGCTCTTCCTTTATAACCCTAGCAAAATAACACTAACTGATTTGTTTACTTCCTTAAACTTATTAAAAGGATACGTATTACTTACATGTACTCAAAATAAATATAACTTCGCCTTAAAATGCACTGTAGTAGGAGAAATTCATTTCACATTCATAAGATACCCATACGATAATGTCAATTTGCCAATAACGTACAAATAAACGAACTGTAGACCATATATGAAGGTAACGTAAGTTCCATAATATGAACGTAAGGTAAGGTACGATAATTTTCATATGTCTTCAACGTACAAATAAACAAACTATAGAGCATATAGGTAAGGTAACTTTCATGTCTCACACATGCCAATAATGGAAAAACTACAAACGCATGCGAACTACCAGCAGGAGGTAATGGTACAAAGCACGCTTCTAAATCGAACAAAATTCTTAAAATTTCGGTCTTTTTTAACCCCAGCGGTTTCCTTAATGTAGACGCGTTCCCTTGCAGTCTTCTTTGTTCCTTAATAAATATATGCAAAAATGTAATTAGAAGCCTTACATACCTTATAATGGGGAAACGAAACTTAAACGTAATGTAATGGACTGTATGGCAGAAGAGACGGAAAGGATGTGACTCAAGCGTATTAAGTTCGCATTTGCGCACAAAACTTAGGCCATACTATACAATATACAGAGGTACTCGTAATTATGTACACTAAAGTGAAAATATAGAAATACATTCCAAAATTTAATTATTGGAAGAAAAAAGATGCCAACGTAACGTAAATATATTTAGCAATAATAATACAGATTCAAAACTTAAATTAAGGTAACGATAGACAAGAATTGACAAGTCTACGTCCAATAGCACAACGGGATAAGCATGCATCTAGTATACTTCACCGCATATAGAACGCTTCTGCACTGAACAATAAACGCACCCGTAAGGTAGGCTAATTGGTAATACGCGATATTATTAGTATCCCCTCCCATATAGATATGGACTACTTCTGCATCGAACAGAGTTCGTTTTTCTGCATAGGACGAGTTAAAATATGAAAATTTTTTGGACATAGAATAGTTCTGCTCCCAGGTGACGATATACCCTCAATGTACAGGGTGTCCTATTTTCGATGTAATTGGGGGTTTAGGTATTTCCCAAATAGATAGAGTAAAATCATGGTCGGGACCCTTGTACCGATTTTTGAAACAAATTTAATAATCTAAAGAACATTTCAATATCTCGACTCGTTTGGGAAATATAGGGTGTTTTTCGTTTTATGCCGTTTTCTTTAAAATCCCGTAACTTTTTGTTTGTGAATATTTAAAATTTTGGTAAAAACATCTTTTGTGCCTTTTTTATGTGCAATTTAGTGGCGTAGTCGATTTTATTCTAACCTAATTTGTTTCCGAGTTACAGACCAAAGTTGCATTTTTTTATGGTAACCATAGTTTGCTATGACTCCGTTAATTAGAGATTTCTTTTAGCTTTCTGAAAATATATAGTTTCATATATTTATCTCGGTAAATAAGAAAATCATAAACGATTTTTGAAAAACACCTCTTGATCAAATCACTTATGTATAGTATAGTTTCATATATTCAAAAGAAGTATATTACTATGCGCAGAACTTATTTTAAAACTAGATAAAAATGTTCTCATAGTATTTTATGCCATATTAAAACTTATTGATTTAGAAAAAATAACAACATTTTTATTTTATAGCAGTTTATTCTTATTTTAGGTATTGTTCAAACTGATGTCCATTCTGATGTAAACAAACTTCACATCGGCGCGAAATACACTCAATTGCCTTAATGAAATGAATAGATGTATGCCTTAAATCTTCAAATGCTGCCCTGGTTTAATTGACCAATTGTTCGTATGTTTCGTGGCAGTATGATATATTTTATTTTTAAAAATCCCACAAAAAGAAATTTAGTATTGGAAGATCTGGAGATCTTGCTGGCCACTGAATAGGTCCGTTATTGCCAATCCATTGATTGTTAAAGTTTCGGTTTAAGTAATCTCGGCCTCAAGGCGCACCATCTTGTTGAAAATAAACATTTACCCTCTGCGCTAATGGAATTTCATCTAGCAGGTGTGGAAGACAAATGTTTAATATTTCTATATACCTCTCGCCGTTAAGGTTGCCGTTAAAAATGTGTTAAACAAATCTACCCCCAAAATAAAGCATGATACATTAAAACCAAATCTACCTTGATTTTGGCGTGCTAATGTTACAAAATTGTTATTTTTTACTAATATCGATTGTTGTTGCGATTAAAAATTCCTGCACTCGTAATATGACTCTCATCAGACCAAATGATATTGCGCCCAAAATTCCTATTTTGTCTAATCTGTTCTAAATACCAATTACAAAAATAATTCGCCGTTCTAAGTCACCATCATTAAGGTGCTGAATTACTCTTTTTTGTACGGAGTATAATTATATTTTTAAGATTTTTGTACTCTTGATTTAGATACGCCAACTTCTGTTTCTATCTGTCGGCAGGTGGTATTAGGATTTTCTTCAACTCTTGCTAAAACAGTTATTTAATCGTTTTGTTGGTTCATTTTGCATAATTTTGATCCTAGGCTTCTCAAAAGATCCATAAGTTAATAGATGCTCTTTTAGTCTGGCGAATATATTCTTGTTGGGATGTCTTCGTTCAGGGAATCTTCAATAAAGTAGCTTTATTATTTTGCGTTTTTATAAATACTGGCATTATTAAAGTATTAAACGCACAACCTACCTATTAAAATATGCCTCTGCAGTTTGGTCTGCATTAAAATTACACTGATAGTATCTATATGCCAATCATATCTAACTTTTCAAAATTTTCATACTTCGTATTATTGACAGCCGTCACAAAAAAGTTATTAACTTGAATAATTAATTATTTAAGCAAAGTTTTGAAACAATAAATCTAATCACATTTACGTTTCCACCATTTATTTATATGAAACAACTGCGTGAAATGTCAAATAACTAGCAACGAATGCGTGCAGTAAACAAAGGTTCATAGATGACTTGATCAAGAGGTATTTTTCAAAAATCGTTTATAATTTTCTTATTTACCGAGATAAATATATGAAACTATTATATTTTCAGAAAGCTAAAAGAAATCTCTAATTAATGGAGTCATAGCCAACTATGGTTACCATAAAAAAATGCAACTTTGGTCTGTAACTCGAAACACATTAAGTTAGAAAAAATCGAGTACGCCACTAAATTGCACATAAAAAAGGCACAAAAGATGTTTTTACCAAAATTTTAAATATTCACAAACAAAAAGTTACGGGATTTTAAAGAAAACGGCATAAAACGAAAACACCCTATATTTCCCAAACGAGTTGTGATATTGAAATGTTCTTTAGATCCAAGGGTCCCGACCATGATTTTACTCTTTCTATTTGAGAAATACCTAAAATCCCCAATTACATCGAAAATAGGACACCCTGTACATTAAAATAGGTCTACATAATTTATTTAAATTAGACTCCATGTTGGAAACTCTAAATGGGTTTGTGATGGTATACTTAGAAACACCAAACATTCCCCACAATGTTTTTACTTTTAGAGTGGTAATAATTGCTTAACAAAAATGGTTGGTGACTAGTTTCGACAAATTGTCACCTTCAGACGTTCAACTATTGACAGATTTAACATCTTGTATGAAACTAACAAATACTTACAAGTACTTATACATATTTTATCATTTTCATATCTAGATATATTTTGACGTACATAGCAGAAGGAGAGTTAGAAACTACTTTTTACCGGGGGTTCTATCAAAAGACAGTTTCAAAATTAAAATGCAACAATGTAGTCAGGTATACCTTTGAGGTCTACATAATCTAATAATTCAAAAAAAAAATACACTAAATTTCGCAAAAAATCTATTAGTTTTACAATGTGAATAGTAGGCAACACACAATTCGTAGCTTATTTTAATTGAATTAGTTTATTATATGCATTACTAAGTAGCAATTACGTGAAAAGTGTAAACGCGGCCTCTTTCTATCAGGTAAAAATTTAATAATAAACTAGTTTGTAAAAACGTTAGTTGTAGGTTTTTACTTATATTTACGTAACCAGGTTTGCTTCATAATGAAAGTACCTAATATGATTTGTAATTCAAAGTTAAAAAATACTGATTGAAATGCATTGCAACAGGATTAAAGCACATCGATTTTGCGTAATACTCGCATTCTTAAAGCAAATATCTAAAGTAGATAAAGTTGTATTTTGAGGTGTTATGTAGGATGGTTTTCTGTTAGGTACCTTACTATTACTTAGGGTTTAGTTTCCTTATTTTATTAATAAATATGATTTATGTTATTTATATATTTATCCTATTTTATTTCCTTCAAATAAATTAGTTCTAAAGCCCCTATTTAATATTTAAAAACACTTATAAAGGTGTAGATTCAAGGAGGCCTGTTGGGAAGTATTTCTATTAATTAAAAAGTATTCGAAAACATTTAAGATTCGATCTACAAAACCTCTGCAATGTTGAATTAATTGAATTCACATTTTCAAGTTCTGTTAATTATAGAAAAAATTATTCTTCAAAAAAGGTGGTATAACTTTGCTTTGTTTATAGTTATATAACACACAGCCTTGCATGAAACTTGGAAAAATATACAATTGATTAATCACTGTACAGGAAATGCATTAAAAATTAAGTCCAATACAAATTTGTTACATCATCAAGCTGATTCATTGAGTAAACCGAAAGTATTTAATATAAATATTTGAACATCACACCATATTTGTTAACAAAAACATTAAAGACACAATCTTTAACATTTACCTAATTTAACCAATTAACCAAGAGGCTCAGGGCAAATTTTCCACCCAGGTAAGGTGGGCTTTTGCGCTCCCCTTACCTCTCTAAAAAGCAAACACCCATGTCGTATTTATCAGGAATTTGGTTACATAATTACAATGGTTAAATTCCTCTTTTAGTGTTAATTTGTTCGGCATTGTTTATATACATTTATAGTTATACCACATAAAAGCACTGATGAGTGCTGCCACATCTTGATAATTTAAGTAGGTACAAAACAAATATTAAATGGTTTGTATACCTACTACTTATAATTAAGTTTAAAAAATTTAATTGTTACATTTATTTTTAATATTAATTGCGGATTATTTAAACCCGTGTGAAACATGAGTATTTTTCTTTGTCGATATTATTCTAAGTACGTGTGTTTTATGATAATAAATTCATTTAATAACATAATGTTTTAAATACAATGTAATTCCACAAATTCTTTTTATAAATAATTATTTCTCTACGCGTTTCAATACAACATGTATCTTTATCAAGAGAAAATATATAAGTAAAATAACAAACAAGTAGTCATGGTAAAGAATCATTAGGGTAAAACAGCAAACTTGTAAATTATAACTCTATATTTAAAATTTATGTTAAACGTGTTTCCAAAACATCTAATTTGCCATTTTATTACATAAATATACAAATTTAATGTTGTTTTGTGAAGTCATAAGTTGTTTATTTACTATTAAATGTTTGACATAATTTGATTTATCTGTGAGATTATATTTGTAACTTGTAATGCGTTCTTCGTATCTAATATCAAAGTTCCGAAGTGTATGTTCAAAGTAAACAGAATAACTGAGTGTGAAGTTCAATACACAAATATCCGATAGTTAAATCTTTCGCACTAAATTAACCTTTAAGAACTTTGGTATTAGTTTTTAGGCAGATAAAGGTAACACTTTAATATTACTACTAATTTTAATTAATAATTTAATTTCTTATAAAATAATTAATGATCGAGAAAAAGATCACCATTAGTAATTATTATGCAGAAAATGAATCATTTTGTTAGTAACGAAAATTTAGAAATTTTAAATATGCCCATTAGAGCAGTGGTTTCTTAAATACAAGCACCTAATCATGTTGTAGCAAATAAACTAAACAACATAAACAATTTAAACTACAAATCAGTAGAATTCTCTAGAACTAATTAATAAAGTACAAATCATAATGTTACCATTACATAATATACTTGTAGGGATTCTAATACAAAAACACTCAAACACGCAATCACGAAAAAACTCAAACACGCAAACACGCAAATACGCAAACACGCAATCACGCAAACACGCAAAAACGCAAGCACGCAAATACACAACCACGCAAACACGCAAACACTCAAACACGCACACATACAAGCAGGTAAACACGCAAACACTTAAACACTCTAACGCGCACACATGCAAACACGCAAACACTTAAACACGCAAAAACGAACACATGCAAACACGCAAACACACAATCACGCAAACACGCAAACACGCAAACACGTAAGCACGCAAACACGCAAATATGCAAATACTCAAACACACAAACACATTTAGAAATATTTGATGAAAACCAAAAAGTGCTCTTAATAAATCCCCTCTCCCCGCCACTGCATTTCTACCAAAATCTAATGAGGTGCATACCTAAATGAAAACACAAAATTTTAAGCACGTAGATATTTTCGTTGTGGAGTTATCGTGGATACTAACATACATCCACTCAGAAATACATACATGGACACACACGCACGCATGTACGTACGCACGCACGCACGTATGCCCGCACGCACGCACCCACGCACGCACGCACACACAGCACGCACGCACGCGCTCACGCACGCACGCACGCACGCACACACACAGGGCGAAACTTGGCCAAAAGTAAAACGACACGCAAACACGCAATCACGCAAACACCCATGCACGCAAATACGAAATCAGTCAAACACGCAATCACGAAAACACGCAAACACGCAAGTACGCAAACACGAAAACACGCAAACACGCAATCACAAACACTCAACCACGTAAATACTCAAACACGCAACCACGCAACCACGCAAACACGTAAACACGCAAACACTCAAACACGTACGCATGCAACAAGGCAAACACGCAAACTCGTAAACACGCAAGCACGCAAGCAGGTAAGCACGCAAACACCCAAACACACACACATGCAAACATCCAAACACGCAATCACGAAAACAGGCAAACACGGAAATACGCTAACACGCAATCACTCAAAAACGCAAACTTTCAAATAACCACCCAAACACGCACACATGCAATCACGCGAACACCCAAACACGCAAACACGCAAAAACGCAAACACACAAACACGCAGACACGCAAACATGCAAACACGCAAACACGCAAGCACGTAAGCACGAAAACCCGCAAACACGCAAACACGTAATCACGAAAGCACGCAAACACGCAATCACAAAAACCCGCAAAAACGCACCCATGCAAGCACGATAACACGCATACACGTAAACATGCAAGCACGCAATCACTGAAAACGCAAACACGAAATCACCCAAAACGCAATCACGAAAGCACGCAAACACGCAAACACGCAATCACAAAAGAACGCAAATACGCACACACGCAAACACGCATTCACTCAGCACACAATTACGCAAACACGCAAACTCGCAAACACGCAAACACGCAAGCACGCAAGCTCGCCAGCACGCAACAACGCGAACACAAACACATTTAGAAATATTTGATGAAAACCAAAAACTAATAAATCCGACTCTTCGCCGCTGCATTTCTCCCATAATCTAATCAGGTCTAACCTAAATGAAAACATAATATTTTAAGCACGTAGGTATTTTCGTTCTGGAGTTATCGTGGATACTAACATACATCCACTCAGACATACATACATATACACACACGCACGCACGCACGTACGTACGCACGCACGCACTCACGCACGCACACACACAAACACACTTGGCGAAACTTGGCCAAAAGTAAAAACACGCAATCACAAAACCCGCAAGAACGCACCCATGCATGCACGATAACACGGATACACGCAATCACGCAATCACGCAAACACGCAAACACACAGGCACACAAACATGTTTAAAAATATTTGATGAAAACCAAAACTGTCCCTAATAAATCTCCTCTCTTCGCCGCTGAATTTCTCCCAAAATCTAATCAGGTGTAACCCAAAATGAAAACACAAGATTTTAAGCACGTAGGTATTTTCGTTCTGATGTTATCGTGGATACTAACATGCATCCACACAAACATACAGACACAGACACACCCACAAGCACGCACGCACGCACGCACGTACGCACGCACGCACGCACCCACGCACGCACGCACGCACACGCTCGCACACACGCTCGACACACGCACGCGCGCATACACGCAAACACACACATACACACGCACACATACACACGCACACACCCACACACGCACATACGCACACACACACACCACGCACGCGCGCACTCATAAGCACACACTCGCACGCACGCACGGGAGCAAGCGCGCGTCCACTTACCAACGCACGGACACCCACCCACGCGCGAACGCACGCACGCAAGCACGCACGCGCGCACTTATAGACGCACACACGCAAACACACACTCACACACATACACACGCACACACCTAGCGATACTTTACAAGAAGTAAAACAACACGCAAACACGCAATCACGCAATCACGCAAACTCGCAAACACGCAAACCCGCAAACACGCAAACACGCAATCACGAAAACGCGCAAATACGTAATCACGCAATACCCAAAACGTAAACGCGCAAGCACGCAAACACGCAAATACGCAATCACGAAAACGCGCAAATACGTAATCACGCAATACCCAAAAACGTAAACGCGCAAGCACGCATACACGAAAATACGCAAGCACGCGAGCACGCAAACACGCAAACACACATACACGCAAACACACAATCGCTCAAACACGCGCACATACAAACGCGTAAACACGCAAACATGCAATCACGAAAACACACAAACATGCAATCACGCAAACACGCAAACCCTCAAACACGCACACATGCAAACGCGCCAACACGCTAACACTCAAACACGCACACATGCAATCACGCAAACACGCACACATGCAAACACACACTAACACGGAAATACGCAAACCCGCAAACACAAAAATACGTTAACACGCAAACACGCAATCGCGAAAACACGAAAACACGTAAACACGCAAACATGCACAAACACACACATCACACGTACGCACGCACGCACTCACCCATGCACACGCACACATACACACGCACACACCTGGCGATACTTTACAAGAAGTAAAACAACACGCAAACACGCAATCACGCAATCACGCAAACTCGCAAACACGCAAACCCGCAAACACGCAAACACGCAATCACGAAAACGCGCAAATACGTAATCACGCAATACCCAAAACGTAAACGCGCAAGCACGCAAACACGCAAATACGCAAGCACGCAATCACGAAAACGCGCAAATACGTAATCACGCAATACCCAAAACGTAAACGCGCAAGCACGCATACACGAAAATACGCAAGCACGCGAGCACGCAAACACGCAAACACACATACACGCAAACACACAATCGCTCAAACACGCGCACATACAAACGCGTAAACACGCAAACATGCAATCACGAAAACACACAAACATGCAATCACGCAAACACGCAAACCCTCAAACACGACACATGCAAACGCGCCAACACGCTAACACTCAAACACGCACACATGCAATCACGCAAACACGCACACATGCAAACACACACTAACACGGAAATACGCAAACCCGCAAACACAAAAATACGTTAACACGCAAACACGCAATCGACGAAAACACGTAAACACGCAAACATGCACAAACACACACATACACACGCACACACGTACGCACGCACGCACTCACCCATGCACACGCACACACGCACGCATTCACGCACGGAACCAACCACGCACCCACCCACGCACACCCACCCATACACAAACGCTCGAACACACGCACACAAGTAGACACACATACACACGCATACACGTACACGCACACGCACACACACGCACACACGACACACACATGCACGTGCACACGCACACGCACACACACACGCACACACGTACACGACACACGCACACACACACACACGCACACGCGCTCACACGTACGCACGCACGGACACACGCACGCCCGGACGCACTCACGCGCGCACGCACGCACGCACGAAGCACGCACCCGCGCTCCCAGCCAGCTACCCACGCACGCACACCCATCCACCTACGCACGCACCGCCCACCCACCCACGCACGCACACCCACCCACACGCACGCACGCACGCACGTACGCCCAACCGAACGCACGCAAGCACCCACCCGCACTCCCAGCCACCCACCCATGCACGCACACCCACCACACACGCACACACGCACGCACGTACGCCCAACCGAACGCACGCAAGCACGCACCTGCACTCCCAGCCACCCACCCACGCACGCACACCCACCCACCTACGCACGTAGGCACGCATCCACACACCCTCCCACGCACGCACGCACCCTCCCACTCACGCACGCACGCACGTCCGCTCGCATACACGCACGGACGGACGCACGCACGTGCCCACATACACACACTCGCGCGCGTGCTCAGTGCTTTAAATATGTGTAATTATGGTGAAAGTTTACATTTTCATATTGTATTTGGACCTTAAGGAAGATTAATTTCTGTACAAAACAAAATTAGGTTTAATTGCCAAAAGGTACGTAGGTATATCGAAAATTGTGGAGTGAAGGTGAAAAGAAAATAAATTAAATTAATTACTGTTTGGGTTAGTTTGTCGTTTGTTAATACTTGTCTGTATGTATGTCTGTGTGGATGTATCTTAGTATCCACGATAACTCCAGAACGAAAATACCTGCGTACCTAAAATGTTGTATTTTAGCTTGTTTTCACTTGTGGTTATTAGAGGCAGTTTTTGGTTTTTATCAAATATTTCTAACTAGCTGACTATTTCAAAGATTAAAAATACCTAGATATATATCTTGAACATAATATTATCGATATTATCGATTAATTATGTTCTATGCAATTTTTTGATATGACGCGTAATTTAGCGGAAAAATGATCCCTAAGGAAGAATTTAAGTGTTAGTTCAAATTTGTTCATTATCTGAACAACGATTAATATTATAAGAAAGAAATTTTTTTAATGTAAAGGGAAATAAGTGTAAAAATTAAATAACTATAATTGAAAATGCTGAAACTGTATTAGCGATATTTTTATGCAAGCGGGCGGCTTTGGAATTTTTTTTACGTTAAGATGTATTTATATCTATTAATTTGTATCTGACATGAAGTTTTAAACGTCATTCTGACGTAGACTATTGTTTTTGTTTTTACAATGTTGCTTGTTTTCGTTATGAACGTATAAAAAGGTGGTTGCATAGTTATTCTAAAAAAATTGAAATTAAAATCATTTCATTTCTTTAATTTAAATTAGCATCTAGATGTTTCTGTCTGTCATGAAGTTTTAAACGTCTGTTTGACATAGATTATTGTTTTTCCGTTTACAATGTTGCTTATTTACGTAATGAACTTTTCATAAAAGAGGTTGCAGAATTATCCTTAAAAAACGTTATTAAAATTATTTCATTTCTTTTAATTTCCATTTTGTAGTTTGGAAGGTCATGTGGTGTTCCTCGCCAGATATTTTTGTGTTTGCATAAATGTTTTTTGTGTATGGTCACATAATTATTAATTTTAAACGAAGTATAATACCAGAAATCCTCTAACACCAGCTAGTGCTGATTAGGCAATACACATAAAAAACTACAGTCTAAGTGGTTATAATAGCGCTGGGGGGAGGTGTCTCATGGCGGGCTTGAGAATGGGGATATAATTATTACTGTGAAATGCATCTGTTTCCCTTTATCTTAGTGCGAAGTTTCCTCTTAAAGAAAGACGGGTTATAATTTATACGTCTGCTGTATATTTTAAATACAGGACTTAAAAACGTATGTCGATTCTAAAGTCAAAGCCCACAACGCTGTCTTCTTGGCTATTTAACCTCAAATTATTCTTCGTATTTCGTTTCGTATAATCGCATCGTGTTTTGTAGTTATAATAATTTATCTTTCGCTTCGTAATTTATTAGTTTCCATTGCATTTGTGAACAACAGTTTTTTTCAAAACCATTATTATTAATATTCACTATTACGAGGTAAGTTCATAATGCAAAATGTATTGCCAATTGATTGAATGGATTTATTTATTTTGCAGCAAATAATGTCATTAAAAGGTAAATCTTTGAAAAGCCAAACTGAAGTAATGTTAATGAATATACTGCATTATTTCGAGATGGAACGCGATAACGGGGGGCCAAGTTTACTTTTAACTTCCATTATCCAGGTACGCTAATAATTTTCACTATTTAAATTTATATTTATGTAATATTATGTTGCAGCGAACTGCTTTCCCAAGCGGCATTTCCGAGAATACCGTAACTCGTACAAAGGCAACTATGGCTCTCGCTTTAGAATGTGGGAAATCGGCGCCGGATTCACCGCAGAAACATAGACTGCGTTTGAAATCGAAATCAGAGGATGTCGACGAATACGTGGAAGACGTTTTGAAACGAAAAATTTACACCATGCATGCAACTGGTAAATAATTCAGAAATTATTGTTGAAATGGAGTTAATCACTGTTTAATTTTACGCTCATATATTACCATCGAAATACTCCATTGTTACACAAAATTGCTTTTGAATTCAAAGTTGACGATGGAATAAGGCGTTTAATGGAGCAGGTTCATGTTGCTGGTGCCCGAGCAACATTTTTGCGAAAATGTTTTGCTAATAAAAGTTGTGAAATTAGTTACGATCCTGTCGTTTTGGACGACACGTGGATTTTTAGTCGAGGAAGCGTTCGAAAGTCATAGCAAGATAATGATTTGAAAAGCACAAAAAACAAACCGCTACGAGAAGGGAAACGGTAATGTAAATAGTCCGATTTGTTAAAAATATTTTTAACCGAATAAATTTTAGTCTTATCGTACTGAGTGCTGGCAACAAGGATGGTTTTATACCTAATTCATGATTGGTATTTTCCAGTAAAAGTAAGACAGCAGACTACCGCGATAATATGAACGCTGATTTATTCCAAAAATGGTTTCTAGAACATCTTTTACCAAATTTAGAAAAACCAAGTTTGATAATTCTTGACAGTGCCATTAATCATTCCAGATTAGTAGAAAAATTACCTTCAAGTAGTTGGAAGAAAGAAGATCTTCAATTTTTAAGAAAACACAACATACATCATTCGAATGATATGCTGAAAGTGGATTTACAAATTCCAAAAATATATGCAAGTGATGAAATCTCTCATCAATGAGGACATCAAATTTTACGTTTACCTCCGTATCACTGCCAATTCAACCCTATCGAGTTAATATGGGCCAAATTGTAAACAGTATTACAACAAAAACGTTGGAAGGCAGGGCTTCAGGGACGAGAATGTTTTATCGCTATGGAAGGATTTATTAAACCAAGTAACTGGAGAACTGTGGCAAAAGTGTATTTTACATTCTGAAAAGGAAATGAGCCAGTGGTGGGACGTTAAAAAAAGAGCCTCTAGTAATGAACGTCAGAGAGTCCAGTGAAGATGATAGTGAAAGTGAAGGTGATGACTTTTAATTATAAGATGTCCAATATTTGAATTTAAAGCAAAAATTAGAATCTTAGTTACTTTATAACATTGTAAAGAATTATTATATTTAACATATACCTCTGTTGCTGTAGGTTTACATTCGTTATATATATATATATATATATATATATATATATATATATATATATATATATAGTTAATATCGGTTATATTATTAACTAATAATAGCTCTCATTTTAACATCCAATACAGTGTATTTATTTATGACAAAATCAGTTATTTATAAGTGGCTTCGATAACTAAGTTACCCTTTTGACTCAGTGAGATCAGTCGGCTAAAACGATCCTCTGTAATTAACCAAACTTTTCGCACTTTTGTTGACCCGGTCTCGGTTTACAGTTGTGCAATATATTTTTATCATATAACTACCCACAGTTGGTGGACTTTACATGCTAGAATACGTGCGAACAGACCTTAAACGAAATTCCTCTTTATTTGTACAAGTGGATGGGAATTTTTAAGACCTTTATGATGCTAAATCCCGAGATATTCGAAAAATAATTTTATTTAAATTTGACAGCGCGGCTTAAATTTGAAAATAACCTAGAAACATTGACGATATTTTGTTGGTATTCAAAATTACTAATTATATGACCCAATAGCGACATACGCTTTTAAAATCTTAAACCATACTTTACTAAAGGATGAGTCATAAGACACCTCTCGCCGGCCCGACTTTAGTAATAATGTGGATTAATTGTCCTACCAACAGAACTAACATCTTGATACCTACTAGTAAGCATTATAATCTAATATACCTGTTTATCTGTCCTGAGTAGGACTCATTCTCATTAGTCTATATAATTAATAAGTTTACTAATAATTCTAATGCTAGTGTTAATTTATATAATTGATCTGGTTTAGTGCCGCTTAAAGTGCACTGAAGCACAGCAAATATCTGTATCTAAATTTACATTACATATTCTTTTGTTACCTTTTCTTAATACGCTATACTATATAATGTAATTGCTCATACCGAAGGAGCTGTTGGACTGTAGATTATTATAGTACTGGATAATATTTATTATACTATTTGTTATACTAATTTTGGTATTTATTTATTTTATTTGGGATTTACTATCGTTGGAGTGGACAAAGATTTGGAGAACTGCAGGATTCCACCATAGAGGTGCAGGAGGAGTTTTGTTCGGATGACGCACCTTGTACCCATTTTTTTTTGTATGTACCTACTCGTATCCACCTGGCGCGAGAACTGGTCAAGTACTTCTTGTCTTAACCATACCCGTATATATCTTCCATAGCGTTTCAGCATGTAGCATGTAGGTACTATTACTATATCTGTGTTTTTGTCAAAGTTTATATAAATATATGAAAATATGCAAAATACAAATTGAACGTAACAGATAGAGAAGGCAGTTTTCTAAGCCGTGCTGTATTATTATTTCCAAGATGTGAAGCGTCAAGGTAAATCAGAAAGCGTGTAAAATTCTTCTCTACCATGGTTTTTTCCTTATTCCCTACTGCTATATTTTTTTATATTTGTAAATTTTAAACTTTTACTTAACAAATCACGGTTATGTAAAGTTAGCAATCCCATTGTTGTAGGTCACTAAATGTTATTATTTAACTCGGGTGAGAAAATCTAGATCACGCCTTAAAAACAGGCATACTAGTAAAATTTTAATTCTACTGGTGAATAATAGTATATTATTCTTGAAGGAAAGAAAGGGAAGTGGAGAAAGGGTAATGCGAAGAATGTGTAGACAAAAACAAACCGGTGGCGGCCATATTGGTGTACGCAAAACATTGGTCCAGTTCGTTTCATCAGTAATTAGACCCCCGCAATATAGCTGTCATTTAAATTTATAACCAAATTGGCATAGTATCTTTTTCATATAAAAATAAAAAAAGTGAAAAATTTATTTGAATAAATTTGTTATTAATAAAGTCGATATCGCCTTTTTTATTGATTATTTATTACATCTGACAAGCAACCAATGCTACTTTCCTTATCGGACCAATCAGAGCGTTTTTACACTGAATATTTTCTAGTTCGATTTTATTCAGGGATTAAATGTTTGTTTACCTTTTTGACAGTCTGTAATAAAATAAAATAAAAATGTACAATGTTTTGTTGAATATTTGTAGTGAACATAATACTTTATGTAAAATAATAACATAGAAACATAACTTATTAAATTAAAAAAACTGATTTAGTAAACAATCTTAACATATACCCCTCGACCTGAATTTTTTGGTTAAAACTACATCAGCTTTTTTTTTAATTTGTTTTTTAGCAAATATTCTCGACTTAATAATTCACCAAATTTGAATTACTAAGTCTCAAATATTTTCTAAACAAATTAAAAAAAAGCTGCTGTAGTTTTAGCCGGCAAAATTAATAGGTCTTGGGATATAACCTAGGATTAATTATTGCTCAATTAAAAATCGCAGAATTATAAACATTTAAAAGAAATTATACATAAATTAATTAGTCTCATATGTATCTATCCACTCACCGTGTAGGTGGTCTGGTGACAAAAATATATTTAAAGTAATGTCACTGACATCAAGCACTCGTTCTTTTTCCCAGTAATCTAAAATAACTTTATTAGTGTGGTTTGTATATGCAACAAAAGTTACAACTGTTACCACTTTCAGGTTCGTGGTAAGATCCAATACTTCTTTGCTTCCAACTTTCCAGGTTTTGGACTTACCTTTTGTACTAGTTTTCTTACCGGGCTAGCTCAGGGTAATAGGATTAATTTGGGAAAGGTTTTAGAAAAAACTCTCCTTTTACTAAGTTTAAGTTTATAATCATAATCTTTTATTCATCAATTAATTTGGAAAAATAATTTACTATCTGAGTATAAGCTTAGCAGTTATTTGATACTTCAGCAGGTTTGAAGAGGTTACTCACGTACAAATAGAATCGCTTTAAAACAAATTACGTATTTTTACTCTTCTTTTACAGTTCGTTGTAAATTTGACAAGAAATTCAAACTTTCTGTTTTAATTTTATACGTTTATTACATTTACTTCCGAATTAAACAACTGCTTTATAGCTAATCGATAAACAGAAACTTAATCCCCCACTAAACATAAAAACTTTACTGACCAGTTTGTTATCACTAGCAATATGTGAAACCACAAAAAAACAAACAATCCTACAGAAAAATAGAATTCTACTTAATATATATAAAATGCAATTTATTTATTTATATCCATAAAAATGAATATCCACAATATCATTTCTTTTCACTGTTAATTCAGATTACATAATAAATAAAATCAAAAACACAGTACCTGTTGCTGTTCATCAAGGCTAAATACACCCTAAGTTCGTGCACCAAGTCAGCGATCTCCTGTCGACGATGTTAATAGCGATCGACTCCTTCTCCATCGGATTAACGCAGTTTGTCATTCACAAGTAGATATGAAATTCACATATAAACTCCCAACAACTTTATACAAAGCGTCTCATTAACAATACATAAGGAATTGTTTCCTTTTTCTCTACAACCACATTAGCGATTAACGACTAGAGCGGTGTTATAACGACGTAAGTTACTTGCTATCAACGACGAAAGCAAAATTAATGTTTATTCCTAATATTGTTGTTGAGGTATCTCATTTGTGCAATTACAGGTGAGCACTTTACTGGAATTGTTTTAGCAGCACTCTACTTCGCTACTAATCTACCTTCACTAAGTAGATAAATTCTTGGTATCACACTAAAGTTCACTAACTTCCTTATTATTAAATTTGATCCCTAATTTCATAGGATTTTCTTTAACAAAAGGAAATTTTGTTAATTTCCGCTTTATTAAACAAATTTGGTCCGGAGTCGCATAAGACCTTTCTTTACAAGTCGCATAAGACCTTTCTTTACAAGTATATAACTTCGACTAACTTATTATTACAAACATTCGTTCAACTCACGGTCAAATATAGACGCTTATCATACAAAATGTGCAACGGTCTCTAGATAACGTCCAACTTACAATGTAATTCCCTTTATATGTTTCACAGTCACCTCCTTTAGTTTAAAATAAACCTACACAACCTGTACAATAACATTTCAACTTATATTACTTTTATTTTCTTTTAAGGCCAGAGTAAAAAAATTAAAGTTTTTTTTCTTGATTTGTAACAAATAACGGCCGTTACAGTACCCCCTCCTGTTTTTGAGCCATTGAAAACAACATACTGAGTGTTTGTAATATTCAGAAATCCTATAACAGGATCAAAATTATACACAAGGCACCTTAGTGAAAGAACATTTTCCTCAAAAAAATAGTTAATCGCAATGAGTTTGGATGAGTTAAACAGAGGTAGCTGCCTGTACCTTTACGGTACTATTAGTTTGTTCTGGTAAGCTATATCCTTTCAAATTTACTACATTATGTACGCCTCTGTTTGCTTCCCGGTTTGGATATTTTAAAAGATAAGCATTTGTTCCCATTTCACTTACTACTTGGTATGATCCTTCGTACAACAAAAAGAATTTCTTTATTTCGTGGCTAAGTGATGATGATTGGTGATGTGTTTTAAGTAGCACCAAGCCTCCTGGATAATATTTCATAGGCTCCTTCACTTGATCATCATGTTTCCTTTTCCGTTATTGGGCTCGGCTTCTGAGTCTCTCTTTGGCAAATATTATTTTCGTTTCTACATCCGGATCGGTGCGTACTGGAAATTCTCAATTATATAATTAAATCTGCGGGCTTTTAACAACTCTGTAGGTGTTAAGCCAGTACACTGATGTCATTTTAACTTGTATATCATTGTTCTTTAACTCCTCCTGCCATCTCTTGGCGGTAAACTGACTTCCATGATCCGACAATATTATTTTTGGTTGGCCTACATTGTGTATAAAATCAGTCACGACTTTTTTTAATAAAGTTCTCGTATTCGCCTTTTTTATCGGGTAAAGGTTTACATATTTTGTGAAGATATCTAAGATCACAAATATGTGCTCCACACTTCCATCTCCTCTCGGTGGAAATTTTGCATAAGCGCTTCTTGTTTTCTATTTGTGACTTTGGCTTTTGACAGATGTCACATGATGATACAATTTTCCTTACTTTTTTGCCTAGATTCGAAATGTAACAGTTTTCCTTTATTGCTGATACTATCTTGTATGTTCCAAAATGACCTAGCATTTCATGGTAAATTCTTATCACTTCTTTTACTATTTTAGACGGAATACATATGGTCCACCAGTCTTCAGATCTACTTCCACTTCTAAAAAGTAATCCTCCCTGAATTCTAAAATTTCTTCCTAATTTGTTACTTTTGTTCATGTTATTTTCCTCCATTTCTTTTCTTATCCAACTTAAATCTCTATCTCGATTTTGTTTATTTTCCAAATTTCCCAATAATTTTTTAATTTCTTTTCTTTTTCCTTTTTTTAATGCTCCTATTGTTAATCTATTGTTGATCCGGTTTCCCTTTCCATATCTCAACAAAAAATCAGCAATTTTATTCTCACCTCCCTTGCAGTACTTGATTTGTAAATTAAATTCTTGGATTAGTAACACCCATCGTTATAATTTTGAACTGAGGTGTTTGCGTGTAAATAAGAATGATAATGCCTTGTGGTCTGTATACAAAACTATTGGATAACCCAAAATGAGGTTTCTAAACTTATTGCACGCGAAGACTACAGCCAGCAATTCTAGTTCCGTTATTGTGTATCTCATTTCCACATCCTTCAGACTTCTACTGGCAAAGGCAATATTTAATATTTCTTCATTTCTCTTCTTGAAAAAGGTGAGCTCCTACAGCATTTATTGACGCATCCGTCTATATCAAGAACGTTTTGTAAAATCTGGGAATTTCAGAATCATATCTTTACTAAACCCATTCGGTAAATGCACTTTGATGCCGATCCTCCTCTATATCCAGGGTGCGTTTTTCTTCAGTAATTTTTTATACTCTTTAGTCGCGCTGGATCCATGGTAATCCCTTGATCTTGCTTTATAATGTGTCCGAAAAACTTTACTTCTGATTGTAGAAATTTTGACTTCTTAAAGTTTACAATCATGTTGGCTTGCTTCAATTTTGAAAATATTGCTCTTAATTGTCCGTAATGTTCATTTAATGTTCTTGATGTTATAAGTATGCCGTGGAAGTATATTGTGTCAAAAGGCAACACCTCTGAACCTAGAAGAAATCTAAGCATCTGTTGAATAAAGCCATAGAAACATTTAAACAGAATGGCAAGACCTTAATAAAATGGTAACTGCGTCCATTCGCTTCACATCCTCTGCATTTCTCGTTCTACAGTTTCCCGTTTCGAAAATGGGATTGGGTAGCTCTTTTATATAAATGTAGTCGGGTTCTTTATTTTCAATTCAGCTGTAAAATTGTGAACCAGTCCCGGGCTACTTGAAAACACTCCTTCAAGTTCTTCAAATAATTTTTCCAGCATTTCTGTTTCTTCGGGTTCTGAACCTCATTACACACTTTCATATTTCTTAATTTGTACATCCGAGAATCGTTTTCGTTGAACCTGACATAATAGTCGGTATCTTCATGAACAAACTTCATTTTCTTCTCCTTTACGTCAATGGTGGCTTTCTTTTCGTACATCCAATCTAATCCAAGAATAATGGTTGGATTAATTCCCTTGATTGTATAAAAACCATAGTCATGGTCGCTCTCTCCCACTTGAATTGTCAACAGGACGTGTTAGGTTACTTTGGATATTCTTCCATTCACTCCTTGTATGCTTAACCCTTTGGTGGGTAAAATAATTACATTTCTTGGTTAAATTTCCTTATATAGCTCTTCCGACATGAGGGTTATTTGACTCCCTGTGCCTACTAAAAAATGTTGCGTCACCCCCTCCAGTTTTTCTAAAACTATCGGTTGATAGGTACATACTCCTTCCATATTATCTATAACTTCTTCTATTTGTGACTCTTCATTCTTACATGTCGTTTCTTCTTTAGGTGGTAAATAGTTTTCTTCAGATTTTTGAGTTGCTTTGCATTGGTTATAAAATATTTTGACAGAATTAATTAAATACTATTGCTTCTGATGTTGTTGCTGAACAAGTGGAGGTCCTTGTCTGGTCCAATTTAGTTTCCCTGATTTTCAACTCTAGGCTGATCTTCTTCAGCCTCTTTATGATTTCTACGGTCCTCATATCTGTTGAGTGGTCCATAATATCCTCTGACCCATCTACAATTCACTGGATTAGCATTTCGTCTGTTATTTTGCCCCCATTTCTCACCTCATATGGTCTTGATGTATTTAGTTGATGCCTAATTTTATTTTTTTTCTCCGTTGACCAAAACTTCCAAAAATCCTTTCGTAAATTCTCTGAAATCTTTCCATTGCCTTTGGTGTAGGTCAGTCCACGCTTTAGCGCATCCGTCTAAATAGTCTTCCATTACATTCATTTTTTGTTTTTCCTGTAGATGCATATTCATCCAGTAATTCACCAGGGATTTAAAAAAGTTCACGGCGTGCATAGTTCTCGAACTATCAAACTTCTTTGGCTTCTGTACCCCTAAGCCTTCAGTTTTATAAATAACCGTGCTTGCATTAGGGTTGTTAATGGTTTTCTCTTCCTTGATTCTTTATTTGATTGTTTCGATCTCTTCCATATTTCTTTCTACTTTGTTGTCCAAAAAGTTCATATTCTACACGACACCTCTTTCGTGTTCAATAATTTTCTGGTCCATTTTCTGAAATTCATAATCAACATGTTGTCTCCAATCTACTTTTCTTGATAGATGCCCCTTTCTGCGGCGTATTTCTTTTCGTAGTTGCTCCATATTTCTTTCGAGACTTTTGACAATTTGTTCACATTGTTTTTCGAATCTTATTTCTTGTCTCCTTAATCCTAATTTCATCTATTCTTGTCCCTTGTTGGTATTCTTGACGTCGGTTTGAATTGCTTGTATTAATATCACCAACATTGACATGTCCATTTTTTGCGTTTGTGATTCAGAAGTTTCTATGATTCCTTGATTTCTTCACTGAAAATTACTTCTTCGCTATCTTGTACATTCACCATTTTGTTCGTGTGCATTATTCGAGCCAACTTCTTGAAACCGGATCGTAATTCCATAAAATAATTATTTAATATCTGTTGGATGCTGCTTTCTTTCAGTTTTTTTTACGCCGCTGGTTGATTTCAATTCACTGTAATGCGCATGAGATTCTCGTTTTACAGGGTGCTAATTTGCCCCTCGCGTTACGGCGCTATATTGCAACGGAAGTTACAATTGTTACCCCTTTCAAGTTCATCCAATACTTCTTTGTTTCCAATTTTCCAGGTAGTACGCTTGGGCTTACCATTCGTACTATTTTTCTTACGAGGCTAGCTCGGGGTAATAGGGTTGATTTCAGAAAGGTTTTATAAAAAACTCTCATTTTAGCAAATTTAAGTTTATAATTATAATTTTTTAATCATCAATTAATTTGGAAAAATTATTTATTATCTGAGTGTAAGCTTATCGGTTATTTGATACCTCAGCAGGTTTGAAGAGGTTACTCACGTTGAAATAGAATGGTTTTAAAACAAATTACGTATTTTTACTATTCTTACAGTAAGTTATAAATTTTACAAGAAATTCAAACTTTCAGTTTTAATTTTATACGTTTACTACATTTACTTCCGAATTAAACAAACGTTTTATAGTTAATCAGTAAACAAAAACTTAATCCTCCACTAAACATAAAAACTTTACTGGCCAGTTTGTTATCTCTAGCAAAATACAATTCTACTTGATATAATATAAAATGCAATTTATATCCATAAAATTAATATCCACAATATCGTTTCTTTTCACTGTTAATTCAGATTACACAAATAAAAAATCAAAAACACAGCACCTGTTGCTGTTCATCAAACTAAATACACCCTAAGTTCGTGCACCAAGTCAGCGATCTCCTGTCGACGATATTAATAGCGTTCGGCTCCTTCTCCGTCGGATTAACGCAGTTTTTCATTCACGGGTAGATAAGAAATTCACATATAAACTCACAACAACTTTATACAAAGCGTCTCATTAACAATACATAAGGAATTGTTTCCTTTTCTTCACAACCATATTAGCGGTTAACGACTAGAGCGGTGTTATAACGATGTAAGTCACTTGATATCAACGACGAAAGCAAAATTAATGTTTATTACCAATATTGTTATTGAGGTATCTCTTTTATTTATGGAATTACAGGTCAGCACTTCACTGTAATTGTTTTAGCAGCACTCTACTTCGCTACTAATCTACCTTCACTAAGTAGATAAATTCTTGGTATCACACTAAAGTTCACTAACTTCCTTATTATTAAATTTGATCCCTAATTTCATAGGATTTTCTTTATTAAACAAATTTGGTCCGGAGTCGCATAAGACCTTTCTTTACAAGTATATAACTTCGACTAACTTATTATTACAAACATTCGTTCAGTGAGTTTGCAATGTGCCATTCATTACTCTGACGTTTTATTTCTGGGTCGTAGTGAAATATCCAAGATTTGTCAGCGGTATCTCTGTCGATTCGCCCCAAAAGATCTCGGCAACCTTCCATTTTCTTATCTTTTTGTTCAACAGTGAGGTTTTTGGAACCAATTTTGCACAAACTTTTTCATTTGCAAAACTTGATAGACTGTGGTATGGTTCAGCTGTTCTACAATCATTCTAGCAGTTAATCATCGGTCATGACGCATTACGATTTTCTCAATATTTTCATCACTTCTTGACGTTATTGGGCTTCTGGAGCGAGGTCATCCTGAACTGATTCTCGTCCATCTGAAAATGCTTTATACCATCCAAAAACTTGTGCTCGTGACAAATCCTCATCTCCATATGCTTTCTTCAATTTGTTAAACGTTTCAGTGGCATTTTCACCGAGTTTAACACAAAATTTGATCGCACAACGTTGCTCGTAATCTATTTCACTCATTTTTGAACACACAACAAAAACTTGTTTTACAAAAAGTTTACTTACATGTCACTTGACAGCAATAGACTGAATGCTCACTGTTTTATCAGCTGTTCAGCTAAACATATGTCTACTTGTCAGAGTTACAATGTTGCCAGATTGCCAGTAAAAATATCAGTCTCATTACTTTATTTACAGACGTTGTATTTTCTACAATGTGTTTAATGGATCTCGCATTGAAGATCTATTAAAAAAACCGATTTCGTTGGAGAAGAGTGCAGTTATATTGTTATAATGGGAATACACTAAATTTTATGATTTTATTGAATTGGACGCCATTATGTATCCGCTATATTGAAAATCCTTATAGATAAAGTTTTTTAGTTTTTTTTTTGCAAAATCAAGGTCTAAACTATGCAAGGATTTTGTTTTAACTCTTATAGAAGATTCACAGCAGGGTCATTCACTTTTTTTTCAACAGGATTGCAGAATAGTGGTAGAGAAAGAAACATTGTTTACTATGGCCTTCGCTTATGCAATTGTGTGCTATATTTTCCATTTGATTATTCATTTACTCATCTATCGTTTCCCGCAAAAAATCAAAATGCATGAAATGAAAATTGCCAAATATTATGTCATCGCGCAGGTTTATACCTATTAAGGTTAAAATTAATTAGATGTTCTTTATCATTTCTAAACTACTCTACAATTTAAAATTTTTCATTGAATGTTCCCGAAGTTTGCAATGTGTCTCAAAGTATTATTTCACACGCTCGAATAAACGGTCTCAGCTTCTCTGTTTTCCGATGTCTGGTTTGGTTTTCTACTAAAAAGGTTAATGCCACAAGTTTCTATAACATTGTTTCGAATTCAAAATAACAAAAACATAAAGTGTGTCGTTTTAAAACAATATCCTTAATTTTCTTCGTATACCGATACTTTTAAAATTTTCCTCTGTCTACTTCCATTTTTAGTGTTAATTGGGCCATCATTGTTCAATCCCAAAGCTTTTAAGGTCTATGGCCTATTATGGTCTATTAGCCTTTGAATAGCGATACTTCAAGAAATTCAAAAGTTCCCACTCGTTTCAAAGTGGCGGGTTTTTGTACTATACATACCCACATCTAAGTTCAGGGAGATAGGATTTGTTGCTTCATTACATTTCTATCCTTCTAGATATTATACATAAAGGGAGAGAAACGCATTATTTTTCCCGAGGTGCAATTTCCACCCCGCGGGCGAAGCAGTAAGGGAAAAATGGCATTTAGCTCCAGGGGTGTATATACTATTTTTTTGCATTCGCGTATACGTTTACCTAGCTTTTAGCAGATTTAAGAGTGTTTGCCAATAATTTTAAATAATCATGTTAGTATAAAATAAAATATGTGTCATGGCAACGAGTTTAACTTTTTGATTGATAATAAATTCTTATAAACGTGAGGGAGTTCTTATTATCATTATTTATAGGGAATAAAAGGAAGAAAACGCTATTTTAGTCCCAATTTTGTGGTCACATCTTGCGGATGCATAAATTAAACATACCTTTCATATTTAATAAGTGCTATCTTTGCTGTTGATTAGAAAACTTCATTATTAATTGCAATAATACTAAATTCGCATTTATAAGTATATTTAATTTTTACTAGTATTTGATGCCACTGCTAGTTACAATAGAGATCTAAAAATTAAAGTATAAAAATACACTAATACGTAAAATGGACCAGTGTAACGCGAGCTTTAAAATCTTGAACTTATTTGAGATGCACCTATGGTTTCCCATATTACCTAATCATTACTTTTAAATTGGTGCTACTGCATTAAAAATGTACTTGTTCTAAAAAAAACTAAGCTTTTTAAAAGATTTATGAGTTTGTTATTTACATAAAATATAAAATAATTATCTAAAAATTTTGCGCGGCCTTTACATAATCTATAAATTTATACCTTAACCAATAGACATGGAAATTAAAGACACATTGTTAAGTTGGCAATAATTCCGTTCCACGCCTGTTTTCAAGTTTCTGAGGTATATTGCTGCAGAATTTTCTTATACAAATGGTTAAGGTTGCTACGTGTCAGTTGTTGCATAGTGACTTTACATTAAAAGCACTTCTTTACGTGTGGAATTTTGTTTTACATATTTTATTTTTCAGATTGAAGTTTATATTGAAACCCATCTGACTCTCTGGAAGCTTGTCATATTTTGACATCTTTATTAGTTTCCTGTAACAGCATCAGTTGTGTATAAAGCTCGTCTAAAATCTTGAAATGCTTTTAGTTGAGAAATATAAAGTATCCCATTAGTTGAGCATTGTTTTTAATGTTTAATAAAATTATTATATTTTGTACCTCAGTTTTGAATTATAAACATCATGTTTAATTTAGTCATCTTCAAATTAAAGATATGTTTTTAAATTGTATAGTATTATATCTTTTATATCTTTTCTTATTTTGCCGAAACTCATATTTCTTGGCTTGTCGTTGTCTTATAAACTATTCAACAACCCTCGTTTTACAATTTCAGAAAAATGTAGGTTACGAACGTGAACCTTTTACCGTACCTTAATCAAGTACGGGAAAATTATGCTTTCATTATTCATATCTGACTTACCACTATTCCGGTTTAAGAAGCTAAAACAAATCTGTGTATATTTTGAATCTTGTATATGTTATACATGTTTACCAAAATAATGAAAGGTTAATAATAAGAAACAGTAAAGCAAAATCCTCATAAATCTTGTTAGTTTGGGTTGATATACACAATAGAATAGTATATTAAAACGTAAGTTGCAGAAGGCCAACTATTCTAACACGAGTTCAAGATTCTATTGAACGAGGACTTAGAAGGCCTTCTGCAACGAATGTTTTACACTATTTTCTCTGTTTCGGGATTATTTCATCTTATTTATTAATTACTGACGATTTAAAAAATCTGGTTGTAAGTTAATTAGGTTGGCAATAGTGACTTAATATTATAGTTTCCGTAGCAACTAATAAATAACTTTTATATTTAATTTTCTAATATAGTATATTAAAGCATAAGTTGCAACTATTTTAACACGAGTTCAAAATTCGAACCCGCGCCGCGAAGTGGGGTAGGTTCGAATAAGCGAGTGCTTCGAAGGCCTTCTGCATCGATGTTCTATACTATTTTCTCTGTTTCGGGCTTATTTCATCTTACTTATTAATTACTGAAGACTTCAAAAATCTGGTTATAAAATAATTAGGTTGGCAACAGTGCGTTAATTTGATAGATTTCGTAGAAACTAATAAACAAGTTTTATATTTAATTTTCTATTAACGTATATAACATAAACTCTTGAAAAAAGAATTAGTTCATTCCAACATCAAAACGAATGCGTAAATTGTGCATTCTAATCCCGAAAGATAGAAATACTTTTTAAATATACTCGATAAAAATGCAATAGTGAAGTAACACGTCAAAATTATACTACATATACAGGTATGGAAAAACATTATTGCGGGTCTGACCTATAATAAGCTATAAAGAAACCCAATAAGCATTGTATGAGTGTGAGAGAGACCTTACCGATGTTGCCACTTGTACCTATGTGCATGTAGGCGCAAAATATGAACTACTTCTCCTTCAATCTAGCTTCAACATTTCTAAGGAAACCAAAGCAATTAAGATGATGTTGAAAACTCGCGTGTTCTTTGAAACTATTAAGTAAATAATTATAAGTTTTTGTTATGAACTTTATACTTAAACATTAAATGATAATACCTCAAACATAGAAGTTTATTGTAGTTGCGAATTTATGACATGGTTCGATTACTACTCGTAAGAAGAACCAAGAAGAAACTTACGAGAGCTACAAACAAGAACGTTAACATTTACATTGATAGTATAACTTAAGTTTAAGGTTACTCTTTAGCATTATAATTGTTATTGAAAAACCACCTATTTTTAAAAATGAACGGAACACACTTTTTTCAGAACTTTATAAGATTTTCGAAAAGACCTCCACCTTGCGCAAGGCAGTAACCCAATCTATGATAAAATTCAGTTCGGGTGTTTTCTAACATCTCTTGGGTGATGCCGTTTAAAGAGTCTGTAATTTTGACACGAGGTTCGTCCAAATTGTTAGAACATTCATGCCTGTACCCATTAATTTGCTGGGATACGTATCCCCAAACAAAAAAGTCGTTCGGCGCGATATCAGGTGAGCGAGGAGGATATTTAATAGTACCTTTTCCACTAATAATACGGTTAGGGAACGTAGTTTCCAAAAATTGTTGAACTCTTATTGCAGTATGAGCAGGACAGCCGTCTTCTTGATACCAAATGTCATCAAAATTTATATCGATGCGTTGAGTAGCTAGAACTATCTGGTTTCTCAACAGTGCTAAATATTTGTCCGCATTCAAGTTTCCGTTGATAAAAAATGGACCAATTATGGAATTGCCTAAAATTCCTGCCCACACATTCATTTTTGGGGTATTGTGTCCAGTAAGGAATACTAATTTGTTTGTTTTCCGAGAGTAACCAACAGCGACAGACGGATTGTCATGGCCATGTAAGTTAAAAGAACACTCGTCGGTAAACAAAATATGTTCAATAAATCTTTCGTTTTCATTAGCCCGATTAATCATATCTTCACAAAATTCCATACGCGTTTGATGATCTGTAAAATGTCTTTTGTAGTTTGCAACTTATAGCAACGGTATTTATTCCTTTTCAAGATATTGCGAACTGTTCTTGGTTTAATTCTTCAGCAATTTTTGTACTATTGCACGGGAAATTAGTTTCTGATAAACTACACACTGCAATTTCTTGGAGCTCGTGCTCTTCGTTTAAGTTACGACCAGGATGTTGACCATCATTACCATCAATGCTACTGCATTTTCTACTATTATTTAAACATCCACATCTTTTAAATTTACAAACAGTACGCATAATCGTACTTTCTGATGCAATTGGCCTGTTTTCAAAGGAAAAAGCAAACCTGGCCATTATTTCTTGTGCAGTCCTGTCTGAATAGTACCACTTAATAATCTGTATTTGTTCTGCAGTGGAATATATAAGTATTGTGTTGGACTTGCAAAACACTGATGTTCAATTCTCGTTGACAGTAGCAATTAAATGTGTCATTGATACTAGCCTAATCAAAAGACGCATGTATGGCATCAGCACTTTTAGTTTGTTGTGTATTCTATCTCACTTAGCGCCTGAACTGATTGTACTGTCTTTGTTTTACTTATTAAGTCAGACCCGCAATAATATTTTTCCATACCTGTATATTTTTTATTTTAGCTTTTGTGTAAAATTAAGTTTATGTCCGATTACACAAACTTTCATAAAAACGTTGTGGGTTAATCATATGATTAAGAATTACAGATTGGTTTAATTTGATGTCTCCTGACAATAGGTTGAGTAATGATATCTCTTAATCGTCTATTTAAGTTAACATTTAATCAACCTTTAACATACTTCCATATTAATTTTTAGGAAATATTACTCACACATGGTCCTATTTTTTCAATTGCGGTCAGATAATGTATTTCTGCTTTATCAATAAAACGCTATTCAAAAATTTAATCTGGAGAGCATATAAGTCTCTTATGCTTGGGTCCATATTGCGCTCGCAGAGAATACGGTCACGCTATATATTTTGAGATACATGAAAACTACAAGTCCGAAAATGATTTTATTTATATTCAAAATAATCACCTCCTGCTTCAATGCACTTTTGTAATCGAAGCTTCCACAATGCAAAGGCTTGAATGCAGTCATCTTTTGGAATCACACATGGCCAAATCGGGGGATAGGGTGGATGTGCAATGACTCTTACATTATTTTCACATAAAAATTCAACTGTATGTTGTGCACTGTGGGATTAACCCGCGAATGTTGACTGACAAGAACTGCAGGTAAATATTTTGGAGTATACCAGTTTGCTGTGACTGCGTTGATTTTTCAGCTTGATTGCTTTTACTAATCCTGTACTACGAAAGAAAAACTGCGAGAGCCCATTGCTTGTTGGCCATTGTTGGTATTCGTGCGTCTTTATGGACCCATACACGGCTCTCTTGGCGGGTAGGGATATAGTAAAATGGGATGTAAGTTTCATCACCTATGTCCACCATTATTTAACATTTCTAGTGTTTCCCGAGCGACTCTTACTCGCTCTGCCTTTTGCAAACCGTTAAGCCGGGTACTCACAGGCGAACTGTAACTGTAACTGCAACGGTTACTGCAATCAACATTCTTCAGTGTGGGCGCGTTAATCAACAAGTTCGCGAGCCTACTTCGAACTGATCGCAGTTAACCGCCATTTGTCGGTTTTACTGCGAACACAAAGAGGCTCTCAGTTGGTTCGAACATCGAAGGAAATAGCCGAGTGGAGCGAAGAAAAAGTTCTCGCTTTAAATGAGGATTGTAAAAATATGCCAATAATATGGGACCCAAAAGATAAAGAATATTACAAAAAAACATTTAAAAGCAGATGCTTGAGCACAAATAGGTGTAGAAATGGCCACAACTGGGTACATCTGCAAAAAAATGATTACTATCTTGGCGTCATGGGCAAGAGAAAGCGAAAGAAAAGAAAAGCCTCGGAACTGGTAATTTAATTATAATTTTATTATTATGCAAAATGAATAAAATAAATAAAAAATCGTAAGAAAACAATTTAGATCATTCTGACATTCTACATTCAAGTTGAGTGAAAAACCGATTGTAAGTTTTGATCCAAACACAGACAAATTATGATCCAAATAAAAATCGTGTTTTCTGTTTTTATTTTCTTAAATACAAAATAAAATACGTATTCTAATTTATTTAATTTGTTTTGATAAGAAGAAAAACGAGTGCGTTAAAGTAAAGTAAGTAAACTATTTTTTTTACAGGAAGGGACGAAGTATACGAAAGCAAGTGGTTTGCTTACAGTGCTTTCGATTTTTTAAAACATCGAGATGTACCACACAAAGGTATTTATTGTTTTTAATTTTTTTTTACGCATATCTGTCTTGCCATGATAATTTTCCTTCATTTATAAAGTAGTTTGATAACTCTTCTCTCCAGTTTCCCAGAATTAACTCCCCAGTTACACTGTTTTCAGTATCCGTAGATCCAGATGGTGTATAAAAATTTTTTGAGGTGCACGTCATTATGCAAATGTACCGCAACCATTGAAATAACTTGTGCCTTTTCTGGTTGTAGTAGCATAGGCTTTCTAAATACTCTAAATACCGAAGAAAGTATCCCAAATGCATTTTCCACTACCCTACGTGCTCTTGATAGGCGGTAGTTGAAAATTCTTTCTTTAGACCCTTTTGGGGGAATTCTTTCGTTATGGTTTAATAAAATTTTCTTTTTCTTTCCACAATTTCATCAATTCTTCTGGATTGGTCGGCAACTGAAAAAGAAAAGTAAATTTTACGTATATTTTTTAGGATATAAATAATGAAGCTGGCAAATTAGATCAAAACTCAGTAGATGAGAACACAGAAGGAAGCACAACACCAGAACCATCACATAAAAGTCGAAATACTGCAAAGGTACTAGAGATGTTATAAAAATATTAGAATCAACTGATTCAATACTTTCAAATCTTTGTTTGTAGTTTGTACCACTACCGCTACCATCCGCTCCCCATGTGTAAATTGATATTAAAGTCATAAGAAAAATCAGGAGCAGTTAAAATAACTTCTTTCTGAACTTCTTCGATTCTAACAATGAATGCAAATATATTTCTGCTGATATTTCCGTGATCTCGATAGAATTTGGAGAAGGATAACACTTCTTCTTGGCTTCGATAATCTGGTGGTAACTTGGATATAATAGTTTAAATTCTTTCTTTTTGCTGACTTGTGAGTTTAAGAGCAACGAATAATACTTTAGCCTCATAAGCTATATAGGGAACATTAATATCATTTTTAGCCATTAATCATTTCAAACGACTTGCCTTGTTGGGTGAATACGTTATTATACGTAAAACAAATGCTGCATCCCTTTTACCATTGGAATGAAGTTCATTTCTGTGACCAAGGACCAAGGTGCTCAATTCACTTAACTCCTTAACTCTTCGTTTTTGTGTACGATTGGCTGCTTCTAAAAATGGTTTTTTTTTTGGCGACCAAGACTTTTGAATTTAGACCTTCGAGAAAGTTTTCCTTTATTACAATAGGGCAAATTCAGTAATATCTTCACTTCCAATACGGCTTACTATATATTGAGTCAAATAAGCTTGCGAGTCAGTAAGGGTTGGTTGAAACTTACCCCGTAGCCTTAATTTTTCAAAGAGATCGTTTCTGTTCATATTTATGCTTCTCTCTAAAAAAAATCGATAAATCGGAAACAGGCAAAAAAGGCACGAAAACTGTGTGTTTCTATAAAGTACGAAAGTTAGCAAACTGAATAAAATCTGAAAGAATCGGTAACAATAGGCAATTTAAGAACGCGAACTTTTCGCGTAAAAACATTCTTATAATAAACTAAAAAAATTGTGCGAAGAAAATCATACACTAATAAATGAACGAAAAAAGTTACTTTACAACCCAATAAATAAATAAAAATGAGTGCTTCAAGGTCTTATGAAACACGCTTTTTATGCTATTTTTTGTAATTTGCCTTGTTTGTGCTGTTTTTAAATAATTTTTTTACTTTAGTTGATTTAGGGATTTTTGTGCAGGTTGGTAATGTCTTAATTTTAAAAGTGCAAATTTGATCTAGCCGCTTTTTGTTTTATCCAAATTCTGTCACAAAACACGAAACGTGAAATTGCCAAAAATACGGCCGTGAATTTACTCACATCAAAGTTTTCCACTGGGCGCATCCTGTTTTTGACACATCTTGTAAGAGTGACAAGGATGACATAAGTCCAGATCAAAGTTTGCTAACCTAAAAATTTACATAAACTATTCTGTGAATTAATGACTATAACAACATTGGAGATGATGGCGTCTCGTTTTTTAATAGGTCTATTAGTAGTATCAAAATGGAAGCAAATTACAAAAAAATTGTTTTGAACGCAACAAAGGTAATGGAATTTAAGTTAAACCTTATGTTTGGAAATCCCAAACTGTACCAGTAAAACATACACATGTGGACAGACCTTACTTTGATCAAAAAACTTTATTGAATATAGCTAATGTAATTTTATATTAAAAATTTGTTATAAATAAGAAAAGTTGTCGTGATAAAGGACGGATGTTGAAGATCTAGTTAGATCGGCATTTTGATTGTTGCCATATTTGTAGTGTGATTCTCGTGGTCTGTCTTACTAAACGTGTTTATTTGTTTTGGTAAAAAAAGTACTTAGAATTAAGTTTTCGTCATTGTTCATTGTTTTTTTCGTTACAGTTCAGTGTTTCGTTTATTTTGAATTTATTGAACTGTATCGGTTGTTATTCATAGTGGGTTTTTTTGTTTACTATCAATTTGTTTTTACAATATGGGTTACTCAAATGCTACAGCATATATGGTGCTACGAACTTACTTTCAATGTCACTAAAATGAATTAATTGCTTCCAGAAGCTACGATATTACATACCCGAAATTGCGACAACAATCTGTAATTTCGACTGCGCACCATGAAAAATGTACAACCGATTCGTGCAAGAGAAAGGCTTCGTTCAGTTCGCAACGAGAACAATACAGTTAATTTTTTAACATCTGTTGAAATTAATCCCCATCTTAGCACGAGGGAAATTTAGAGTTCCAGAAATAGCCCAACGGACGGTTCTAAGGATTTTAAACATAAATAAGTTATTAAGTTACTATGCCAAAGAAAACCCACACTGAATGCATCTAGTAGATAGTTGACATAAGTAGTCCGTAAAAGTTTAGTGTGTCATTCTTGATGGATGGATTATCGGTCCAAAAATGTTTGATCATGCCCTGAATGCTGAAGTTTTTGTAAATTTTCTCACTGATACACTACCTGACCTGTTAGACGACGTTCCATTAGCCACTATTCGAAGCATGTGGTTTCAACTAGATAGGTCTAATGTCCATTACGCTGCTAGAACTAGAAAACACCTTACTTCCGAATTTCCTGACAAATTTTGTATCAAAAACCTCCGACTACCTGTGCAGATACGATAATTCAGCTAAAAAGCGCTATACTGCACTGCATTTATTTCCAGAGTTGAATTCGTGTCTGCTACATTGTCTACATTAGGTACAATGAACGAATATATTGCTAATCATGGTAGACATTTCGAACAATTCCATTGAAGGTATTAGAATTGTCTCCCATTGTCCGTTTAAATAAAATGTACCTTTATTATGTATTAAGATCGCGTAAATTAGTGTTTTTTTAAATTACAGGTTGATTAATGTAACGATACGTGTTCATTCATTACCAATGTGTAGCGAAATGTATGTAAGTAACAAGATAAAATAATAGTCAAAAGAATTATGGATGTGTGAATGCGGAAACTAACTCATGTCTCGAACTCAATGCAAAAAGAGATGCACATCTAACCAGATCTTTCAAATCCGTCCTTTATCACGCTTTGGTCTATTACCCGGTTTCCTTGAACGTTAGAAAGCTCAATTTGTTTGCATTATCTTTGTCTTTTCACCCTTTCAGCTGTCGTACTAAAACGATTGGGTGTTAACGATTCAGTTTTTAAGGAAATTGTAAAAATCTGCAAGTGTTTACTAAAATACCTCAGGAATTTTAGAAAACAATTTCAAAACCAATCTTGCATAATGTGTTTAAATCAGAATATTCCGGGCTTTATAAAGATGCCATACTTTTCGAAAACAAACCTGCCTAACTAACGGTAACTATCACTGTTTTTGACATTAAGGTTATATCTTCGTCCAGTATCTCACCATAATTTTTTTTTAATTAGTGCATCTATTCTGTGTAAATTAGACTGATTTTTAAATTACAAGCGTTAACTTATACAATATCCTTATTTGCTCATTTCTTCTAGAAAATCTTGTGTTCATGGTACCTCTACTATTTACGTTAGAACTTAACCTACATTATCCACACCCCTTTCTTCCCCACTCTCCTTATCTATCTTCTCCTTCTCCATGTTTCTTCTATCCAATCCGCTCCCCTTCCTTTTTCCTCTAGTATTTCTTCTACCGTTCTCTCCTATTCCTTTAACTGCCTGCATTACTTCAGCATGTGATTTATCGTCTCTATCTCTTCCCCACACAGCCTGCATCTTCTCTCTTCGTCTCTTCTCCAATATTTATTTCTTCTCTCTTTGTTTCCACATCGGAATCTGGCGATCATTTTCTTTCTCTCCCTCCTCCATCCCCCTTTTAAATATACCGGTATTCCTATTCCCTTAATGTTCCTATAGTTTACATTATATTTTTCTTCTTTCACCTTTCCTGCATTTGCACGTCCCTGTCCCTTCTGATTATGTCCTCTCTCACTCTCACTCCTTCCTTTCTTAACCTCTCCACTTCTTGCTTCGCCTACCCGTTTCATTCATAATAATCTTGTCTGCTTTCTTTTATTTCCTTCTAACATTTTTGTAGTATTTTACACTCCTTTCTTTCTCTCATTTCCTCCTCGTACTTTATTACTGTTTCCCGCATCCACCCTTATTTTTCTTCTTGCACTTCCTCTCTGATAATATATCCTGGTGTTTCTCTTTCCAGCCTCAGTGCCCACTTCCAGTATTTTTCTTGCAGTCCCTCCACCTCTTATACTCTCACCGCCCCCACACTTATGCCCCATACAACACCACACTTTTTATGAATTTATCAAATAATAGTTTACTTTTTTTAAGTCCATCCCAGTTACTCTTTCTCCCACGCTCCACACTTACCCTACTATTTTACTTCCTTTCCTCACTCGTTCTTTTATATGTTCCCCATTTATGTTGTCCTGTGTGATCGTGTATCCCAGGTATGTGAATTACTTCCCTCCATTTCCACTTCTCCCTTTTTCTTTTTTCTCCCCCTTTTCTCCACATCATTACCTTCGTTTTGTTTACATTTGCTTCCAGTTCCTTTCTTTTCAAGTATTCGTCCATCGTTTTTATCATCTCCTTCATTTCTTTTTCTTTGCTTCCACATTTTCATGTTCCGTACCACCACACCTCCCACTTGTTGTCACCTAAATTCCTTCCTTGTTACAAATTCCTCACTCAGTTGCTCATTCACTCTTGCCCTTTTTCTCGTTTCCTCCATACTTTCTATCAACCTTCCATTCATCTTTTTTTTCTCAAGTATTCCCACAGATTCTGCCTGTTCACCCTGTCAAATGCTGCCACTAGGTTAACGAGTACCGCCAGCATTTTCCCCCTGTTGTTTTGTTGTTCCCAATTTGCCATATGTTTCAGTATGTATATGTTGTCTATCGTTCTTCTTCCTTTCCTGAATCCTGCCGGTCTAGTAACAATTTCGTTTCCAACCTTAGCCTTTTCTCTAGTACATTCGCATATATTTTATAAGCCGTGTTTAGCAGTGTAATTTCTCTATAATTTCCCAGTTGTTTTTTTATCTCCTTTTTTATGTACTGGGCATATGTGTCCTATCCATCTCTCCATATTTTGTTTATTATCTCCATCCTTTTTCTACCTTTTCTCCTACATATACCCACTCCTCATCTTGAATCTCACCTTCTCCCGCCACCTTTCCTTTTCTCACTTTCTTTATTGCCTCCATTACTTCCTCTTCTTTTATCTCTTCTCCTTCTTCATACAAGTCCCTTCTTACTTTATCTTTCTACTCCTTTCTGTCTGCGAGCCCCCTCCAGTAGGTTCCTGAAATATCTCTCCTATTAGTTCATTTGTATTCCCGTCTGTATCCATCTTCTCTTTTCGTTCATATTTCCATGCGTTTTCTTCCGTTTATATGTTTTTTATCTGCCCTTTCTGTTTATTTGTTTTTCTTACTTTTTACTTTCGTATGTTTTCTTGTATTTATTTGTCACCTCTTGATACTCTTCTTTTTCTGCCTTCCCTTTTTTTCACAGTTTTAGTGTTCTTCTTCCCTTTCTTTTGGCTTCCTTGCATTCTCTCTCCCACCACCTCTTCCAACCCGTTTTCTCCCCCTTCCATGTTTTACACTTGACTTTTTCTGTTGCGTCCTCCATTCTATCTCTCTCATTTTTTACACACTTTCTTGTACTCCCTTACTTTTCAATATTGTTTTTTCCATTTTCTCTTTATACCTCTTTATGCTCTCTTCTGCTCATACTTTATTTTACCATCTCTTCTCTCTCTCTTTCTTCTATTATTAGTTCCAAGGGTCTGATGCGATACTCTCCCCCACCCTGAATGCCCTCACCTTTCCCACAGGTTCTGCATTCGTTATTACATAGTCTATTATTGATCCTCCCCTTCATTTTATGTATATGTACTCCCACATACCTCTTCCTTCTCCATTCCCATTCCTTATTTCCCATCCCCTTTCATTGCACACTTCCAGCAGTTCTTTTCCTTCTTTGTTTATAACTTTATCCTTTGTCTCTTCACCGTCCCTTTCTTTTCTTGTATTCCCCCTCTTTTCCTATTCTCGCGTTCATGTCCTTTCCTATTTTTAACATTTCCTCCCCCTTTCGTTTATCATCTCTTCTAAGATCTTCCTTGTCTTATAACTTCCTGCTATATATTGTCATTTTTTATTTTTACTTTTCCTCACTGTATATTCCTTTCTACAATTCCTCTTCTTTGTTTCACTTTCTCTTCTTCTTGTTTCAGCCATTTTCTTCTTATTCCCGTCACTATGCCCCCTTTTTCCCTTCCTTTTCTGTTTTTCCTTTCCGCGTACTGCACCCCTATGAGAATTCTCCTGAACTCTCACTTTCCCACCACTCTCGTTATTTTCCCCCCATCCATGTCTCTTACAATCCCACCACGTCGTGTTCCCCAATAAAATCCCAGAATTCTTAGTCTTTGTTCCTTATTCCCGCCACATTCCAGAATAGCCCGTTCTCCTCTTCCTGTATTACTTCCCTACTTTCCTTTCGTTCCATTTGTTGTCTCTTTCTTTTTCCTTTACTCCCCATCTGTCGTTTTTTGTCCTCTGATTATCCCTATTCTCCCCCCTATCTCTGTTTAACTCTCTCGTTCTCTGGTTTCATGCATATATTTCTCCATCTATCTCCATTTTTCTGTATCCTACCCACACTTCTCTTCCCTCCCCTTTTTTTCCACCGCTCTGTTCAGTATTTTTTTGTACTTTTCTTTCTTCCCTTGTTAGGTTGTTGTCTATGTACATTCTTGTGCCCCTTAGTTTTTTCTTCTCTTCCATCGCCTTCTGCTTCTCCTCCCAACTCTTCATTTCCGACACCCATCATCTTATTTTTCCTCTCTCTGTTTATCATTGTCACTTTTTCACTTCTACTTTCACATTTCATTTCTCCTCTATCATCACTTGCTCTTCCATCCCTTGATTACAATGTTGTTCTGCCTTTTTCTCCTCTCCTCAACGATCGCTTTTATTTCTAGTTTTCTATTCTCTTCATCAATTCTTCTTCTTCTTCTATTTTCCATTCCTTTTCTTTTTTCCCATTTCTTTGATCTCATTCCTTATTCTCTTCTATCTGAGACCTCATATCAGGAATTAATTCCTTTATTTCCTCCATTTCTTTCTTTTCCTTCCTCTTTCCGGTTTCTCTTATTTCTATTTTCCCACCTTTTCCTCCCTGTCTTTTTATATCTGGTGACCTTGTTACTTGCTTCCCTTTTCCAAATACTCTTTGTCTTTCTGCTACCTCTTCTTCCCACTGCGTTTTACTCATTCCCCTTTCCCTTGTCTCTATATGCTTTCTTTTATTATCCTCTCGAGTTTCTGGCGTCCCTGATCTTTCTCTAAAATGTCTCATTTTAGGGTCCGTTTTATCTATGTAAATAATATAATCTATAATGTTTCCTCTAATTTAACAATTGATTAATCGTGCTTTCTTGATTGTTTGACATATTATAGTGCTTTGTCCTTTAAAATTCACTTCATACATTATTTAATGTTAATCTACTCTTTTATTTAAAAATTATTATTAATTTTATTAAATACATAAATAAAATGTTTGCCTCGAGTAGGATTTGAACCTACGACATCTACGTTGCTAGACCAGAAATTCTTGGTTGTTTGACTGATATTATAATGCTTTGTCCTTTAAAAATTCACTTCACCCATTATTTAAAATATGTTAAACTACTCTTTTATTTATTTATTTAAATGTATTTAATCGGTAGACCGGAACTAATTACCTACTTATTATTATTAATAAAATTGTTATATCAAGTCAAATTTGGCTGCGATTTATATGGAAATCTTTTATTAATATAATATAGTAAACATGAGCACTATATCTAAAGGTTAGCCATAGCCCCAGAAATTAAAATGGTAATAAAACTGAACATCTACTCACTTTTTGTTCCATTTTTCCCGTATCACTATTCAATTAATCACACTTATTCCTCTCTTCAGGTAGCGCACCGTTCCGTAGACTGTAAGATTGAAACTTTTTAACACACAACTCCCAATACGCTGTAATAATGTAATTAATGTCAGAGCTGCCCAATACACTTCTACCTTCTTTAACGTCTAATACATGAAAATTAACTAATACCTTTCTATAAGAAAATTTCGAAACACTGTAAGTAATTAGAACCTGAAATTACCTAGTGTATTTTACATATGCGTGTTATTGTACAGAAAATTTCCTCATTAACGAACTATTAAGAGTTTTCCATATAAATCCGAGCGTCACAATTAAAAATTAAATATTTTTCCAGATGTACACTTAATGTGCTTTAACGGCATTAATAAAGTACGTTTATTTGTAAACCTGTTTCCGTCAAAATTTGATAGAGCTGAGATACTTGACTAGTCTAAATTCGGAGTTTTATTCAAATCAATTTAACAATATAGGGGCAACAAAATACTTTAGAATTATTAGAATATCTTAAATTATGTTGTTAAATAAGAACAAAGTTACACGAGGTGTGTGTGTTAAAGATACTTAAAAAACCTTACAGACAATATTTAGATATTATTGGATCGTTCTTCCATGAATTGACAGATTCTTTCGAACATGGAATGTGTATGCACACGATTCGTAAATTATATGTATTTTATGCTTATACATAACCGAGCTAGTTGAACCTGTGTTAACACAATCTCTTCGGCAGGCAATAGGTCTGCGTTACATCAACCTTGTATGAGGTTTTTCGGGGATTTTCCTCACACACATATAACGGCATGATCACTACGTTTACCTACATCATGTGCGACTATTTAGGCAAATGCTGGGGTAGTATCTTCTCCTCAGAACACTTCAGTCCTTCCAATCCTATCCTGACTGCACCCATCCTTAATCCCACCGTATATATATATATATATATATATATATATATATATATTTTTTGAGATGATTAAAAGTAGGCATAATAAAGGGGCTAGAGTTTATTGAGTTTGAATTTCTATATAGTAGGCAAGTTAGATAAATTTGTGGAAATATACAGTTCGTTTTCAATAAAAAAATAGTTACGAGTGCAAGATTATGGTTTTGATGTGACAAAACAGGGTTTGTGGGGTTTGCACATGATTGTTATTTTCATAAAAGCATTGAGCTATACCAGTAGCATGTGAGAAAGTTCAACATGATCAATATTAATGGGTGCGATTAGTTTCGTGTAACATATTTATGTAATTTCGCATTTTATTTAATGAATTGTAGCATTTTGAACACATATCAGATATTGATCACATCGAGTATGATAATTATAGTATGTAGAATGTAAAGTATTAGGTACAATGCATAAACTATTTAAAATATGAAAGAAAGGGTATGATACGAGCATAGTATATTTGTAATTCAAAGACAAAGTATATAAAACGTGCATAAGAAGTGATAGTGACTTAAAAACATAATTAAGTACATGAACAACAATTGTGCAGTGTGATATTTAATATAAAATTGCAAATTCTATACAAAAATTGACAAAATAGTTAAACAATGTGAAAATGTGAAATGACAAAATTAAGAACTATGGAGTACAAGTAAACAGTATTGGTGTTAGAGACAGATATAAGAACACATTTTATGAACATTTCAAGTGGTATAGACAGTTATTATATAAATTAAAAGTAAATTTATAGTAAGTTAGGTTAAGTATTATTTGTAAGAATTTCACAAAATTATAGTTTTTATAGGGTAAGATAAGTTTAAAATAAATTATAAAAACATTTAATAGTAAGTTTCCCTCAGTTCAACAAGGAATTTAACTATAAATGTGATATAAACATAAAATGAGAAAAGTTAGGTTAACTACCCAAATTTTAAATGTTAAGGTAGAAGTTTTGTAAAATTTAACTAAAATGGGTTGAAATAAATGTATTGTGATACAGTTTTTATGTGGAATTTGAATATGTAATTAATTTAGTTGTAGGATGTAAGATTTTTGATATTAATAAATTTAGATTATAAATTGTCAGATTGAAATTTATCGAAACAAAATAGGGCTTGTGAGTCTTTTTATGCGAATTTTGCCCTGATTCCAAATCTGTAATTAAAATCAAATTCGAATTGTATTAAAGATATAGCATAATTTATGTTTTAGTTAAGTTTATAATTTTGTTTAGACCAGTCAGAAGCTAGAATCTTTTGTGTGTAATGTAGAAAAAAGATTGAAAATTTGGTATCTAGGAGAAATGTATAAAATGAATTGCTCCTGATTTCTCACTCTCTTGCTACTCTTGCTTTTTGAAATTTTTGTGACTAACAAGTCATAGCGTTAAGTTTATTTGTGTTAACATGTAAGTAACAGTTCTCGTAAACATTATCGGAATTGAAACGCGATCGACGTAGAGTTGAGACATCAGAAACAATTGTTTTAACCTATAAGTTAAAAATAAGGTTACCGATCACAATTGTTTGATCAAATTGTAATTATTTAGTTTTTCAAGATCGTGTGTAAACATCGGGTGATATGCAAATTTTTGTATGTTAATAAATTCTTCAATTATTTTGAATTCGATGTTTATTTTGATTAAGATCATAAAATAAATCTTCACTTGATAACGGAATTTAAAATAATGGTGCAAGTGAATACAAAATCTATATGAACTTAAAATACAAAATTAAATCCGAGAAATTATTAAATAAATAATACGACTTTTTAAAAGAACACAAATAAAATAAAGTGCTTGCTTATAAGTATTTGAGCATTAAGTACATCGTATTTACCACATGAAGAATAGCCAACAGTTATTTGAAATAATGGAATGTTACACAGCATATTTGGGGCAGCAAGGCAGTATCACCAATTTATGGAAGGAAGTCTACGTCCCATATTTAATGAGGACCAACCCGACATGAACATTATTTGGAATTTGCAGCAACACATATGAGTTGTATTTCGCTTTCATAACCCTTTTGCATCGCTTTTTTTGATGTCCTGTATTTATTTTTATAATGTATAAAAATGTTTGTACGAATTAACGTGTCAATATCTGAAAAGTAAATGATTCAGTGTTATATTAAAATTAACAAGTTTACCTCAAACAAAATTAAAATTGTGCTTAATAATTTAGATCAATTGCAGAAATTTTTGACAGGCTACATTTATTTCAGTATTACGCGCGCAACGCATGCGTGTTTTGTGCAGACTTCAACAAAGTTGGTTTCACATTGTAACTGTTTATTATAAAATACAATTTCATCATTTAAATGAATATTCACAGATTGAATTTGTTTTGCCAACAATGTATGTTTAATACAGTTGAACCCTATCCCAAAAAGAGATACTGAGCTAGTACGGCGCATAAATTTATTTTTTGTTAATATTATTATCACAATTAAAGAAACCTTATTTCCCCTAAGTTTAAATTTTAAGGTTTAAATATTTTATTTCAGTTTTAATTTAATACTTAGCATGTCACAATATATACATATATATATATATATATATATATATATATATATATATATATATATATAAGTTTTAATATTAAAGTAGCATTGAAACTTGCTTCGAGAGAATCTAAGGCTTCTATATTTGTTCATTTGTGTGTATTTATTATAAGATTCTGTACAAAATGTGCAATATGCTTAAGTACGTATACTGTGTGAGTCGTTAATTGTAACGCTCAGATTTACATCGAAAACTCTTAATCCGTCGTTAACGAGGAAATCTTCTATACAATAACACGCATATGTAAAATACACTAAGTATTACCAGGTTCTACTTACTTACAGGGCGGCGCAATGGGAGGACGTTAACGTAAAATAGCAGTTTTTTGAAAGTTGCTTGTAGAAAAGTATATTAATTTTCATACGTCATAATTAGACGTTGAAGAAAGTAGAAGTGTATTGGACAGCTCTGACATTAATTACATTATTACAGCGTATTGGAAGTTGTGTGTTAAAAACGTTTGGATCATACGGTGTACGGAAGAGTGCGGTACCAGAAGAAAGGAATAAGTGTGCTTAGTTGAATAGTGATAGCGGAAAATAGGACAAAAGTAAGTAGACGTTCAGTTTTATTAACATTTTAATGCCGCGGGCTATCGCTGAATTTTAGATATAGCGGTCATATTAACTATATCACATTATTAAAAGATTTCCATATAATCGTAGCAAAATTTTATTTGATATAACAATTTTATTAATAATAATAAGCAGGTAATTAGTTCCAGTCTACCGATTAAATAGTTTTGTTATAACGAATAAGTTAGAGGGCTTCTCTAGTAAAGAGATGTCGTAGGTTCAAATCCTACTCGATTTATATATATATATATATATATATATATATATATATATATTATATATATATATATATATATATATATATATATATATATTAGTTAATAAAATTAATAATGATTTTTAAATAAAAGAGGAGATGAACATATTTTAAATAATGGGTGAAGTGAATTTTTAAAGGACATAGGATTATATAATCAAGAAGTCACTATTAACTAATTGTTAAATTAGAGGAGAGATTCAAAAATAGCAACTAATTACTAGGTCAAGAACTGCTTATGAATAAAAAGCATGTTTACTTAAATTGAAAAGTGTTAGCCACTTAGTACAGATTATTTGAACTATTGTGTAATTGCACTTACAGATCGAAAGAGACCCCAAAATGAGATATTTAAGCGAAAGTGCTTCGGGGTTATGGTTTAACGAATACTGAAAATTTGTAATTGGTAAAGTAGCCAGATTTCGGACGGTAGAAACTCGGGAGGACAATAAATGAAAGCATATAGGGACAAAGGAAAGATGGAATGATCAAAAGAGAGGGAAGAAGAGGAAGCAGAAAGACAAAGAGCATTTGGAAAAGGGAAGAAAATAATAAGGTCACCAAATATAAAACACAGGGGATGAAATAGGCGGGAAAAGAGAAATACGGGAAAGCGGAAGAGAAAGAAATGGAGGAAATAAAAGGATTAATACGAGATACGAGGAATCAGATGGAAGAAAATATGAAGGAATAAGGAACGAGATCAAAGAAATGAAAAAATAAATGGGGAAAGGGAAGAAAATGAAGAAGAGAAAAGAAGAATTGATGGAGAGAATAAAAACTAGAAAGAAAAGCGGACGATGAGGAGAGGAGGAAAAGGAACAATAACATTGTAATAAAGGGTGGAGAACCAAGGATCCACAAAAGAGTTACAAGTGATGATAAAGGATAAATTAAATGTAAAAGTAGGTGTGAAAAAAGTGACAGTGATGAACAAAGAGAGGAAAAATGAGATGATGGGTGGCGGAGATGGAGAGTTTGGAGGAGAAACAGGAGGCGGCGGAGAGAATATAAAACTGAGGGGTACAAGAATATACATAGACCACGACCTAATAAGGGAGAACAAAGAGTACAAAAAGAAATATTGTACAGAGCGGTGGAAAAAGAAGAGAGGAAAGAAAGGTGTGGGTAGGATACAAAATAATAGAGATAAATATATCTACCAGATTTATTTGGCATAGAAATGCTTTTATGTAAGACAATACATTCATTACTTTTGAGTGTGGCTTCGGTGCACATAATTTGACTGAGAACCTTTGGATTTTGGAGAAGCATATGTTTTGCATCCAATGTGTGTGTGTGTGTGTGTGTGTGTCGTGTGCGTGTGCGCGTGCGCGTGCGTGCGTGTGCGTGTGCGTGTGCGTGTGCGTGTGCGTGTGGTGTGTGTGTGTGTGTGTGTGTGTGTGTGTGTGTGTGTGTGGTGGTGTGCGTGTGCGTGTGCGTGTGTGTGTGTGTGTGTGTGTGTGTGTGTGTGTGTGTGTGTGTGTGTGTGTGTGTGTGTGTGTGCGTGTGTGTGTGTGTGTGTGTGTGTGTGTGTGTGTGTGGTGTGGGTGGTTGGGTGGGAGGATTGTGGGTGGGTGGTGGGCAGGTTCGTGCGTGCGAGCGTGAGTGAGTGAGTGCGTTCAGGTGCATGCGTGCGTGCGTGTGAGTGTCGTGCGTGCATGCGTGCATGTGATGTGCGTGCGTGCGTCCGTGCGTACGTGCGTACGTGGGTGTGTGTGTGTGTGTGTGTGTGTGTGTGCGTGCGTGTGCGTGCGTGCGTGTGCGTGTGCGTGTGCGTGTGCGTGTGGTGTGGTGTGCGTGTGTGTGTGTGTGTGCGTGTGCGTGTGCTGTTTGTGGTGTGGTGTGGTGTGGATTTTTGTTTATTACAACAGTAATGGTATACAACAAATAACACATTTCATTTACATAAACCTATGTACAATTTGAAATCGGAATTATAATTATAATGTTTATTATTATTAATTTCCATTGAACAGTTTTAATCTGATTGAAAAAACTACCCACTTTAGTGTTTCGTTGCTATCAATAAAGCACACCACCTGATTTTTACACCACCGCTTCTTGAATGTAGAGATCGAATTTTTTCCCTTATGCCACGAGAATGTTACTAATATTCTGTTTTTTAAACCATTTTGATAACCATTACGAAATGAAGTTGGCTGATTATCGTTTTCATGGCATTAACTGCTTGGGTATATATATATAGAATTTTGCAGTATTAATTATGTAATTTATTAATTTATCCTCATTGGTATCCTCTTTTAATCCGCATATGATGTCGTTCTGTGATAAAATTTTATTGTTCCATATTTTACTTGCGGCCTTTATAACCATCTTTGTTTAATAAATAGTGGTCAGGCAACTTCACAAACCATTTTAATCGATTCCTTCGACACCAAAATGGTCAGTATGACTGCCAAAGGAGCAGAAATGTAATCACAAGAAAATCAGTGTCGGCCATTTTGGAAAATGGCGTCCATTTAACTTCGCAAACCATCTTAATCGATTCCTTTTCATTAAAAACATATATTTAGACACCTAAATGATGAATATGATTGTCACAGGAGCAGAAATATATGAACAATCAAATTCGTGTCGACCATTTTAGAAAATGGCGTCTAAAAAACCTGGTCTAGAATATGGTGATGTCTACCCAACTTTTTTTGACTCTCCTATATGTCCTTTACTCAATTCTGTTGGTAAGACAAATCATTACTAAAATTTTTACAGGACTCCAGAACAGGGACTGCATTATAAGGGATACCTACAGCATAGCCCTCCATCAACTTGCATAAAGCGGCCGAAGCTGCCTTACTGTGCTGGAGGTTCACCTTAACTACGCTTATTATCTTCTGGGACGCTCTGCATAGGCTTAAGTCTGTTCAACAAGCCTATAAGATACGCCATCTATTGAGAAGGTCAGGATGATTCCATCCTTCTCCGTTTTGGAGCCCAGTTTGTGCCAGTCTTCCGTTTTAAGGCCTGGGTTTTGACGCTCAATCCGGGTCCTGACAGTTCCTTCCTCTGATGTGCCTGGTATCCACACCGGTGCCTTGGGTCGTATCGGAGGTCCTTACTATCTACAGCAGTTAAATCTGGCCCCTCTCAAAGTTTCTCCATAGTTTTCACTAACTTCTATAGGCAAGTTCTTGGTATTTTCGTTGGTACGTGTGATTTTCACATGATACTTCCGCGTACCTACTTCCTCGAGTCCCACGAGTATGGAGGAAATAAAGGTCACGACGCCAGGAGTCCCCTGCTGGCCAAATACAAAGGGTGCGCCCCGTGCCCTGAGGTTAGCCGCTAGGAACTGTTCAACCCTTCAGTTACGCAGTGCAAAGCACAATGCATCCATTAGGGCGCACTATACTTGTGAGATTAGGGGAGCATTTGATAGTGTTACACATCCACGCGGTCCAGACGGTTAAACCCGTGTTACGGCACGGAAGCGAGAGGCGCTCATTCGTCTCCAACTTGGACATCCAGGGTTGCCACATACGTATGTGCTTTTAAAGGTAACACATCCGGAGACTAGGAAACAGAACTGGTCCGGGACACCGTATTCTCTAATGTTGGTCTTGCATCACCTACTATCATCTGCAGGGTCGTTCCCCTATCCGCCACCTGAGACGCGTCTAGTAGGTAGTTCAACCGCTAGGCTTTATAATTGGTGTTATATGAAATTCTCTATGATCCATCCCAAAAAATGACGTCATCAAAGTTGCTTTTGCTAAATTCAAATTGGCACAAAAGTTATATGTAAAATTAATATGCAATTCAGATTGACTAAAACATGATCTTTCAAACGCTGTTTAATTTGTTTTATTTCATAACAATTTTTGTTGAATTTAGTATAAATTTTATCGATAAGTGGCACCTCTATATTTTGCCCTTCAAACTAAAATAAGTCACAGTTTGATCAGTGGCGATTCGTTATCTTTTATAAATTCGGAATTGAACGTTAATTTACTTTTAATATAAACAATAGTTTATACTTCGCTTTAAAATTCCTTTAATAGTTTTGAATGTTAAGTTGGAATCTTATTTTCAACTTGAATATACGATTTATATGCAAACAATTTATTTTCATCGTCTGCCAGTGGCGCATCTTAATTATAATATTATGTTAAACATCTGAATTGCTGTTACAAGGTACATATTCATACATGAATATTGTTTACTAATTTAGTGAATCTTATACTTTTTGAGTCAATAGCAATAGTAATGAATTGAATTTAGTTGAATCATTTCAACCAATATTGCATAACTTCCGTTCTGATCAAGCGACATACACAAAAATACACTCCAACAAGCGTCTAAGAAAAACTCAATACTAATAAAATAATGCTGAATTCAGGCTAACACAAACAAAAAAAAAACGTCACCAATCAAACCGTTTCGCCTCAGTGTACGTTTAGACCCTAAAATTTACATTTACTTAATAACAATGACAAATGATAAACAACACTGAGTCACGGCTCGTTATCTGAAGTACATACAGAATGTCCAAAATGTGTGGAATATTCTCACATGTCTTTAAATGAATTAAGCTTATTTGATTTTTTTATCTTTTCTTGGTAAATTCTAGTTTTGTGAAGTTTTCTATTATTTACATTATTTTTGAGAATTTTGAGATATTACTGTTATAAAGATCATTGCTATAGAGGTAATATTAGTTTGTGTTGAGTAACCTGATAATCGAAAAAACGTCACCTGAACAAAATTATTGTTTCTTTATAATAATTGTGTATAATTCGAAGAGAATCTATAGAAGTAATTTCTGTTGTTCTATTTATAGGTCGTTGTGTATAATTGTTGAAAATGCTGCATTTAGTTGTCAGTAAAACATGCGTTTTAGAGAAATTGGTCACGAAAATATGGATATGATATGGATAGGATAGGTTTGTGATTAGAAATAGCTAAAAATCCCCATTCCTCAGCTCGTCAGCTAAGTTTAAATTATGATTCTTTTCTAAAGACGTTGTTCAAAACATTATGGTGTAAGAAAAACAACATCCTTACAAATCTATTTTGAACCCCTTTGTCAAGAGTGATATTTAATATATAAAATATGAAACAAGCTAACTAATTATTTTATAATAATTTTCATAAACGGGTTCTGCTTCGATTTGCAGGTCCAAAATATGACGTTGAATTTGGATTTGTATTAGAGGCCGGAATTTTGAGTAGCTTCTAATTTTGAATCAGGTTTTAAAGATAATGTAGACGTAATATTGGCCGGGATGCTGGGACGATCTCATGAATTATTGGTAATTTTGAATTTTATTTAATAATATATATATATATATATATATATATATATATATATATATATATATATACAATGTGTCCCAAATTCGCTTCTCTATAAAGGGATCTCGGCTTCTGTTATACTTACGGCAAAGGTTAAATAGGAAAAGTTTTAAAGGAAGCTTAGAGCATTCGATATCCGGTTTCAGATTTACGATCGGTCAATTGGTTTTGAAAATATCGGCGAAAAACCGAAAATGGCAGATTTCGTTTTCGCCAGTAAATGGTTAATTTGACAGCTGTCACAGTGTGAGATTATTCGGACACTTTTTAAGACGAATAAGATGGCGTGTATGACATGTCACAATCGTCTTTGTTAACCCACAATCTGCCTCAACTTTCATTTTCTTATTGCCACCATATTGGATTTTTCGATTTTTGAAAGAGTGCAATATTTCCAGTTAAGTGATATCTCACAACTGCATAAAAGATTAGAGCTTCATCGAAATATCACACTTTCTAAAGTTCTTCTAAAGGTCTTATTTATTATTAGTAGGCCATGATTTATTTGTCGCAAAATAACATTAATAAATAATGTATAAAATTCTTTGAAATTTCAATGAAACATGAAATTAAATAACGACCTGTCAACAAGACAGCTATGAGTGTGTTAAAATAAAGCCAGAAAAATCGTCATTAATTTAATTAATACTTGAACCTTTGAACAACCTACAATAAAATTAGAATTACAATTAAGCTACATCGAGACATTTTTGACAATTGGTGAGTGTTTTCGTGCAACCCTAGTGTATTTCCATTAACACAATTTCTAAATGTATCCAAAACTCTCTGTCTCAGGATTTCTATGGTCGCAGGAGGATCAAACTCGTAGACCTCATTCTTTGTGTTGTGTGTGTGTGTGTGTTGTGTGCCGGACATCTATCCTGTTGAAACCAGGTTCTTCTGAACTCATCTTCGGTGAGAGTAGCTCGTAAAGCCGGCACAACCTGGTTTTGCAAAAGCGCTCTGTCCGTTTAAGTTATAGTCAAACAAAAATGGTCCTATAAGTCGATTTCCTACAATGATTAATAATTTATAATACATAGGTGCCCAATTAAAATAGGTAAGTTAGATTAAATTACCAATAATCCCTCACCAAACGTTACTTCCAAATCTGGTCTGTAGACGTCTCTGCCACTTCATGACGGTTTTCTACAACCCAATGATGAATGTTGTGCTTATTAAAACTCCACAATTCGTAAACCTACTCTCATCAGACCACAAGACATGATTAACAAAATCGAGATTTTCATTACACATTCTAGTATACCACTCGCAGAAGCGCATTCGTCTTGGAAAATCAGTTTCCTTAAGTCCTTGAACTATTGTGGGTTTGTATGGATAGTAGTTATTCTTTTTAACACTCTTTGTACCGTTGATTATGACACACGAATTTCCCGTTCTACCGTTCTTACCGATGCTCTGGGGTTTTCGTTGACAGCTTGTAAAATGTTTCTGTCACGATTTTCATTATCAATATTGTATCCGCTTTTAGGTTGTTCGAAGGCCCCATAGTTAATTAAACTAAGTACAATTTTTTGAAGTGGGTTTTATGAGGCTGCCGTCCTTCGAGGTACATCTCCAAATACCTCGCTGAGGTAATGTCGGCGTTTCTGTTTGACTGCAAGTAAAGCGCTAACATGTCAAACTTTTCTTCATTTGAATAGGGAATACCGGCCATTTTCAACAGGCTTTTACAATTTGTGTCACGTTTATGATTTTAATGACAGAAAAGCGTACTACTTATGAAAACATTACTTTGAATTATTTAACGTCAAAGGCAGAGCCACCTTATATGGAAAAATGAAACCCAATTTTACTGACAAATAAATCATGTCTTACTAATAATAATAAATAAGACCTAACTTTAGAAAGTGTGATATTTCGATGAAACTCTAATCTGTTATGCACTTGTGAGACATTACTAAACTGGAAATGTTTCAAAAATCGAAAAATCAAATATGGCGGCCATAAGAAAATGAAAGTTGAGGCAGATTGTGGGATAACAAAAGACGATTGTGACATGTCATACACGCCATCTTATTCGTCTTAAAAAGTGTCCGAATAATCTCACATCGTGACAGCTATCAAATTAACCATTTCGGATTTACTGGCGAAAAACGAAATCCGCCATTTTCGGTTTTTCGCCGATATTTTCAAAACCAATTGACCGATAGTAAATCTGAAACCGGATATCGAATGCTCTACGCTTCCTCTAAAACTTTCCCCATTTAACCTTTGCCGTAAGTATAACAGGAGCCGAGATCACTTTATAGAGAAGCGAATATGGGACACATTGTATATATATATATATATATATATATATATATATATATATATATATATATATATATATATATATATATATATATATAATAAACAATTTTATAAACAAGTACAGGGAGCACCGATGGGATCTCCACTTTCCCCGGCTTTTACCAACATTTATATGGAAGATCCAAAAAGCAATACCCTAAATTCCACACCTTTAAAACATAAAATTTGGTATCGTTATATCGACGATACGTTTACAGTTTGAGCACGTGAAACAGAAATTTTGAATCTCCTTAACCAAATTCATAACATTTTAAATTTACAATGGAAATTGAAATAAATAACTCCCTCCCATTTTTAGATACACCCACAACAAGACTTGATAATGGCAAATTTTCACATAGTATTTACCGGAAACCTACCCATACATCTGTTTATATGGGTAGGTTTCCGGTAAATTCTCTTTCGAATCATCACCCCAGTCAGTTACATAGCGTTATGAAGTCTCTAATATTCCGTTCTAACCATCTACCAGATTACAATTCTAGAAATGACGAAATAAAGACTATTCATAATATTTTTATTCAAAATGGATATAGCCAGAATGAAATAATCAAAATTGTCAATTAAATCAGAAAACATAAAAACCATTCCAACTCATTAGGTACCGTAATTTTACCATATATAGAAGGAATCACTGATAAAGTCGTTAGGATATTTCCCAAAAATGAATTTAGACCCGTTTTTAAACCTTACTTTACTTTACACCAACTTTTGGAGAATCCAGAGGACAAAATTTGTAATGAAAATCAAGGAGTGTACGAGAAACCTTGCAACGGCTGCACAAGAAGTTATATTAGTAGAACGGGGACACCTTCCGCCATCTTGGATTTTGACGTCACAAGACCGCCCACGTGGGAGACCATATTTTCCAACCCTATGGTTTATTTTCGGAGGCCTTTTTCAACCCCTTGATGAAATGTTCATCCCTAATTACGGCCTTTTGGTTTTTACTCGCCCACGTGTAGGACGAGTTATTTCACCCCTATTTTTGACGGCTTCTTTTCGGAGGTCTTTTTCAACACTTGGTCGGAGTTTAACCCTTAATTAAGATCCTTTTGGTTGTATTACGAGCCTTTTCGGCAGTTCAGCCTGGAGGTTAGGCAATTGTGCGTATACTTTTAATTCCTATCTACAGATTGTAAACCTTACGAAATTTTTTTTATACATTGGGGTTGTATTCTAATAAGGGACCCTAATGCTAACTTGTAAGACTGGTGTAGGCCTTCCCCTCTCCATTGCTGTGTCTCCTTGGTGTATGTGAGCTCTAACCTAATCTTACAAGACAAGTGTATGCCTTCGCCCCCTGTCGCGGTCTTTTTGGTGTGTGAGCCCTAACCTAATCTTATAAGACAAGTGTAGGCCCTCCCCCATGTCGTACTCCCTGGTTGGAAATGGTATAAGGATTCTAACCTTATAAGACAAGTATAGTCCTTCGCCCCCTGTCGTGGCTGGTTGGAAATTGTATTTGTCTTTGTAGGTTATGACTGGTAATTTGAAGTTGTATTCTAATAAGGAGGCCTAATGCTATCTTGTAAGACAGATATAGGGCTTCACAACTTACTTCGCCCCGTAACCCCTTGACGTAAAATTTGAATTTGTATTCTAAGAAGGAGGCCCTACTGCTATCTTATAAGACTATCTTATAAGACAGGTGTATGAACCTGTGTTAGGGTTTGATCTTGCGTGGGGAATTTGAATGACAGTAAAATTTAATTATAGAACACTTATTTTTTATTGTAAATATCATAATTAAAAAATCCTCAGTGAGTTATAAAAAAAAATGACTGGCATTCAGATTATTCTCTAATGAAACAAACATTTTTTATTAAGTTAATTAATTACATAACATAGTTATTACAATATTGTTTGCTAAATGAATATTAAAACTGATAGTTCTACCTGTTGGTCCTAATGTATTGAAATATGTTTAATATCCATCCGCTCGTTAAATTGTTGTATATTGTACGCCTTAAAATTTTTAAAGAAACTTGTTACGTATAGATTAGATGCGTTTTATAGCTGTAATTAAAAATCTGTACAAGTAAATAAAATAAATAAAAGGTTAAATTTACATTTACCAGCTCTGTATTGAAAGAACGTTTTGGAGAATTGGTTTACGAGTGATAGTCACTGCTTTGTGTTACTCGTCTAATCAAACTAAATCACTTTCTACGTTTTTACTTATGCATAGTTGATATATAACTGGTTCTCTGCCAGTAAAAGTAACAGAGCTGTTTGAGCATTCAAACGTAAGCCTCTACCTAGCTCTCCGAGTATCGATAATTTGGCTTACGCTAAATTAAATTTCTCAAAGATAACAATCTGTCGCGTCGTTACCACGATGCCGCGCAGATTGTGTGAAGACGACGACGGGATCTGGATCGACTTCGGAGGGACACCGAGCAGCGACAAGCCGATTTGGTATGTATCCGCCATGCCTAGCCGCCTACCATCTCCACAGCAACAGAAGAGGAGAAGACCGAAGAAGATGCCGCCGACAGACGTCGCCCCGTTAGTGGTGGCCCCACTACCAGCTCCGACGACGTCCGCCGCCGCACAACCAGCACCGATCCGAGAAGACCAGAGCCAGGGATCCACTGACGACGACTTCAAGACACAGAAGAAGAAGCCGAGAAGACGCCGAAGGTTCGCCAGCCTATCCCGCCGCCTACCGACAACGGGTTTGAGGCCCTCGAAACCTACATAGACAGCCCTGCAGCGATGGAGCAGGCAGCAAGAGAAGACGCCAGGGAGAAGGTGCCTCCGGTAATCCTTCGTCAGAAGGAGAACTGGATCGCGTTCTCCCGAGAAATAGAACGACAGCGGATCGCCTTCACGAGGGCCAGCGAGGCCTTCATCGAGGGAATCCGGATACAGCCTGCCTCACTCCAGGACCGAGACAGGCTGATCAGGTATATGGATAGGTGTGGTACTCCATATCACACGTACCAGGCAAAGAGCGAGCGATTTGCTAAGGTGGTGATACGCGGCGTGCCCGTAGAGCTATCCGAGGCCGACGTTAGCTCAGATCTAAAAGCGCAAGGTATCAATGCTCTCTCTGTTTTTAGGATGAAGCAGCGAGGACGCCCAATCCCCCTCGTGATGGTGGAGTTGCCATCCGAGGACGACCGGAAGAAGATCCGGGAGGTGCAGCACGTCGCCCGCCTCCGATTTACCGTCGAGGATTTGCGGCGGAAATCCGGCATCGGACAGTGTCACCGGTGTCAAGGTTTCCGTCACGCACAACGTTGCTGCAGGGTGGCAGCACGCTGTGTCAAGTGCACCGGCGATCACCACAGCAGTGAATGCACAAAACCCCGTACAGACCGGGCAAAGTGTGTTAACTGCGGTGGGGACCACCCCTCCAGCTGGAGGGGATGCCCGAAGTTCCCTAGACCTCCGCAACGGAAGAAGACGGAAGTACAACAGAGATCGAAGAGGACACCGCCGACGGCGGCCCCTTCTTCAACCCGGACCGGCGTCAGTTACGCCCAAGCGGCAGCAGGCAAGGTTGAGAAGGCGGAAGTACCGAGAACGGCTCCCGCCGCTGTCGTTACCCCACCTACCCAACCCGCCTTAGGGTTCGACGCCATGTTGGGCCTCCTCGAAGGTCTCGATATGTAGGAGGCCCTACCTGTCATCCGTAAGGTGGCAGCGGCGCTCGTTCAGGCGCAAACTGCGATGTAGCTGTGGGGAGTGATCCTCACGCACGCTTCAGAGGTGGTTGCCCTTTTCGGGTAATCATACAAAGGTCCGGAGCGAAATCTGGTGCCCCAGATAAGTATATAGTATCGGCGATTTAATTTATTCTGTTCTGTTAAAACCGACAATGTTTTGCACAACTAACACATGTTTCTATCTATTTCAGATACGCAAGGCATCAGCAACCAGCCACAACCGAGCGACAACAGGACAGTCTACACAACATATTCCAATAACACCACATCTCCTCTCCAGTAAAAGTAAATTCTTTCAACGCGATTTGAAAAATATTCATGTTGTACATACGGACACACAAATTGTTTATTGAAACGCATTAATTAACAGTTATAAAAACCTCATTAAAAGGGCTGGAAAGTAATAATTACGTGTGCAACATACAGTTAAAATTGAACGTGTATTTCCCCATGTTATTTTTATTAGAGTTTTTAAATTTTTTATTACCATGATTGTTATTAAAATTATCACATTTCTATTAATAATCATTTTGATATAAAAAGGGATGCCTAAAATTTACCACTGCATTTTCAGTTTTGGTAAAACATAATTTCGTTTTGGGGAAACAACCTTCAAAACAATCAATCAATCAAGCCAGATACATAAGAATGTTTTAATTATATCCATTTAAATAGCGAAATAAATAAATTCAAGATGTATCTGAAAATAACTTCTATCAAAAAAAGGTTGTGTCTTTTTAAAAAACCTTAGATTTTTATAAAACAAGACCGAACGTCCTAGTCTTTATTGAAAACGCTCAACCACCTATGTACAGTATACAGTACAATAACAAATATAATTCAACTCATTACTTTAAAAATAAATGTGTAATTAAGAGCTGGTTGGTATACATAAAAATGTTATTTGTTAACATGCAATTTAAGCACGCGTTGAATAAGCGGTCTTGCTTGCTATATGTTTTATTTACACAGACCTTTTGAGAATTTTATTCCAAGGGTCCGCGACAAGGGGCGAAGACCCGAGCGCAAGTTCCTAGGAACTGTATGTAGTTTTGAAATATACAGCTACGTGGAGCCATTATCAATCTCTGTTACAGAAAAACGTTCGTTAGCTCATACACCACTAGATGGTGCCACAAACAAGCTCAAACTTCCTGCCAAGCGGACACGACAGACGTGAGAGACGAAAGGGACAAGAGAAACGCGGGGGATGGGAGAGATGAAAGCCACGTTTAATTTCCAACGCTTTTGTTTTTTGCATTAATTCCAATAAGATTCATAGAAACTGGCTTCTTAAATATACAAATTATAAACAAACCCAAAAGTCCATTCCGAAAACAACATTATTAATAAAAAATTGAAAGAAAACTTGGCGTTTAAAAAATATATTTAAAACAATACATGATTTATTTATTTAATTTAATTACATTGTTATCAGTCTTCTTCTTTTTTCGACTGTAATTCGTCACTATCATCATGGTCTTGAGATTCGTCCTTTCCCTCTAACTCATCGGTTTTCTTCTGTGAATCATCATCATCATGAGTATGAGATACATTCATCTCATCCACTTCATCGTTTTCATCATCAGCTTGAACAGTTATATTATAGTAGTTTACTAACAAATCCCTAAAATCTCTAATGTCCTCTGATGTTGGTTCATAAACAGAATACATTATAATAATAATGCTTACGCGCTGGAACCTATATACACAGGTAAAATTTTGCGATGCGATGTTTTCATATAGGTACGAATCGAATTAACCGTGCTATAGTTAGTGCGACCCCACTCCTCGACTCCCGAAGATAACCGATCCTATCCGAACATTGTAGACTACTTACACCCATTCCTCCAATATAATTTAAAATAAAATCAAATAAACAAGTTTTACAACACTTTTATTTTTTACACAAAAAATAGGTAACATTTTTACACACAAATTACATTTCTCTCTTTATGCCTAATAGGCGTATGCTTTAGTACATCCAATTTAATTTTAATTTTATAATTTAAATCTATACTCTGTTCTTCCAATGCTCTTTCTAACCAATAATTAGATATACATAACGTATCCAGATCGTCTAAATGTAATATGTAATGTAATTTATTTCTTGTTTTTTTTTTAAACGTTAAGATACCCAGAGAGGCGTCAACCTAGTCGAGCAACGATATTTCGACTAAAGAATAATCTACTAAATAATGGTGCGTATTCTAAACCCCAACCCAAGACGTATAACAAGGAAAATAATGAATTGGATGAAATAAATGTCCTAGCCAGCGTCCGTGTCTCTCCTCAGACTTCTTGTACGAAGTTAGAAAATGACACTGGCGTTCCCCAATCACAGGTACAAAGGATTTAAAAAAAAAACACCAATTGAAACCCTACAAAGTGAATATTGTCCAGCATTTATACCCTGGTAATGCAGCGAGGCGAGTGAATTTCTGTAATTGGTTTTTGAACCAAACTCGAAGGGACAATAATTTTGCGACTAAAGTCATATGGTCAGACGAAACCCATATAAGCAGTGCTGGTTTATTTAACAGGCAAAATATAAGGCACTGGTATGATGAAAACCAACACCTAATTTTTGAGCAACAACAACAGGGTCGATTTGGTTTTAATATAGCCTGTTTCTTATTGGGGACATCAATGAAATACCGCATTTTTGAAGGGGATCTCAACGCGAATAGGTACTTGACAATTTTAGAAGAAGTAATACCAGAATTCCTGGAGAATGTTCCCCTCGCCTATCTTAATGCCATTTACTTCCAACAAGACGGTGCCCCTGCCCACAGTTCGAGGTTATTGTGTCGTTTTTAGAAGAAATTTTCCAGGACCATTAGATTGGAACAAATGGGCCCACTAGGTGGCTTGCAAGGTCACCTGGTTTGTCAGTGTTGGACTTTTTGTGGGGTTTTTGAAAAATAAAACATACGGTAAGAGGCACATTAATATTGAAGAACTCCGTGCAACACGTGCAACAGAGGCAGTTTTCCAGAATTTACAAAATCGGCCTTTCATAATTTTAAATGCATTAAGACGTATTAAGAAATTGTGTCAATTGTGTGTGAGGAAAATGGACATCAGTTTGAACAATTCAATGAATAAGTTGCTTATTCTACATTATGAACATTTTATTACTATTTATTTGTTGCTATTAGTTACCTACGTTTTGTGTTTTGTTAGTGAATTAGAGTTAGTATTGTTCTTGTTGCTTTCATGGAAAAATCACAAGTAGTATTTCTTCAATTTGACCTTTTTGAATGAAAATCCATAGCCTACTATTAAAAATCAATGTTTTAGTGATTTTGAAGCATTTTTGAAGAATTTATGTTTATATTTTGAAGGAAAAAAAATAAGGAATTTAATGAGGTAATAAAATCGTATCTCCATAACATACCACGAAAAAAAAAATTGAGTGCGCCACTAAATTCTACATAAAATTCTCTATGGGATAAGTTTTCAATTTGACATTATCGTTGAGAAACTTCGTAGATTTGGAGGGGGTCCAAAAAGTGTGAATTTTCAAAAACGCCCTGTAACTTATGAACGAAAGAAGTTACGAAAAATCCGTTAAGGACATCTTGAGTTTCGCAAAAAAGTGGCACAGGACCGCGAAAACCGCAAAATTCTATCTTCTACAACGACCGAGATACTTGGCTGTCTCAACCAAATTGGGATGTACTGTACAGTATATTCCATAATTTTTAGACACCCTATATAGTAAAACAATTATTGACAAACACATACGAAATATCAAGTTCTATATGCAATAAGTGTGATAACTCTTATGACCACCAATATAAGTCAATCAACAATTATTACATAAAATTTAGATTATAGTTATGATAAGCAATTTTTAATTATCCGACATTAGCCTATTGCTGCATTAAAAATACCTATTATAAGCTATTTCTCAACTATGAGTAACAAACATATCAGTCATTAAACCAGATTGCATATATTCGTCGTTAATCACACATGCCCATCGTAAGTCGTCCTTGCCATTGTTATTGTACAATTCTACAATGTGTCATAAATGTGTTTAACCAAAATTATTTCATACATTATTAAGTGATAACAACAATGTGTATCTATATACATACACATATGCATGTGATGTATAACAGAGTTCCCCATTTTATACTTTCTATTTAATCATGTTTCGTTTGTATTCTGATGCTTCTGATAATTAAAAATTATCAATTCTTACAATTCTTACTCTTCCTAATATACAATAATTGAAAATCAAAAATCAACAGTTGTTTCTATTATATAAAATTACGGCTTACTATAAGTTGATTCACAATAATTACACAAAATTTCAAAATAAAGGCTTATCTCCTTTCGTTAACCGTTTTATCAGATTTTTATCAATTTTTGTAAAAAAAACGTTTACTGTTTATTTTTAAATTATTAATTACTTAAAAAGAATGCTTAGATAAGATTTGAAAAAAGTATTTTTCATTGAAAATTTTAAAACTGAAAAGAAAGAGCAAAATGAAAATTTTACTGCATTTTACTGTAGCCTAAAAAATGATTTAGTTCTACACACAACAAACAAAATACACCCACGTACCACACAAAATTAAAAACACCGAACGCGTTTCGATAGCTACGCTATCATCATCAGCGATCGACTAGGGCGGACTAAAGAAAATGTCTAACATATATACCATCAGCGAGTAACGCTTCGTTGCTAATCTGGTGAAAGTGAAAGTTATGAAAGCTTAAGGAGATCTGAGTAGCCTAAAGGTCCTTGATCATCATTATTCAATAGAATTTGTTTGTTTTGAAGATCTCTAAACTTTCATAACAATCAAGTTCGTGCTTATTACTAACAGGTTTGATTAATGATACCTCATCTACTACATGATTTTTATCAAACATATGTAGGGCAACGGCAGACTTCTTCTTCGCTTTAAAGCGAATTTTGATAGGTCGTTTAGTTTGCCCCACATATATTTGTTCACAATTTTACAATTAATCTTATAAATTCCGACTTATCCTGCTTATCCACTTTATCTTTTGGATTGCCTAAAAGAGTTTGCTCAAACTATTATCTGAAGTAGTGACTGTTTTCAAATTAATTTTGGAAAAGATTTTAGGTAGACGTTTTGTATGAGCAGGATAGTTTGGTAACTTTACATACTTTGTTTCTATTTGTTCTCTAGCGTTACCTAATGTAGTTACGTTCTTATCCTATGTGTTTCCTAACTATATTCATAACCACTTCATCTGAAAACCCATTGTATGCAGCAATTCCTTTAATAGTGCGCAATTCTTTGTTATAATTTTGAACTGAAAGAGGAAAATTAAGCAATCTATGAACCAAAAGTTAAAAGCCGCGAGTTTATGCTGTCTACAGTGATTTGAGTCATTGGTTATGAATCTTTTAGTGCTAGTTTCCTTACGATAAATATCTATATCTAGTTTACTACCATTTGTTGTTACGAGAGTATCAAGGAACGGAAACTGTCATTTGCCTCTATCTTATAGGTAAATTTGATTGTCGAAAATTTAGAAATTAAAGTTTCTACAAAGTTCTCAACGCTACAAATTTTAGTATTAAGGATTGCAAACACATCATCCACGTATCTAATCCAAACCCTAAGTAAATAAGGCAAATCGCGTTTTAAGTCAGTTCCAAATTTACCCATGAATAAAGTGGCCATGAAGGGAGATAAGATATTGCCCATTGTTGTACCATGTTCTTGATGGTTAATTTTGAAAAGGTTTGTTTCATACACAAATCTGTTAATTTAAGAAATTCTTCTACTTCTCTATCGTCCAAATGGTTTTGTTTTAAAACATCTTCTAAATAAATTAAGGTTTGATCTATTGGAATGCTCAGAAACAGTGAACAAAGTCGAATGAGACTAAACTTTCATTTTCTGTAAGTTCAATGTTTTATTAATAAATTCATCGAATTTGCCACACATATGGTATAGTGGACATTTTCAATGCTTATATCACCAATTCGCCGATTTTATACTCTATAAGTGCCAAAATAATTAATCGATATGTTTCAAAATTATATCTAGCTATTTTATATCTTTGAAATATGCAGCTGTTTCAGATTGTTAGAAACCAAAACTGCCCGTAATAAAGCCCCTCTCCGGCGCTAGATTTCTCCAAGATCTAACCAATTCCAGGAGAAATGGAAAAGCATCTTAGCGCAATATTTCAAGTACGTACGAATTATGGTTATGAAGTAGACACTAACATGCATCTATACACATTAAAAACACACATGCGCGCACGTTCGCAAGCACGCACGCACCCACGTAGCCACACACAACACGCACACACCCTCACACTCACACACACACGCACGAACGCACACGAACACACCACGTATAAACGCACAAGCGCACACCACGCACATACACGCACACACACACACACACACACGCAAACACGCGCAAACACACGCACACACGCACACACTCACACACACACTCACATACTGACACTACACACACTCACACTCACACACACACTCACACACTCCTCACTACCACACACCCACACTCACTCACTCACACTCACACTCACACTCCCACACCTCACACCACCTCACACACACTCACACCCTCACACACACACACACACACACACACACACTCACACACTCACACTCCACACACACTCACACACTCACACACATCACACACTCACACACTCACACACTCACACACTCCACACACACCACACACTCACTCCACTCACACCTCACACTCACCACACACACACATCACACACTCACACACTCACACACCACACCCACACACTCACACCCACACACACACTCACACACTCACACACCACATCACACACTCCACCTCCACCTCCACACACACCTCACACACTCACACACTCCACACACCTCACACACCACACACTCACACACTCACACACACTCACACACTCACACTCACACACTCACACACCACATCACACACCCACACCCCACACACTCACACCCTCACACACCCACACACTCACACTCACACACTCACACACTCACACACTCACACACTCACACACTCACACACTCACCACACCTCCACACTCACACTCACACTCCACACCACACACCACACACTCACACACTCACACACCACACCACTCACACTCACACCACCACTCACCACACACTCCACACTCACACACTCACACACTCACACTCACACACTCAACCCACATACACACACACTCACCACCACACAACACACGACCCTCACACTCACACACCACACACACACACGAACACACACACGTATAAACGCCACACACCACACACACACACCACACACACACCACACTCACACACTCACACTACACACACACACACCACTCACACACTCACACACTCACACACTCACACACTCACACACACACACACTCACACTCCACCACACCCACACTCACACCTCACACTCACACACTCACACACACACACCACCTCCCACCACACCCACACACACACCTCACACTCCACACTCACACACTCACACCCACACTCACAACACACTGCACACCACACCACACACTCACACACTCCACACCACAACCACCACACTACACACCACTCCCACCACACCACACACTCACACCCCACTCACACACTCACCATCCACATCACACCACCACCCACACCACCACCTCACACCACACACACCACACCACACAAACACACCACAAACGCACCACACCCACACACCACACACCACATCACAACATCCACACCCACACCACACACTACACACCACACACTCCACACCAACCACACACATCCACTCCACCAACTCCACCAACCACCAACACACTCCACACACTCACAACCCACACACCCCACACTCACACTCACCACACAACACACACACTCACACACCACAACCCAGACGCACAACAAACCACACCCATCACAACTACAACACACACACCCTCACACACACACCACACACCACACCCCACACACTCCACACACACACACTCACACACAACCCACACACACACCCACACACTCACACTCCACACTCACACACACACACACACACACTACACACTCACACCACTCACACATCACACCACACTCACACTGCACATCACAGCCACACTCACACTCACACACCACACACACACCACACACACACACACACTCACACCCACACCACACTCAACACTCACACATCACACACACACACCCACACCACACACTCACACCACACACTCACACACTCACACTCACACACACACTCCACACCAACACTCACACACTCACACACTCACACACCACACACCCCACCACACACACACACTCAACACCACACACTCACACCACACACCACACACACACACACCCACACCACACACCACACCACACATCACACCCTCACACACTCACACCCACACACACACTCACACTCACACCACACACACACCACACTCCACACACCACACCACACACTCACACACCACACACACACACACCACACACACACACACCACACCACACACCACACCCCACACCACACACTCCACACCCACACACCCACACCCACCCACACCACCACCACACACTCACACACCACACACACACACACACCCACACTCACACCCACCACTCCACACCCACCACACTCACACCTCACACTCCACCCCACACACTCCACCACACACCCACACACTCACACACCCACACCACACACACACCACACCACACACCCACACACCCCCACACCCACCACCACACTCACACACTCCACACTCACACACTCCACACACTCAACCCACACACCACACCACCACACACACAACACCACAACCCACACTCACACACACACCACACACCACACCACAAACCACACACCCACACACCACACACACACACACACACACACCCACACACACCCACATACACACCACACACTCACACACCACACACTCACACACCACACACTCACACACACACCCCACACACACACACACACTCAACACACACCCCACACACACACCACACCACTCCACACCACACACACACACACACACACCACACCACACTCACACCACACACCACACCACACCTCACACCCCCACACCACACCCACCCCACACCCACACACACCCACACACACACACACTCCACCTCCACACCACACACACCCACACACACACCACACCCACACACCACCACACACTCACACACCACACCCACACACCCCACACACTCACCACCTCACACACTCACACACCACACCACCACACACCCCACCTCACACCCACACCCACACCCCACACACCACACTCACACACTCACACACACCACACTCACACACTCACACTCCACACTCACACACACCACACACCACACACCACACACCCACACACTCACACACCACACACCACACACCACACACTCACACTCACACCCACACCCCACACCTCCACCCACACTCACACACTCACACACCCACACCACACCACACACTCACACCCACACCACACCACACTCACACCACACTCACACTCACACTCACACACCACACCCACACACCCACACCCCCACACCACACACCACACACCACACACACCCCACACACTCACACACTCACACACACACACACCACACACTCACACACACACTCACACACTCACACACACACACTCACACACTCACACACCACACTCACCCACACTCACACACCACACACTCACACACTACACACCACACACCACACCACCCACACACCACACCTCCACACACACACCACACCCCACTCACACCCACACACCACACACTCACACACTACACACCACACACACACACACACACCCACACACACACACCACACACTCACACACTCACACACACACACACACTCACACACACACTCACACACTCCACACACACACACCACACCACACACTCACACACTCACACCACACCACACACTCAACACTCACAACCCACACACCCACACCCACACACTCACACCACACTCACACACCACACACACACTCACCACACCACACCCACCCACACACCACACACACCACACCACACTCACACCACACACTCACACCACACACCTCACACACACACACCACCACACCACACCACACACACACCACACACCACACACCACACACACACACACCACACACCACACACTCACACACCCACACACTCACACACTCACACACCACACTAACACACTCCCACCACACTCACACACCCACACTCACACACTCACACACTCACACTCACACCACACACCACACACTCACACCACTCACACTCACACACACTCACACACTCACACACCACACACCACACACACACCTCACACACTCACACACTCACACACTCACACTCACACATCACACACTCACACACCACACACACCTCACACTCACACTCACACACACACCTCACACACCACACACTCACACACACCACACCCACACCCACACACTCACACACCACACACCACACACACCACACACCACCCACACCACACACCACACCACACACTCACACACTCACACACTCACACACTCACACACTCCACACCACACACTCACACCACCTCACACACCACACCACACACTCACACCCAACTCACACTCACACACTCACACACACACTCACACACACACACCTCACACACCTCCACACTCACACTCACACACTCACACTCACACACTCACACACCACACCACCCTCACACTCACACACTCCACACACACTCACACTCACACACTCACACCACACACTCACCACACTCACACACACACCACCTCACACACACACACACACACACACTCACACACTCACCACACCACACACACCACACACTCCCCACTCACTCACACACTCACCACACTCACACACTCACACACTCACACACTCACACCCACACACGCACACGCACTCACCACACACACAAACACCACAGACCCTCACACTCACACACACCACCACGCACACACCACACACACACACACACGTATACCCACACGCCACACACCGCACACACGCCACCCACACACTCACACACTCACACACACACTCCCACACTCACACACTCACACTCACACCACACACTCACACACCACACACTCACACACTCACACACTCACACACCACACCACACACTCACACACCACACACTCACACACTCACACACCACACCCCACACACCCACACACCCACACACTCACACACTCACCACACACCACACACCACACACTCACACACACACACACACTCACACACTCAAACACCCACACACCCACACACTCCACTCACAGACTCACACACTCACACACTCACACCCACTCACACCACACACCACACACCCACACACCCACACACTCCACACTCACCACCACACACCTCACACCACCTCACACACTCACACACCTCACACCCCACACACACACACACACCACACACCACACACCACACACACACACACACACACACACACACACCCACACTCACACACACACACACACACCCACACACTCACACACTCACACACTCACACCCACACACCACACACCCACACACCACACACCACACACCACACCACACACCACACACCACACCACACACCCACACACTCACACACTCACACCCACACCACACACTCACACTCACACACCACACACCACACACCCCACACCCACACACTCACACCACACACCACACACTCACACACCCACACCCACACACCACCCACACACCCTCACACACTCACACCACACCACACACTCACCACCACACACCACACACCACACCCACACCACACCCACCCACCTCACACCACACACACACACCACACACACCACACACACACACTCACACGCTCACACACTCACACACACACACACACCCACACACACACACTCACACACACACACACACACCACACACTACACACCACACACCACACCCCACACCACACACCCACACACCACACCCACACACCACACACCCACACACCCACACCACACCCACACACCCACACCCACACCCCACACCACACACACACACACAACTCACACCACACCCACACTACCCACACACACACACACCCCACACCCACACTCACACCCCACACAACCCACACACACACCCACACACCCCACCCACACCACACACCACACCCACACACCACACACCACACACACACACACACCACACACCACACACCCCACACCTCACACACCCACACACCACACACACACACCACACACTCCACACCACACACCACACACCCCCACACCCACACTCCACACCACACACACCACACACCACACACCACACCACACACACACCACACCACACTCCACACCCACACACACACCACACACTCACACCCACCACACACTCCCCACACACCACACCACACCCACACACCACACACACCCACACACCCACCCACACTCACACCACCCACACCCACACCACACTCACACCACACCACACACCACACACCACACACTCACACACACACACACACACACACACACACCACCACACATCACACACCACACCCACCACACACACCACACACCACACACCACACACCACACACCCACACCACACCACACCCCCCTCACACACCCCCCACACACACACACACCCACACCACCACACACCCACACCACACACCACACACCCACACACACACCCACACCACACCACACCCACACCACACACCAACACTCACACACCACACACCCAACCACACACCACACACACACACACACCACACTCAAACACCCACCACCCACACCCTCACACCACACCCACACACCACACACCACACACCACACACCCACCCACCTCACACCACACACCACACACACCCCCCCACACACCACACACCACACACACCCACACACCACACCACACACACACACCCCAACCACACACACACCCACACACACCACACACACCACACCACCACCCACACACCACACACCCCCCCCCCCACACACCCCCCCCCCCCCCCCCCCCCCCCCCCCCCCCCCCCCCCCCCCCCCCCCCCACCCCCACCCCCCCCCCCCACCCCCACACCCCCCACCCCACCACCACACACTCACACCCACACACCCACACCACACACTCACACCACACTCACACACCACACACCCACTCACACACTCACCACACTCACACCACTCACACTCACACACCACATCCACACACACCACACACACACACTCACCACACACCTCACACACCACACATCACACACCCACACTCACACACCACACACCCACACCCACCACTCACACACCACACACTCACACACCAACACACCACACACTCACACACCCACACACTCACACACCACACACCACACACACTCACACACACACACCACACCCCACACACACCACACACCACACACCACAACTCACACACTACACACCTCACACCACACACCACACACACACCTCACACACCACACACCCCAACCACACACACACACACACCACCAACACCACACCACCACACACTCCCACCACACCACACACTCACACACCACCACCACACACCCACACCACACTCACACACACACACCACCACCACACACCCACACTCACACCCACACCACACACTCACACACCACACACCACCCACACACCCACACCCACACACTCACACTCACACACACCACTCACCACACACACCACACACCACACCACACACACACCACCACTCACACACCTCACACACCTCACACACCACACACCACACCACACACACCACACCACCACACACCCACCACACCCACACACCCACACCTCACTCACAACCACCACCACACTCCACCACACCCACACACTCAACACTCACCACCACACCACACTCACACACTCACACACACCCACACCACACACCACACACCCACACCTCACACACACACACACTCACACCCACACACTCACACACCACACACCTCACACACCACACACTCACACACTCACAACCCACACCACACACTCACACCACACACTCACACACTCAACACACTCCACACTCACCACCACACCACACACCACACACACACACCACACTACACCCACACACACACACCCACCACACACCACACACCCACACACACACCACACACCACACACTCACACCTCACACTCACACACAACAACTCAACCTCACACACACACCACACACACACACTAACACCCACACACACACACCACAACCACACACCAATCACACACACAATCACACACACACCTCACATCCTCACACCCACACACACTCACACACCCACACACATACACACCACACACTCCACACACACACACAACTACCACACACCAAATAAACAACACAACTCACACACACATCAAATAACACACACACTCACCACCACACACACCACACTCACACCCACACACCACACCCACACCACAACACACACCACACCCAACACCACACCCACTAAACTCACACACCACACTCACACTCACACCACACACACACACTCACACACTCACACACTCACACACTCACACCCACACACCACACACTCACACACTCACACATCAACACACACACACACTCACACACTCACACACCCACACACACACACCACACTCACACACCACACCACACACACTCACACACTCACACACACACTCACACACTCCACCACACCCACAACACCTCACATCACACTCACACACTCACACACTCACACACCACACACACCACACACCCACACACACTCACACACTCACACACCACACACCACACACAACCACACACTCACACACACACACCACACACTACACACCACACACCAACACTCACACACACCACACACTCACACACCACACACTCACACTCACACACTCACACACCACACACTCACACACTCCACACACACTCACACACTCACACACTCACACACTCACACACTCACACTAATACAACACACTACATCAACACTAACACACACCATCAAATTACACACTCACACATCACACACCACACACACACACCCTCCACACATTCACACCACACACACTCACACACCCAAATCAATCACAAACTCACACACCTAACACACACAACACACACACACACCTAACACACCCAAAACACACCACCACACCACACATAATTACACACACTCTTACAACAACATACACACCTAATCCACACTCAACACCACACACCCACACTTACACACACTACACACACACACACTCTCCAACACACACACCACACACACCAACAATCACACACACACACTCACACCTCACACACACCACACTCAACTACACACACTCAAATATTGACACACACCCCACACACCACACACTCACACTACCCACATCACACACCACACCTAACACAACCACTCACAACACACCCTACACACCACACCACACACAACTACACAAACACACACACACACCACACTACACACCACCCACAACACCACACACAACCACACACACACACACCACAAGTCGACACACTCACTCACTGAACATCAAATTAAATACACACACCCACACCACAAATCACACACTCAACACACACCACACTAACCACACACTCAGAAAATACACACACACACACACTCACACCCATAAACATCTAAACACAACACACCCATACCACACCTTACACCACACACTACACAAACTAACACACACACACCACTCCACATACACACACTCAATAATCCACATCACACTCAGAAACATGAACACACAACACACACACCACCAATCACAATACACACACACACACACACGATGCACACACACACACCACACCACACACCACACACAAAATCAACACACACACACACACACACACACTACACCCACACCACTACACACCAACACTCCAACACCCACTCACCACACACTCACACACACCACACCACACCACCACACACTCAACACACCACACACACCCACACACTACACACTCACACCACACACACCCACACCACACACCACCACACTCACACACCCACACCACACACCACACACCACACATCACCACACACCCACACCACACACCACACACCACACACCACACCACACCACACACCCACACACTCCACACACAATCACCACACACACACACCACACACACTCCACACCACACCTCACACACTCACACACCCACCTCACACTCACACCACACCTCACACACCTCACACACCACACCCACACACACCCACACACCTCACACACTACACACTCACACACCACACACCTCACACACCACACACCCACACCCACCACACACTCACACCACACACACCCACTACACTCACACATCCACACACTCACCACACATCACACACTCACACACTCACACACCACACTCCACACACTCCACACACACTCACACACACACCCACACTCACACCTCACACACTCACACACTCACACACCCACACCCCACATCACACACATCACACACTCACACACACACCACACCACACCACACACACCACACACACACATCACACACCACACACTCACACACATCACACACACACACACACTCACACACTCACACTCACACTCACACACACCACACACCACACACTCACACACTCACACCACACTCAACTCACATCACACACTCCACACTCACAACACCCACACACCACACACTCAATCTCACTCACAACTCACACACTCACACACTCACACACCACACACATCACACACTCACACACACTCACACACTCACACACTCACACACTCACACCACTCACACTCACCACTCACACACTCACACACCACACCACTCACACACTCACACACACACACTCACACACTACACACCACTCACACACACACACACACTCACACACTCACCACACACACACACTCACATCACACATACCACACACTCACACCACACACACACACACTCACACACTACACACTCACACACCACCACACTACACACTCACACACTCACACACTCACACTCACACACTCACACACTCACACACATCACATCACACACACACTCACACCACTCACACACTCACACACTCACACACTCACACACTCACAATACCGTACACACAGTGACTGACAACACACATCTTTTAATTCAATACACTTAAACAACTACCATCACACATTAATGCACTTTCACCACAAATTTAGTGGACACACACAAAATCTCCCTTCAACATTCATCACAACACAAATGGATCTTTCAACATCACACATCCACAAACAGATATAAGTACATAACATGAACAATGCACACACACAATTATCACACACAAGTAATTACACACACACTAAACCGTTACAAACATACTATAAACCCACACAAAACACACATTAAGTTGCCACCTCACACCACATCACATAATTAAAACTTTTTCAATTTACAACAAACAATGAAAGACCTTAAATTAAGGTAATTTAACAACACAAAATGGTTGTTACAATGGTATGGACTAGTTGATAAAATTACTGATAACATATGTCACAACCACACTCTTCTTCGCTTTAAAGCGAATTTTGAACCTACGTTTACCCCACACATATTTATTCACATTTTCACAATTAATCTTATAAATTCCCACTTATCCTGCTTATTCACTTTATCTTTGATTGCCTAAAGAGTTTCTCAAACTATTATCAGTAGTGACTGTTTTCACAATTAATTTTGGACAAGATTTTAGGTAGACGTTTTGTAGACAGGATAGTTTGGTAACCACATACTTTGTTTCTATTTGTTCTCTAGCGTTACCTAATGTAGTTACGTTCTTATCCATGTGTTTCCTAACTATATCATAACCACTTCATCTGAAAACCCATTATCAGCAATTCCTTTAATAGTGCGCAATTCTTTGTTATAATTTTGAACTGAAAGAGGAAAATTAAGCAATCTATGAACCAAAAGTTAAAAGCGAGTTTATGCTGTCTACAGTGATTTGAGTCATTGGTTATGAATCATGCTAGTTTCCTTACGATAAATATCTATATCAGTTTACTACCATTTTGTTACAGTATAAGAAACTGTCATTTGCCCACTTAAGGTAATTTGATTCAAAATTACAAACACACATCTCACAATCCAACTACAAATTTTAAAGATTCAAACACATCACACACTATCTAATCCAAATCTAGGAAAATAAGGAAACGCCTTTAAGCACTCAATTCCCATGAAACATTGCACAAAGGAGAAACATTGCCATTACCATGTTCTTATGGTTAATTTTGACAAAGGTTTGTTTCAACACAAATTTCACATTTAAAAAATCATCACACTACCCACGTCCACACAGTTACTACACACACACCTCACACACCACAATTGACCCACACACCTGACACCACACCACACACACAACACAAGCACACACACACCAACACCACACTCAATTTCGCACACACGTCACATTTACAACACCACACACTTCACACACACACACAGCACACCATTCACACTACATCACCACACCACATTTACACCAATCCAAAATAACGAAGTCAACATACACACTAACTTTCAACAACACGTCACATTAAAACCACAAACTCCCCCAAAACCCCCCCCCTAATTCTCCAAACCTACACAATCCACAAAATAAAACACTCACCAAATCACACTACAACTAAAAAACACACACCATCCACACCCACACTCACACACAACACACACCCACTCCACCACACACCACCACCACCACCACCCACACCACACACCACACACACACACACCCACACACCACACCCCACACTCACACACCACACCCCCACCCACACCACACACTCACCCACACACCACACCCCACACCCACACACACCACACACTCACACTCACACACCACACCCACCCCACACCACACCCACACACACACCACACACCACACTCACACACCACACACTCACACACCACACACACACACCACACACACACACCACACACACACTCACACACCACACACACACACACCAACACACCACACACCACACTCACACACCACACACCACACACTCACACCTCACACACACTCACCACCACTCACACACCACACACACACACACACACATCCACACACACTCACACACCACACACTCACACACTCACACACCACACACACACACAACCACACACACACACACACACTCACACACTCACACCAACACCCACACACACACACACACCACACACCACACACACACACAACACACACACTCACACACACCACACCACACCCACACACTCACACACACACCACACTCACACACACACACACACACACACTCACACAACCTCACACACACACACACTCACACACACCCACACTCACACACACCACACCCACACACACACACCACACTCACACCCACACACTCCACCACACACACACACACTCACCACACACCACACACACACCACACACTCCACACAACTCCCACTCACACACAACACTCACACTCACATCACACACCCAACACCTCACACACACACCACACACTCCACCACTCCACACACACACACACACACACCACACACACACACACATCACACAAACACCACCACACCCACACTCCCCACACACACACCCACACACTCCACACCCACACACTCCACACCACATCCACACACACACACTCCACACACTCCCCCTCACACACTCACACACCACACTCACACCACTCACACCTCACACACACCACACACACACAACCACACACCACCTCACACACCACACCACACCACACCCACACACCACACACTCCACACTCCACCACCTCCACACTCACACCACACCTCACACACTCACACACACCACACTCCACCTCCACACCACACCCACACACCTCACACACCACACACACACACTCACACACCCACACCTCACACACCCCACACCACACACTCCACACACACCCACCCCACACCTCACACACCTCACACCTCACACCTCACACCACACACCACACTCCACACTCACACACTCCCACCCACACACCCACCCCACACACTCACACCACTCACACCCCCCCCACACACTCCACACCACACCCACACACTCCACCACACACACTACACACTCACACACTCACTCACACCCACCTCACACTCACACACCACACACCCACACACTCACACACCACACTCACACACTACACACTCACACACCACACACTCACCCACACACCACACCACACCACACACTCACACTCCACACCACACACACCACACACACACACACACACACACACACCCACACACCACACACACACACCCACACACACACACACTCCCACCTCACACACTCACACACACACACACACACTCACACCACCACACACTCACACACTCACACACCACACCCCACACACCACACTCAACACTCACACCACACACCCACACACTCACACACTCACACCTCACACACTCACACACACACCACACACTCACACACACCTCACCTCACACATCCACCACACACACTCCCACCCCACCACCACACCCACACCACACCACACCACCCAACACCCACACTCACACACCCACACACTCCCCACACCCCCCCACCCACTCACCCCACACACACACCCTCCACACCACCCACACCCCACCACACACCACACCACACCCACCTCACACTCACCACACAAACACCACACACCACACCACCTCCACCTCCACACCACCCCACACCACCACCACACACCACACCCACCCACACCACAAACTCACACCACACTCACACACACCACCACACCCACCACACACTCACCCCACACCCACACTCACACCCACACCACACACACACACCACACACCCACACCTCACACACTCACACCACACACCACTCACACACACCACACACCACACCCCACACACACTCACACACTCCACACCTCACACACTCACACACTCCACACACACACCACACACTCACACCCACACTCCACACCACTCACACACACACCACACCTCACACACACACACTCACACACCTCACACACACCACACTCACACACTCACACCACACTCCACACCACCCACACTCCACACTCACACACCCACACCACCACACACCACACACTCACACACTCACACACCACACACCCCACACACCACCCACACACTCACACACTCCACACACACCCACACACCCACACACCCACACTCACACCACACACTCACACCCACACCCACACCACACACACTCACACACTCACACACCACACACTCACACCCACCACCACACACACTCACACACACACACTCACACACCACACACCCACACACCACACACTCACACACCACACTACACCACACACCCACACCACTCCACACTCACACACCCCACACACCACACCACCACACACACCACACCACACGCACACGACACACACACACGAAACCACACACGCACACACGCACACACCACACCACACACCACACACTCACACACTCACACCACACACTCACACACACCACACACATCACACACCTCACACACTCACACACTCACACACCAACCACACACACACCCACACCACACACCCACACCACCTCCACACTCACACACTCACACACCACACACACACACCTCACACCACACACACCTCACACACCACACCCACACACTCACCACACACACACACACCACACACACACACACACTCCACACTCACACTCCACACACACCACACACCACACACTCCACACCACCTCACACATCACCCACACTCACACACCTCACACCACACATCCACACACACACACACACCCACACACCCACACACTCACCTCACACTCACACACTCACACACCTCACACACCACACACCACACACTCACACACACTCCACACCCACACCCACACACTCACACACCACACACCACACACCCACACACCCACACACCACACCCACACCACACCCACACACACACACACCACACCACACACCACACACTCACACACACACACACACAACCACACCACACACACACCACACACCACACCCACACACCACACCACACCCAAACACCCACACCCACACACTCCACACACTCACACCACACTCACCCACACCACACACTCACACACCACACCACACACACCACACTCACACCACACACCACACACCACACACTCACACACTCACACACCCACACCACCCACACCTCACACACCACACACCACACACCACACACACACCACCACACCACACACTCACCACACACCACACCACCACCACACACACACACTCACACACTCACACCACACCACACACTCACACTCCACACTCACACACCACACACCCACACACCACACACCACACACACACCACCACACCACACACCCCACACCACACACACCACACACACACCACACACCCACACCACACACTCCACACTCCACACTCCACACACACCCACACACCACCACACACCACCCTCCCACACCCCACCTCACCCACACACCACACCCACACACCACACACACACCACACACACACACACACCACACACACACACACATCCACACCCACACTCACACACCCACACCCACCACACCACACACTCCACCACCTCACACCCACACCCCACACCCACACACACACACACACCACCCCACACACACCCACACCCCACCCACACACCCACACCCACACACACAACACACACCACACACACCACCCACACACTCCCACCACCACACCACACCCACTCCCACACCACACACACCACACACACACACACACCCACACCTCACTCCACCACACACACACACCACACACCACACCACACACTCACACTCACACACACTCACACACTCACACACTCACACACCCACACACTCACACATCACACACTCACACACCACCACACACCACACACTCACACACCACACACCCACACACCACACACCACACACTCACACACTCACACACTCACACCACACTCCACACTCACACACTCACACACACTCACCACTCACCCCACACCCACACACTCACACACCACACACCCACACACTCACACACACCACACCACACACCACACACACATCACACACTCACACACTCACACCCACACCCCACACACTCACACTCACACACTCACACTCACACACCACACACTCCACACACTCACACACACTCCACACACACTCACACACACTCACACCACCACACACCACACACTCACACCTCACACACTCACACACACTCACACACTCACACACTCACACACTCACACACCACACACACACACTCACACACCACACACTCACACACACACTCACACCCACTCACACACACACACACCACCACACTCACACACTCCACACACTCACACACCACACCCACACACCCACTCACACACTCACACACACTCACACACTCCACACACCTCACACCTCACACTCCACCCACACTCACACACTCACACACCTCACACACTCACACACTCACACTCACACACTCACACCTCACACCACACTCACACACTCCACCACACTCACACACTCACACACCACACCACCTCACACACTCACACACCTCACACACTCACACACCTCACACACCACACACCACACCTCACACCACACACACACACACACACACTCACACACTCACACACCCCACTCCACACACACACACACACTCACACACCACACACCTCACACACCATCACACTCACACACTCACACACCACACCATCACACCACACCTCACACACCACACACTCACACACTCACACACTCACACACTCACACACCTCACACACCACACACCCACACACCACACACTCACACTCACACACTCACACACCCCCACACACTCACACACCACACACCACCACACCCACACCACACTCACACACCAACCACCCCCCCCAAACCCCCCACCCCACCCACCCCCACCCCTCCCCCCCCCCCCCCCCCCACCCCCCCCACCCCCCCCCCCCCCCCCCCCCCCCCCCCCCACCCCACCCCCCCCCCCCCCCCCCCCCCCCCCCCCCCACCCACACACCCACACCCACACTCACACACCACACACCACACACCACACACCCACACACCACACACCACACACCACACACCCACACACACCCACACCACACACCACACACCCACACACCACCTCACACACCCACACACCCACACACATCACACACCACACACCACACACTCACACACCACACACTCACACTCCACACACTCACACACCACACACTCACACACTCACACCACCACAACTCACACACTCACACACTCACACACACATCACACACTCAACACCCACACACCCACCACACTCCACTCACACTCACACACCACACACTCACACACTCACACACCACACCCACACTCACACACTCACACACACTCACACACCACACACACCACACTCACACACTCACACACTCACACACTCACACACTCACACCACCACACACTCACACACTCCACACACTCACACACCACACCACACACACACTCACACACACACACACACTCACACACCACACACTCACACCCACACACTCACACACACACACCACTCACCCACACACTCACCACACCTCACACACCACACACTCACACACTCACACCAACACACCTCACACCACACATCCCACACACTCACACACCACACACTCACACACTCACACACTCACACACTCACACACACCACACACCACACACTCACACACTCACACACCACACCTCACACTCAACGTTTGACACTCCACAACTCACACTCACACACTCACACACTCACACACCACACTTCACACACTCACATCATTTCACACTGCACACCTCACACCACACTCACATCATTCTCTTACACACTCACACACTCACACCACACACCACACACTCCACACTCCACAACACTCACACACACACACCCACACCCACACACACTCACACACTCCACACACTCACACACCTCACACACCACACACTCACACACACACACTCACACACTCCACACTCACACACTCACACCACCTCACAACCACACTCACACACTCACACACTCACACACTCACACACTCACACACTCACACACTCACACACTCACACACTCACACACTCACACACTCACACACTCACACACTCACACACTCACACACTCACACATCAAGACCGGTTTTGGTGAAGCTTTTTCAAACGTAAAATGATGTATTTAGCGATAGCGAAAGAAGTCGTTTGCATAACCCGTACTTAGTTTATGAATAATGCATACTCTGATAAAGGCTATATGATTCTATTTCCCTTATATTTATAACCAGTGGAGGACTGGACCAGCAGCCATCGGGAAACCATGTAATCGTCCGGTCTATAATATTTTTGCAGAAAATTAGACACTCCGAGAATATGGGAGCCCATTTGGTTAAAATTCCTCCTCGGACGGCGTCGGACGTCGCTCGGTTAATTAAAAAATCTGCTTATCTATAGTAAACTAGTAAAAACAAGATCTTTAGTAATTAATGTAAAGCATTAAAAGCTTGGAAACATATTGCGGTAAAATTCTACCTTTATATATAACGTTTGTCTAATAGTGTTTTATAAGAGTTTTATGTGTTTTTTATGATTTCTTGAAGTGTTTGATTTTCTTTAATTCTTAATAATCTTAACTTATTTTAAGCATACAATTGATCAGAATAAATTTTTGTTTACTGTCTGAAGATGAATGTTATTAGCGTAATTTCGGAACATATTGTTGTTTAACATCTTTCTGATTAAATTAGTTTATTGGGAATCTTCTAAGTTTATTTATTTAATATATTTCCTTTGCAGCGTTGTGGACCTCGAATGCTAAAAGGAAAACTTTATGGAACCATATTAGACGTAAAAAATCGTAAAATTGAGGTGCAAATTTATCAGGAATCCTCAGTGATAAAACTGAAAGAACCATTGCTACTAAAAACAATTTAGTTGTTAACAATTTAAGTGAACATTTTAATTAGTGCAGGCAATTCTGAGCAGTCTGAGTAGTCACTTTCATTGCTTTGTTCATTGGTCATTCTCAGCTAAACTTATCACAATGGAAAGTATATCTTGCATAACTTACAACTTCTCTCTATTTCAATTACGGTATCGGTGTGTTGAATTAAATTTTTCCATATATTTGGCGTCACAAGATTAAACATTAATTTCTCACTCCACTTACCCAAACAATCCGTTACTGAATTTAATTCTACATCACCCTTTTTCAGGGCGTGTTTGGTATTTTCGTAAGTTGGGTATTATGGTATAAAATAATAGTGGTGTAAATGGTATAATTAATTTAATAATATAATGAAGAAATAAAGAAATAAGAGTAATAAGTTCTCCAAAACACAAATCGTTAAACTAACTGGAGATGCTAACCATTCACCACAAATAATGCCTTTGTCCCAGTCGGTAGTTTAATGTAGGGGTTAATTCTTTTGATTTGCTAGATTACCACAATTTCTGCTGTTATTTTCACCGAACATCAATATAAAAATTGTAATGTAACACTAATAAAAGATCTCGGACGCCAAGTTATTTTTAATAATTCGGAATAACTAAACCGAGTTTTACACTAAAAATTTTATCAAAATGTAAAACAATAAAAAAATAACAACTATGTTTATTAGCAGTTAAAATTTAGGATTATATAAATTATATCTTAAAACTAGTTATAGCCTTAAATTACTAATAATCATTAAAAATAAATACCTGTACAATATATACAAAATCTTCTTGAGGATCCCTGGTATTATAAAAAATAATGCGGAATTGCAAACCAAGATGACGTAATCCTTGTGTAATGTTGCGCAATTTATTGCAATAACGATGCTTTTATGTTATCAGCCACACCCAAAACTGGAATTTTCCTTATAAATTTTCTTCTTAAAAATTTATCTTCTTTAAATTGAATAATCCGTTTAATGCATTCTTTGAAATTTTCAAATAAAAATTGCAGTCATAAAATGAAAGCGTACGCTACAGTAGAATTAAAAGCGTACTTACAATGTAATTAAATTGTAAATCGAAGTGAAATTAAAGTAACCGTAAAAAAAAGTGCCTGAAAAGAGCAAATGTTTTAATTTTTAGTATTACGCGTTAAAAGATATCTTATCATCAAATTAATGGCACTTTGCACCAAAATTTAAGTGGAAAACACAAAAATGCTTCCTGTTTCAACATTCGTCAGGAAGTAAGCAAAATGGATGCTTTCAAAGTTCGATGATGTAGTCTTGCGCAAAAGATATAAGCAGGATTAAGCCAATGATGACGTAATGCGCGAATAAAATGATCAGAAAAATAATTTATGGAAGTGGAAGTATAAACCGTTAAGAAGTATACGATAAACCCCTAAAAAGAAATGCAAATTAAGTTGCCTACCTCATACCTATATTTCAATAATTAAAAACTTTTTTCTTATATTTACAACAGAACGAATGAAAGACCTTAAATTAAGGTATATTTAATACAACACAAAAAGGGTTGTTACAATGGTATGGAGACTAGTTGATACAAATTACTGATGTGTCGCGCAGCCTTTCAGTAGTTCATTCTTAAACTCTCTTAGAATCATTAGCAACATTGAAATAAAAAAACTAAGTTTTCCATCAGTTTAAGAGGTTTTTCCACATCTTCTGTTTAAATTTTGTTAACCAACCCGACTTACAAAGAACACTAGTAAGGGTACGAAACCGAGCAAACTTACTGGGCGCCATCCGGGGAAGAATCAGAGGTTGCCACCCCAAAACACTACAACATACCTACAAAACATAGATACGCCCTGTTACGGAGTTCCGATCACCCATATACCCAAACATAAACCCCAATCACCTTTCCTCTATCGCCTCGTGTGAACTCAGAATACTTATATAGGCTACCCTTCAGGTACCCTAACGACCTCACAATACAACACGCAAACATATCACCCATCACAAACAGAATACAAGCGTTACAAAGAAACTTTTCACACAAAAGAATTTTCGGCGACACAATCTCTACGACTACCGACTTTCTCCATTCCCACGCAAAAAAACCCAAACTTAAGTTCAAACGCCCCTCCGCCAACCTAACACATCTCCTTGACGACGTCCCTGAGGATATACAAGAATCTCTTGATAATGCCCTATATGTCCTCCGCATCCCCCCTATCTACTCGATGTCGACAATGCAAGGATACCGGCAAACGAGATTAGATTAACGACGCTAATACACACAGCACGCTACCCCTAGCCAAACAATACGCACACAATTAACTCGAATAATATAAGTAAGCCATTTAAATAAAATCAAACATCTTTTATTTTTTTTAGAAATACCAGAAAACTAAAATCATGATTGTGAACTATACAGTAACACAATTCAACGACTTCTGAAGAATCCATGCGAAAAAACATTAAGATAAACTCGTATAAACTAACATTAGCTTGAGCAAACTAATAGAAAGGAGCAACAGTCAAGTGATGATATAATTTGAGGACCGCACTAGTGGGAACTGTTATATCATCATTGTTATCTTGTTCTTTTCCTATATATATCCGAATGTTCCAAGTGTAGCTATTGTCAGTTTAAAAAGCTTTACCCCGTACTTGTGAGCTTCTTGTGGTATGTATTGTTTTAGCAACAACCTTCCCTGAAATAAAATAAAGGACTCGTCGATGCAAAATGTAAGTCCAGGTGTAAATTTTTTTTGATACCTTTCTAATAACATGTCTTATAAGGGTTTGATTTTACGGAGTAGATCATCTTCTTCGCGTTTATTATTATCCGAAAAGTGCCACATTCGAAGTAAATGTTCATATCTATTGCGCGACATAACTTTTGTAACCAGTAAGTTTTGGTATAGTTCATCTTTACTTCAATATTTGGAAATGGAAGGAAAGTGGACAAGGCCCGTATAACCTATAATTCCAATAAAATTTAGTATTTCCGTCCTACTTGTTGGAATCCATTTGTGTAACCTAGACTGATTAGATATGTCGACTCCTTCATCTGTCAACACTTGTGTTGCGTAATGATTTGTCTGTATTACCATTTCGTCTAAAACCTTATCACCCAAGAACACTCTAAAACATTCGTACGGGGACACTGACGCTAAAGTACCAGCATATGCTGGGTATAGGCCAGCTTCCGAGCGATAATTAAATGTTTGATGGTTTCTTTCTGGCGTATTCCAGGTGTCATCTTGATGCACAGTGTTATTAATTGTTGTTAATTCAGGATTACCTTCCTCAAACTCTTCAATTATAAAATTTTCAGGTAAAATTGTATCCGACTCTTCGGGAATTTGCTCTGTATTAGGAGTTTCAGTCATTTCTTCTGGTGCCCTTTCCAGTAATTCATCAGATGCATCAGATACAACAGTTTCTAGTGCCGCCTTTTTTCTTTATGTTTTTGCAAAAGGCTTTAGATTTTTTCTTTTGAGATTTACTTTAGAAGACGAAGCAAGTTGAGAAACTTGGCTAGTATTATGTGGTTTTCTAACTTTGTCTTTTTGAAGACATATCTTTTGTGAGTCAATAATTGATTCATCAGATCGTAGGCAATGCATTCTTTACCCGAAGGCAAATATCCGGGATCTATACATGAATCGTCGGAATCGAAATCGTCATCGCTTGAAGCTGTTATAAATAATATGAAAAAATTAATTACATATACACAATCCTTAACACTTCCTACACTTACCCTGAATAGCTAAATCTCTCTGTAAAATTAATCGCGTGCTATTATTCATTTTTTTTATAATACATAATATAACCTATAAAACATGTGTACTCGTAGTATTTATAAACTGTCCTTGTAGACTAAACGCCAAATACGAAGACACCAAGCTGCGCGAAAAAAATCACGTGACCGTGTACTATTCAACTGGAAAATTTTAGTTTTTTTTTTAAAGTAAAAGTTACGTTTTGTACATTTTTTAATTAATAACCTCTTAATTATGATGTTTATATTTTATAATTAGGACAATTTAAACCAAAAAAAACATTTATTTAATTGTGAAAAATGAAATATAAGGTTATGTTACTTGTTCATAAATTTACTCGGAAATGTTGTAATTCGCATTTTAATTATTAACCACAATTCTAAGGGTAAATAATTCGTGTCTAAACAGTTTTATACTGCGATGGTTATAAGTAGGTGTAATAGAGGGGGTGAGTTTGATCGAATTCAAATATTAGATAGTATGCAAGTTCAAATAAAGTTGAAGAAGTTATACAATGAGGAAAATATAGTATACGCATATAAACTGTTACACGTCCAAACCGAACTAGGCGTCGTGTATGCTTACTACTGTAAGCGGGTTGCCAAGCCAGCTAACAGGGAGATGGGCGTGGTCGAAATAAGAAGTAAAATAAATGATTAATACGCTCAAACACCTTACACCGATATTCAAACAGCTCAGTCCGGGAAAATATGTCTCCAGGCGCCACCACAATCGAAACTTTGCTAAAATAATTGTCTTAAGCTGGGTGTTAATTAACCCTACTTGATTGTAGAAAGTAGGATTGTGCTTACTCAGTAAACTCTCACACGAGGGTCCTAAATCAAACACTCGTCCCAAACAATTCAACTCAAACTCAAATATATTTAGTACTACCCAGGTTATTAGAAACTTTTTGAATACACCTCGTATACCAAAATTTCCAAAACAAAATTTATCACTCAAATTTAACTGCATTCACGTAACCAACAGTTATAAAAAAAAACTCTGAAATACACGGGTCGTCACAAACTTGCTGATTGTACATCCAGAATACCAAAGTTATAACACGTTAACTGAATATTTTCTACGTGTCCCCGTATACATATAAAGTTAAATCTCTACTTATTAATGAATAAAATAGTTCTTCATTCAATGGTCGATAATTAATTTTTAAAATTCCTAATCAAAAGAAAAGCAATGTCATCGGCTTAATAATTGGTCCTTCATGATACCTCTGAATCGTATGGGACATTCGTAAATATGTAAGTTCTCAAAACTCCATCTCTTAGTTATACTTAATGAAATTTTTAAATCGACAGCTGATCCGCCATTAGTGTATTGCGTTAAACGAAACTAACATGAAAATCTTCTTTTAAAATTAACCTGGCAAATATAACCTTTCAGGTTGTTCATTAATCTTAAAACCAAAATATGCAAAGTCTACATTTAACTTGTCGAAAACTAGGTCACCAATTAAGTAAATGTCACAAATGTGTCTCAAAACTGGCTAAATAAACAACAGAATAAAAGTTAACGATAAATATATATATTGTCCTGCACAAAAAAACAAATGTTTACATACACTACAACAGCGTGGTTGAGAAACCAACCCACCACATCACTGTCAATACAAATTTGCGTTTCTGCAAAAATTTTACTACTAAAACAGCCAATACAACATAACTAGAGATCGATTACCTTTTTCCTTCAACATTAAAAAATTACACAACAATACGCAAATAAAACTAACCAAAAGATAATCGTGCTCAACTGAGTTTTCAAAGTTCTTAAATGTAATACTTACTTAAAGACTGTCCATTCATCCTACGCTTTTCTTTCTTCTCTCTTCCCGTAAACCAATTATTTGTAGTCCATACGTATCCTTAGATTGCCTGAAGGCACATAACAAGTGCTCCACAATTTCACAAACACTTATTCCTTTCGGTACTCGCGATTAGCCCAACTATACGAGGTTATTACTCCAATAACCCGTAATAAACTGTACACGTTTGGTTGCCTCTTTAAAGTTTCTTACAACCTTTAGGACAATTTAGCCCTTCCTTACACAAATAAACTTTTAACGTCATATAAAATTACTTTAACATTGGCTCAATTTACTACGAATATTTCGTTTACTTAAAGGTGGTCCCATAAATAATTTGAACTAAGGATCATTACAAGCACACACGCCGCACTCAACACTATAACGTAACAGCTGTTATCTTATTATAAATCTGCTTACTCACTTTTTTTCCTTGAACAAAAAACCATAAACTGATTTTATCTTCAATCTCAATTTTATTCATTGTTTTATTTATGAATGTCTTATACGATTCATCCCCTTTTGGGTTACGCAGTTGTTTAAAAAATGACTGCCTTCAATATTATTCACAAATATAACTCTAACTCAACCCATTCTGCGGTCACACTTCACCTCGCGCGCGCGTCTTCCACCGAGCTCTCACCGACATCCACCAAAAGCAAAAGCCAAAAGCCCCGTCAATCTCTGACTTTCCTATTTATACCTCAAGCCATCCATCTTTAAGCATGTCTGACTTCCTCGCTATATTCACCAATGGTATTCACTCAAAATTTCTTAGTGCCGACTGATCCTACCCTCTGTATAAACACGCTTGTAATTACAATACATCGCCATGTTTGTTCTTACCAGCAAATCTTACAATTACTTTATGGAGAAGCTATTTCTCGTCATCACATTCATTCAGTAGCCACTCTGGACCATTACACAACTTTCAACGTTTATCTCTCACATGCGCTCATCCACCTTCCGCAACATTTGCAAAAATAAGTAAAGTCTAAGGTCTCAAATCCCATATACTTACATGTATTCTCAAAACTTATTGCACAACATTACGAGAACTTTCTATAATCAACAATTAAACATACCAAATCTTTCCCTACATATTTCGAAAACATTCTATACTTATACATTCATATCTTCCGGCCAAGATTACTCCTTTATCTTCCAACATTCCATTCCTTATTCAGTAGTCAACAGTAGCAAAACATTATCGTCCCATCGACACATTTCTCTTCATATTTACATTCATCAGAATCTATTTATTTCAACACCAATGTCTCTATAACATTCAAATACACGTATCTGCATACTGAATGATATTTCTCCTAAATTGCCAGTGGCGTATCATCCACCCACATGTATTATGTATATACACAAAAAATTTTTTTCGTTCAAACACGTAATACACGTCATTATAACATCTTACATACAGGGTGCGTCAACACAATCTTACAAAACAAATGTTTTTATACAACAAAACAGATTTTATGGGGTTTGCACAATGATGTTGTATTCATAAAAGCATTGAGCTATGGCAGTAGCATGTTAAAAAGGTCAACACGATACATATTAGTGTGTTAAATACAAATAAGAAATTTCACATATAAATCAATATAATTGAGCAATTAAACACATAACAGATATTGATTACATGAAGTACAATAATCCTAATGTGTAGAACATTATGCATAAAAACTCTGCGAATTATAAAAAGGGTTATGGTACGAAGACGTTATGTTGGTAGATCATAGACTAACTGTTTAAAATGTGCTTAAGAAGTTAAAGTGCCTTAGAAACATATCTAAGAATATGAACACATTTGCAATGTGAAATTAACAATATAAATAGAATAAAATATTACACAATTAATCTACACTTATTTCTTCGTTATCATAATCTTACATAAAATCAGATTCATCCGACGAGTCTCCTCTCCTACGTATAATCAATTCCTCACAAACTACATCCATAATATGGTCTTTATTAATGTATTCCTCTTCAATTTCTTTAACATGACGGCACACTTCTTGCCAGTGGCTCTCCAAATCTATCGAACACTTTTCACGAGTTAGTTTTTCAACATCGGCTAATTTAAAAGTTGTGTTTCTCGATGGCACCCAAGCTTTTACAATGGTCAATATTTTTCTATTGGATTTGGCTCCGGGTGGTATGGTAGTCGACATACAGAGTGACCATGTTTCGCAAATATAGCATCAATTGAATATAACGTGTAGCTCGGTTTATTACATTTCATTAAATCACACACCTCCACTTTTGTTTGGGATTCATCATGTACGATCCTCGTTCTTGTAACCAAGTTATCATTTCCATTTTTTACTGCTAACGTATTGTGATAATTTGCATTATCCATAACAATAACTGACTTTTCGAGCAAATTCGGTAATAACCGGTGCTTAATCCATCGTTTATAATTAATAAAGTTCATATCGTCGTGATAATCACCTGTTTTGAGCCCGATTTAAAACTAAGAGGGCATTATTGATAAATCCCGTTTCACCACCAGCATGTACTATTATAAGACGTTGACCTTTACCGATTGGATATTTTAAACCTTCGTTGGAATCATCTACCTAGGAATGTGGTATTGTATGCGATGCATGTATACATGTTTCATCTGTATACACAATGGGTCGCCCTGCTCTTCGATACTTTGTTATTGCTCATATATAAGCACAACGTAAAGATCGTATATCGTATCGTTCCATTAAACATTTACGATAGTCAACGATTTTCGTCCATTTAAAACCTATTTTATTTAATAATCTCTTAAAGACGTTACCTACAAAGAGAAACCAATGTATTCGTCATCTTTAATAATATTATATATAGCATTGACGGTTGGTCGTCGTTTCTCCGTGACATGAAATTGTGTACAATGCGCCGAACGACTTGTTCCCCACAATTATCGACAGATGATCTTTGTGCGGTTTTATTCTTTTATTAGAAGTCTTGAACGATTCTATTTCACCACGTTGAATAGCACTCACTTCTCTAATAATTCTAACGACGGTACTTTTAGATACTCCAGTTGCTTTCACAACGATATCAAGAACGTTAACTGTAAAGAAATGTAATCGTGAAAAAACTGACAGATGTTAATCGTACAATAATGACATACCTTCATTCATATTTTTATGAAACTGATAAACATTCCAAATAATTTCGCGGGCATCTTGCGATAAAATACGCCGCTGGAATGTTTGATGTACTCGCATCACCCATTATAAACAACGAACTAAATCAATATATTATATTAATACATATTACTGTGGATTACAAATACAACTTACTTGTAAATAAAAGGTGCTGAAACGGAAGGAGTTTTGAAAAAAACTGTTTACAATTGATAAAAACAACACTACATTTTGTGAACGGAACATAATATCTACTTCTCACTCATATCATAATTCCATTTCTTTTTAATGCAATATTCGGTTTCTGCGCAGGTGTCTTCGTATTTGGCGTTTGCTTTAGCAAAGTAACTATTTATGTAGATATTTAGCACTAACCAACACTAAATAAACAATTTCTAAATGCACCTCAAGGCTAACAAAGCACAAAAAAGTCAGACACTCATCTGCATAAACAGATCTACGAAGAATGGCTGATTGAATGCCCGCGTGGCGCACAGTATGCAACGACAGTATGACCGATAACGTGACCGCTCTGGCGGGATACACCTACTTCTGCCGCACAAGCCCGAGCGGTCATATATGACCGATTGTTGTTTTTTTTTTTGTAAACTAAATGTTCTGTAAACATTCAGAGTTTATAAACCATTTACTCAGTATTCTTAGTATCAAAAGTCAATCTGTTAATAAATATTGTAAAATTGTAAATATCAATTTGAACTATTGTTGAACCATCTACAGTTATAAACACAATATTACTTTGTTATTTCAATACGTCACATAATTTTATTTTTATACTATTTATTCACATGATTAACAGGTAATTCCAACAATTATATTATATATTCAAACAAACTAAATCAGTTTTCTAAATTTTAGAATGGGCTAAAATCATGCAAGTTGAACATGTTACATTATTAGCATATTAGTCACCTTGCTTTATTAAATCGTTATAGCTATTTATCACCCAATTTTTATTGTTTGCTAAAAAATATTACACCTTGTAAACTGAACTTGTACATGTCGATATCCTTAACCTTACTAGTAACAATAAAATGATTGCAAACCATAGACCTTGGTTAAAACAAGGCGTAAAATTGTGAGAATTACGATGTGGGATTTAAGAAACTAAAAAAGAAAATTGTACTGATTATAAGTGCGCAATAAGTTAATCATATCCAGATATTCCTTTGCTAAGATGGTTTTGTACATATTCGACATATTTTAAATTTAAATGTGAATAGATAATTTAAAATCTCGTTTTATGCATTAAAAGCAACGACTACAGGTTATATTTGGTTCTCTGTATAAATATCAAACGTTCCAAGCAATGTCTATTGTTAGATCTAGATTAAAATAAATGCCTATGAATGAATTCCCTAACCTACATCCAATACAATTTTATTTCGATTATGAAGTTTAAATATTAATTAAGTGTGTATAGACTGATGATTTACCGAACGTACCTATTAACTTTAAAAGCGTAAATAGTGTGGGAAAATTAAACGTGTTTGTGAAGTAATAACAAGGTTAATCATTGAATTAGTGATAGTTAAAGTTGCATTAAGAAAATTGTAAAAATATAATTGTTTAACCATATTTTAGACATTGGTTTTCATAGATAGTAGTGGAACTGATATCAGCTACCGACAACTCATACCAGATACAAATGTGGCCACAGTTTCATTTTCGCTTGAGCGACGTACAGGCGCTTTTAAAAGCCGCGACGCTATTACTTCTTCGCGCCAACACACGTTTAAGGATATAAAGTGTTAAAATGACAGTTCCTCTCTCCGCCAAAAATTCTGAAGAGGACGAAGACCGGGATAGTGAGTTACCCCCTCCTCCGGATGGTGGATGGGGATGGGCAGTTGTATTTGGTTCCTTTATGATACACATTATAAGTAAGTATTACGCATTCATATCTAACATTAGTTATAGTACACAACAAAGCGTTATCATAAAAAAAAATTGACGTGTGATAAATATCAATATGTTTGTTATAACAGATTGCTTAAAATTCTTGCTATTTATTAAATATTCATTTTAATACAAATTAGAGCGCTATTGATGTAAATTAGAAATTGTTTGAAAAGGGTTATCTTTGTATACATTTTCAAAAGCGAAATCTCATGTGAATGCCTTTTCAATGTGACGAACTTAAACTATGTAGGTACACGAAATCCTGTACAGGTTTAATATAGTACTTGTTCATTGACTGACTACAAAAAGTAAAAAATAACGTGCGTGATGTCTAATCTCCAATAATCTTTGAAACACAATCCAAAGATATAACAAAGTCGTTTATATATATATATATATATATATATATATATATATATATATATATATATATATATATATACATATATAATTTAAACAAGTAATTTTATGGATCATTCCGAGTATTTGAGTAAATAAATAATGAATATATTCCCAAGAGCACTAATTCAGTAAGATGATAACTTGAAATTACCTTTAATTAAATTATTACACGTCAACAAATAGTATTGGCTTCATTTTGAAATCAAATTGAGTAAAATTGTGCGTAAGTATAGACATATAACATGCAGAGTGTATCAAATGGGCCAATCACAACGAAACATTATCTTTGGCTTTAATCTTATGAGGTTGTAAAATTTATCTCTTATCAAAATATTCCTATAATCAGCACGGATAAGATTATTCTACAATTAAGATCAGTGATTAGAAATCAACAGATCCCTTTCTAAATTGGTGTGTTTAACACGTTAAGCACCGTGGCTGACCGATTACTTTCCCACTAGGCCAGAGTCATAGATGGCCGACGAACAAATTTTACTTTTTAGGCCATCTGAGAAAAGCTTAATGTGTCAAATCGCGTGGCCCTGGTAAACATCACAGTAGTGATATTTATGTACAAATTCATTTCAGTAATTTTTGTATATTACTTTTGAAAATATGAACATGAAACGGGTGTAAACAAATGACAACTATGTTTTAAATTTGTTTATATTTGTATTTATTGCTTAAATACAAACTAAATGCGAAAATATGAAAATGTAAACTTTCACGATTATCATATAAATAAAAATACCTTTGACTTTTAGTTATTAATTCTTGCATTTTTTAAAATACTTAACTTTTGGGTTTTAAATAGTGTATATATATATATATATATATATATATATATATATATATATATATATATATATATATATATAGTACAGTATGTCCCCAGATCGACTTTAAAAGAGGAAAATTCTCTTATTTTGATTTCTCAGAAAATTTCATTCTTGCTGATTTGCCCTGCTTGTTTTCAAACCCCGAAACACAAATTACTTGCTATTTAACTCAACGGTTCTCGAGATCATTTTCTTGAAAAATTCGAGCTTTTCATAATTTTTAAGTAAATTGATTTGTTTCAAATTAATAAATTTAACAATTGATGGTAAAATGAAATGAAATTCTCAAAAACTGAACTATTAATTTTCTATTCGAATAATGCTCCTCCTTTTTCCGCACAGATTTCAATGCGAGCTTTGAATTCATTGAAACTGCGCCTTATTTCTTCGATTGAAAGGACTGGACAGCATTACGTATCCTATTTTCAATTGCTCTTCATAATTGTCTAATGGCTCACTGTACACAATTTGTTTTAAACGACCCCACAGATAAAAGTCCATTATTGTGAGATCAGGACTTCTCGGCGTCCATAAAATGGGACCATCTCTTCCTATCCAGTTATCATGGAACTCTGTTTTGAGCCACTGGCGAACAGTACCGGCATAATGAGCAGGGCACCCATCGTGCTGGAAGAACATTTCAATTTGGTAGTTCAATGGCAATTCATCCAGTTTATCAGTTAAAAATTTTGCAACATTTCCAAATATGAATAACGGTTTAAATTTTGATCAAAAAATATGGGCCAATAATTCCATGGTACGAAACCGCACACACACATTAACTTTTTCAAACATTGTCTGCGACTAGCAATTCGGAAGTTTGGATTCGTCTTACTCCAGTAACAGCAATGTTGGGAGGAAACGACTCCGTTAGTTGAAAAGGTCGATTCATCGGAGAACATTATTCGTTTACGAAGATTTGAATCTTCCAAAACTCTATTGCCCATTTCCAAACAAAAATCCAGACGTTTGGCTTCATCACCGTTCTCTAAAATTTACCTAAATTGCGGCTTAAATGGTAAAATTTTGTTCTCCTTGAAGATTCTTTGTAAATGAGATTTACGTATCCCAATTCGTAGTGCCCTCCTTCTTAAAGACAACCTTGGAACTTCTATTGCGGAATGAACGGCGAGAACAGTAGCAGCATCTTCTTCATCGAACCACTTCTTTAACTTCTTTGGCTTCTTTAGGTTTAAAACCGAGCCTGTTTGAAGGAATTTAGTTACTAAGTTTTTGCTCCGGCATTCGAAATGGCAACCTCCTGGTGTTTTTGGTTGAATTTTCTGATAACAACTCGGTAGCACTCTTCCCCAGTTCCGTAACATTGAATTAGATAAATTCTTTGTTGTAAAGTCAACATTATAGCATACAATTCAAATTAGCATGAATTAATTTGCAGTTCAACAGAATTATCACATTTGACAATTTCTGTCAGTGGTGTTTTCAATGAAATCCGCCTACTAAAGTTACTTCTAAAAATTAGGAAAAACATTCTAAGTCCAATTTTTCAAGAAAAATGATATCTCGAGAACCGTACGAGTAAAATAGAAAGTAATTTGTGTTTCGGGGGTTTGAAAACAAGCAGGGCAAATCATCAAGAATGAAGTTTACTGAGAAATCAAAAATAAGAGAATTTTCCCTCTTTTAAAGTCGATCCGGGGACATACTGTATATATATATATATATATATATATATATATATATATATCAACGTGCCCAAGATAAGGATGAACAGCATGGGGATCTTGAAAACGGCAAGAAATACGAAGGCGGTTAAATTAGAGAAAAATTGTATAATTTAGGGCATGTTCACATGTAGTTTTTGCAAAAGCTCATTATTGTTTATCGTTACCGAGATTTAAAATAAAATGCGATTGTTGGGTTTTTTTGTAATTCCTTCATTTATTTTAAAATATTTTCAAAAAGGTACTTCTTGATTGTCACTTTTTGAATTCTATTAGATGGCGTTTTCAAATTTTTTATTCGACGTTTCGTCCACGAAAAACATCAACTTTTTTCTTATATGGCCGCAACCAACGAAATACCCTGCATTCGATAGTATCTTTATTTCGAATTTAACCATGTATTACAACATTATGGTTTTGAAGCTGAAAAATGCGGATATTCATCTTAACATTTTTCATATGATATCACTTAGTATTAGAAGATTTTGATAAAATAACACTTGTTTAACTATTTGAATTGTACGTATTTTAAGTTGTTTTTATTACCATTACTTCGTGGGGCGTTTTTTTGGTTTTGTTTATTAATTTATAATTATAATTAATCAATAAGTGTACCTATGGAAAGACGAAATTTTACAAAAGAAGAAAACTTCGATATGTTGACATGCTACATCTTGTACCACAGAAATTGTGCAGTTACTGACCTGATGTATTTGGATAAATATCCTGAACGAAGGCAATCTGGTAAATCCATTTTTAGACATTTGGGGTCTGATTTAAAAGAATTTGTTTCATATACAAAACCTGTTCTATCCCATCGAAAACAATCTGATGACCAAAAAGCTAATACCGTTTTACAAGCCGTTGTTGAAAAACCCTGAAATATGGACAAGACACTCTAGCGTCCCCCAGGTACCCTATCTTGAAAAGTGTAATTTGAATTTATTTGCAATAATGCAAATTCGAGAACAAAACAATCGCTAAGTGATTTATCTTGGCTTTACTGACAATAATGCTACTATTACTCAAATTAATTGCTTGCCTTACTTTGACTTTCCTGGCGATAATTAAAACATTAGAATTTATTTACAAGTCTGATATTTAATTACTTGCAAACCTCATATCTGATCAAACGAAGTGGCCGTCTAATGGTAGGTACGTTGTGCTATTTGAATTAGATAGGCTGGATGAGGTAAGTGTTGCATCATGTGGGGCAGATAAAAAAAATTAAACTACTCAAATTAAAATTAACGAGCTTTGCGCAATAGTGGTTCATTGCACAGGTGATAATAAGGTAAAATCAAGGACAAAAGAAAATAGACATGGAATTTACACGTACACAATTGTTTAATGACTACTAAAGCACAAAATACATAAGTAAAATTACAATAAATTACATATAAAGAGGAATTAGTTCGCAGACAAACAATTCCACTTAACAAACTAACACAAAAAACCCATTAAACAAAGCCTTACAAGGGTAAGTTATAAATAGATCATAACACCGTGTCCGATATATAAGGTATACAACTAAAAAGAATAAAAATAAAATTCGAGGTGTTTAATGGTAACCTGGAACCGGGAGTATGTAACCACTTGGCAATTGTCCATTACAATTAGTAACCAAGGATTATCCTGTACCCGTTCTCCACGCCCACATCTACACAAATGTAAATATAAACAACAACAATGCTAATTCATACAAATACAAGAGTGAGGGAGCCCTGTACTGTCCTTTATTTTAGCAGATTTCAGCTTATTGAGCCCGCGTGCTAATGAGATACCTTTGCAAGGCTATCCTCTATTTTTAATACGTTATATAAACTTGTAGAATTATTTACTGCCAGCCTTAATTTATATAAAAATACCTGCTTACACTTGAATATATATTCCTTTAATTACTCACAGACACTAATCGTTAACACAAACAAATCAAAGCGTCGGGCTCAATCAAAATTTCATCAGCAGCTACCTTCTCCTCTGGTTTCCACTAACCATGTCTACTCCCGAAAATCAACCTCCGTCTTTCAAAAGTGATAAAAAAAGCAAGAAACATTAATTTACGTTGGAACAGTTTCATATTAATTATTGAACGACATCTTAATTTGAAAAATATGCATTCGTCCGTAACAAACGCTACATCTAGGTCTCAAGTTTCAATGTACCAACAAAGATCCCTTTGGATTTGCACTATGTACCGACACAATTTGTTATTACATTTGTGAAGTTTTAACACGAAAAAGTGCCTATTGCGACTTTCAAAGATTCGTTACACTACCTCAATAAAGGCAGTTCTAGCGAACATCTGTTTCTATCCTAACATGTGTTTTTGTTCAACCCTTACTCAAATATCAATTACGTAAGATACAGAAAATGAAATATCCAGAAAACATTACGACTTAATATACAAAAAAAAAAAAATATCAGACACCGTTAACCCTTCTATCACGGTAACAATTGCGATTTGAACCCGTTTATTACAATAAAAAAATTTTCGCGGTGGCTACAACACATTGAACATCGTACTGGTATAGCTAATTTTCTACCGCACAATTCATCCATATAAATTTCGAGTTTGTCAGGGTTTCAGACAAGCTGATCAGAAGCGGCGAGCGGGTTTTTTCCGAATGGTATACTTGAAAATGTGACGAAGATCTAAATTTCCCTTTTAAAATAATTTGGTCTGATGAAAGCATGATAACCAACAATCCAATTTTCAACCAATGTAACAAACATTATTGGGCAAAACAAAATCCTATTTAAAAAAAGAATCAAGACATCAACATAGACTTGGATTTATTGGATTTATGCCTTGGATGAATCCTCTAGCACTTGTTAACACCTGTTGGTTTCAACAAGATGGTATCCCACCGCATAACTCAAGAAATGTACAGGACTGTCTGTCATTGCCGTTTACAGGAAAATGGATTTGAACTTACAGTGCAGTAGCTTGGCCAGCCCGATCACCCGATTTATGTTCGTTGGATTTTTTCTGTGGGGTTCCCTGAAAAACCAAGTGTATAATGGGAGTTTTGAAATGAAGAGCAGTTGTTAGTATCGATTATGGCAGCGGTTAATACAGTTTCGCCGGAAATGCTAGACCGTGTTTTAAATTCTTCAGTAAAGAGAGCTTACCTGTGTCTAGAAAATAACGACAACCTATTTGAACAGTTATTGTAATTATTTAACTTTAATTAAATAGGTTTAAAAGATTGGAGTTGTTAAATTTGTACATAAAAAAATATTATCAAATACTAATATTAATCGGAATTTTTTGTTAAATTAGCTTCAAAACCATAATGTATTAAATGTGCTTCAATTCGTAATAAAAATACTATCGAATACAGGGTGTTTCGTTCGTTGTTGCGATATACAAAACTAGTGGCGAAACGTCGAATAAAAAATTTGAAAACGAAATCTAATAGGATTCAAAAAGCGACGTTGAAGAAGTACATTTGGTTTTTAAAAATCTTTTAAAATAAATGAAGAAATTACGAAAAAAGAAAAACCCAAAAATCGCATTTTGTTTTAATTCTCGGAAACGATAAACAATAATGAACTTTTGCAAACTGCAACTACAACTTTTCTAGAATTTAACCGCCTTCGTATCTCTTACCGTTTTCAAGATCCTCATGTTGTTCATCCTTATCTTGGGCTCATTGTATATTCATATTTTACATAAATCTATAGGTTTCGATAACAACTACAGTTATCGTCCTCAATAAGGGTAATATCTTTGAGAATTGTTTAAGATGTATCTACTGTATTTATAAAATAAGAAAATGATGAAAACGTAAACACAAGTCTGCTATTAATATAACAGTTTGATAAACGTATAAAGCCAACTATGGAAACTAATTTAAATAAAGAATAACTTAATAAAATTAATATTATTAAACTGTCTTGAAGATGACAAATGAAGTGCAGATTTAACAAAATTTAATCAAACTATAATGTCAGCGTAACGTTGTGAAAAATTTTAATTTGAAATCAAATTATATTAATAGCGGGTTTATGTTTGCGTTTTCATCTTTTTCATATTTCTTAAATTTGTTCAAATGTCTTAAACAATTTTTAACGATATTACCACTACTAAGTACGATAACTGAAATTGTTATCGCAACGTATAGATTTGTGCAAAATATAAATATAAAAATACACCATTCAAAAACTCAAAAGCTAAGTATTTTAATGTGTGTAATAATGGTGAAAGTTTACATACTTCAGTCCTTTACGGGGAAGAAACTTATCGTTTTATTAGACAATATGAAAAATTAAGTAAACGCGAAGCACAATTACTATCATCTCTTACTTTTTTATTACGGTGCCGAGAACAAAAAATTATCCCAAAATTTCTGTATGTTAAAAGAAATTGTAATAACAAACAAGCTAATAATAATTATAGAATTTCATCTGTATTAAATAGAGCGGATTGAGATAAAATTGATTCATAAACCTTTAAATATATGGAAATAAATTTTGACATCTCATGTAAACGTCAAAAAGCAAAATTTGATAAATTATTCAAGCAACAATATAATAGACACCCTTTTGATAATAAAAAAAACAGGTATAAACCTTTCTGATCATATTTTTTTCAGACGATGCTATTGAAGCTCTTTCTCAGGGCGGAAATTATGCGGTGACACCAAAAGAAATACCTTTGAAGATATCATTTCCAATGTTGAGAATTATATTAAATCGTTATCTTTTGAGGCTGCGAATGAAGTTAGATATAAAACCGTTAACATATTACGTAAGGCAACACCTCCAAAAAGTAACATCCTTTTGTCAACGCCGTGCTTTATTTGATCTTCAACGTAGTGAAAATATAATAATATTACAATCAAAGGTAATGCAACTGTTACATTAGATATGAACGATTACAACTTTAAAGTAGAAAAACTGTTGAAACCACAGACTTATCGTGAACTACCGAAAGATCCTACAAAATTTCTTTTGAAAACTAAAGAACTTATTAAATTATCATCTATTCCTAAAGAAATAAAAAAGAAACTAAAAATTCATAAACTTCATATTCCTTTAAGGCCTATCCTTAGTACAATTGGTTCTCATGCATACAATCTTGCAAAATATCTTGCATTTTTATTACAACCTCGTATAGGTAATTATATTTAAAATTCTGCTAGCTTCATTAAAAAAATACATAACTTCAAAATGGAAGAGGGTGATATAACGGCCAGTTTTCCCAAGTATATAACAATTATTTTTCAGCTTTATCTTACAACTTATTTTCAGTGGAATAATAAATTCTGTGAACAGCGTGAGAGTGTAGCAATGGGCAGCCCTCTTAGTACTGGTATATCTAATTTTTACATAGAAAAATTCATTAGGTTTACAAAATGCATATCCACAAAGAAAAACTAGTGCGTAATGTTGGTACTGATTTTTTCCTTTTATAGCTAATGTTACAGATAGAATTAAAAAACTCCTAATTAATCATGGCATTAGGATTGTTTTTAAAGCTACAAGAAAAATGAAAGGACATTTAAGAGCACGTAAAGATGTTTCAAACGCATTATCATCTTCCGGAGTGTATAATATAAGTTATCTTGTTCTTGTGGAAAAGTATACATGGGAAGCACAAAACGTAAAGAAAATATAAGATTTTGTAGATTAAGTCAATAGGCAAGATCTTCAATTAAACGGATTTTAGCATCTTATAATTGAAAAAGGCACATGGTACGTCTAAATTTTAATTTTAGCTTTTGGTATGTCTGGGTTTTTCGCTGTGTTTTTTCCTTGATCTTGAAGTAAACGCTTTACAAATTATATGTTATACTACCACAGCACTATAATAATTTAGCATGTGTATTTGACATTAAAGTTAAAATTAAAAATCATATTAAACGTACTACATTGTGTTTTCACTGTAAAGTGACAATTGCAATTATTAATAAGAGCCATTTCTTTGTTAGATTTGGCTAGATCTTCGATTAGTATATCGAGTTTCTATTTGCGAATGCTTTTGTCAATTTCAAGTTAAATTAAAGTTTTTCACAACTTTACACATCATAATTTCATTAAATTTTGTTAAATTTGCTCTTTGATTATCACATTTTTCACTGTCAGTCTTCGACCGTTAGAGGGTGTTCTGATTTTCTGTCTTCAAGGCAGATTAATAATATTTAATTTTGTTAAGAATCTAGTTATTCTTTACTAAAATTATATTCCATAGTTGACTTCATACTTTTATCAAACTGCGTTTTCATCTTTTTCATATTTCAGAAATGTGTTCTAACATCTTAAACAATTCTTAAAGATATTACTACAACTGAGGATGGTAAGTGTAATTGTTATCAAAACGTATAGATTTTATGAATATAGAAATACACCATTATAAACTCAAAAGCTAAGTATCTTAATTGTGTGTAACAATGGTGAAAGTTTACATTTTCATATGGTGTATTTTTTATTTATCTTTATACAGATTTATTCGTTTTGGTAACGATTACAGTTCTCGTACTCCGTAAATGGTAATATCTTTAAGAATCACTTGAAATCTTAAAATAAATTTAGGAAATATTTATTTATTTTGACATCTCAATTAATTCTTAAATATATTACCATTTACAGAGGATGGTTACTGTAATTTTTATATAAAGATAAATAGAAAATACACTATTTAATACCTGAAAGACAAGTAATTTAAAAAGCGGAAATTGAACTCTATTATGTATGTCTCTCTATGTTTCTATGTTTCTGCAGAACATTCTATAGAATAAAGCAGCTAATCTTTGCAATCGGCGAAAGAAGTAGTGACTGTGTTCAACGTATTCTTGTAATGATTCAGCAGGAAACGGAAATATTTTAAGGACTTGCTCTCAGGAGTTCAAAATAAGCTCATATGTTCTAGTCCGATTTTTGTTTGTTTCAGAGACACTTTGATTAATTGTAATTTAAAAACTGAAGAAATATTTATTACAAAACTAAAAAAACAAATAAAAAGTTAATCAAGTTAACTGTTAAATCAATTTATAAACGCGCAAATAAGTGTATCGAAGTGGGAGGTAGTGTTTCGAAAATTTGTTGGAATTCAATGCTATTTATTTATATTATTTGTTTTCTTTTTTTAGCTTTGTAATAAATATTTTTAAGTTACAATTAATCAAAGTATCCCTGAAACTAACAAAATTCAGACTAGAACATATGAGCTTGTTTTGGCCTCCTGGACATGTGGTTAAGATATTTCCATTTCCTGCTGAATCACCCTGTATACACAATTTATTTGCATATCATCCATGGAGCCTCTTCGTGCTTCTGCAGCGGGACTATCTTTTTTGCGAAAATATGTGTTTTTGCGCTTGAGTAGGCGTGAGTGCAACGGGTTCCGATGGGTCTGAGGAAAGAACGCATAAAGGGCGAGAGTTAAGCAGACATTCAATTTGAACTAAAAGGGAGTTCATCTCCTCATAGGTCAATAATTGATTCCCGATAGTCTTAAATAAATGAGATTTGACGCTCTTTATATTGGCTTCCCATAATCCACCCATATGGGGTGCGCCAGAAGGAATAAAATTCCATTGTATTCCTTTTACATTGATGTCTGTTTAGATATGTCTTGTAAAGTGTTCAGAATTAATCAAATCAAACAGATCTTTTAGCCGACAAAATTACTACCTCGGTCTGAATACAACACGGAACATAAACCGTCTAGCTAAAAATCTTTTAAAGGCATGAATGAAATTAGATGTGGAGAGATCGGACAATAATTCTAAATGGACGGCTTTCACTGCAAGACATGATAACCAACATGTATAGGCCTTTTGCGAACGAGCACCTCTATGAGGACTTAATATAATGTGTAACGGACCGGCATAATCTATACCGGTCTTCAAAAAGGGCTTGGCTTCCTGTACCCTGCATGTAGGTAGATTCCCCATCAAAGGGTATTCATGTTTCGGCCGAAACTTAAAACACAAATTACATTTACTAGTAATGTTGCGATCCACACTGCGTGCCGCCAAGATCCAATATCGCTGACGTAATGGTGATAGTAGCAAACTAGGTCCGGTATGAAAATGCTTGCGATAGTAGTATTCAATTAATAAATTTACCAAATGATCGCGTTTGGGAAGCAAAAGGGGATGTTGATGATTAAAGTTTAGCTGAGAATTCCCTAATCGACCACCAACTCTTAACAAACATCTTTAAGGAAAGGTCTATATTTGCGAAGTGCCGGTGAACAGGTACCCGTACTTTCTAATAAGTTAATTTCATGCTGGAAATGAGTTCTTTGCACATCTTTTAATAGAATGCGTTCTGAATTGTCTAGATCCACGTCGCTTATATCTCCTTTACTAGATAAAAGTTTTGAGAAACGAAAAACATAAGCGGTAGTGCGTATTAACCTAATCCACGATGAACATCTAGAAATTACGAGAGATAAGGGATATGTTTCACACGCAACTACCGTCACAGAAATATTGAGTGATTCTGGAGGATTCAAATCTACTGACGGAGACGTAATTAGCCATCGCTCAGGATTCCATCTCAACCACTCAGAACGCGTTTTCCACAAGTGATGATTCATAAATTGAGACGGATTCATGACCCTAGATAGTCCGTCACTAGTATTTTCTTTCCCATTCACATGAAACCAACAAGAAAGGTCGGTGAACGTTTGAATTTGCGTCACTCGATTGCTAACGAACGTCTTCAACTTGGACGGATGAGTGTTAATCCAACTAAGAGTCACAGGTGAGTTACACAGGGCATAGACGTGATTAATTATCAACCGCGACTGATAATAGTCCATAATATAATGAATAAGCTTTGACAAAGGATGCGCCGCGGAAAGTTCCAAGCGGAGAATCGATACAAATTTTAACGACGGAACTTTGGATTCGGCGCACAAAAAATGGGCTTGGGCAACTTCATATGAGTTCATGGTACGTATATAAATGACTGCCCCAAAGGAAGTAATGCAAGCGTCCGAAAATCCAATTATCATTACCCTATCCTTCATCTTAGTGTTGAGATGTCGATTAATACTGAACTGGAATAGGAACGGTAAACTACTTTGTAATCGTTCCCAGCAAGTTACAATGGCAACCGGTGTTAAATATATTAGATTGCAATTTCATTCCGGTGTATAACAAATCATTTAATCAATAGTCACCTTCTGTTTTGCAACTAGCACCAAAGACTATTCTAATAGGCATGCTAGTGGAAAACGGTTTCACTGCCGCGTGATAAGGGATAAAAGAACAATCAGTGTTTTTACAAAGCGATTCAACTAAGGACAAGTGACCCTGTGCTATATAATCGCGAATTTTATCAGAGTACTGACTACAAAACTCATTGTTACTAGCCATTTTATTTCTAATGCCAAAGCCAAAAATCGGGGAAATGCCATCGAATACGAATCACCTAAATTACTAACAACGTGCTTGAAAGGTAATGCGACCGTAAATCAACCGGTACAATCACGTCTATATGTAGATTGGAAAATCTTTTCGCAAGCAGTATCTTCGGGATCGGATATCATTGTCGTTGGAATGTCTTCGGATTCCCAAAACCGCTCAACTAATCTATCAAGCGAGGGTTCTACTATCGTGCACAAACTAGAAAGGCCTAATACCGAGGAGGAAACTGGAGCAGTACCCATCACAACAAATCCTAAAGTTTTACCGACTGCATGGGTAAGATAGGAGGACCTAATACGCGTGTGTCGGGTAACAAATAGGGGAACAACTCGGCTCCGATGATGCCATCAATTTTAGCAGGAATATGCAGTTTATCCTCTGCTAAAGGTAATGCTTTTAAATGTTCTAGACCGTCCATATTCACATAAGAAGTTGGTAATGCATTAGTAACACTGTCTACAATGAAAACCTCTAAGGAGTAGCGTTTCGTTGTATTGAATCGAGAACCAATTACTATCTGTGGTAAACCGATAATTTTACTATTTACAGATCCAATGCGACAGACTGATCTAATATATCGGGAAAATACTAACTTGAGTCTACGGCCCATTTCTAAAGTTAGGAAATTGCTTTGGCTACAACAGGATATCTAAAATGTAGTAATGTGTGGTGTCGTGACTTGCAAACTTTACAAGACAGTGTACTATTACAAATCGCTATTTTATACTAAACAATTCCTACAGATTTTAAGTTTTTGCTATGAACGAATAAGTTCAAAGGTAAATATGTAATTAAAAATTATTATTAATTTTATTAAATACATATATAAAAAGTTTACCTCGATAATCAATGTAAATTTTGTCTTTACTTTATTAAAGTCAAAATTTACATTGATTGGGGCTTGAACCTTGATGGCGCAGTTGATTAGCGCAGTACTCTAACAAAGTACAGGTCGTAGGTTCAAATCCTACTCGAGGTAAACTTTTTATTTATGTATTTAATAAAATTAATAATAATTTTTAATTCATACATAGGTTATTGTTTCTAACTAATGTGTATCGTTCTTGCGGGCTAACATCTAAAAGGGTGGGGCACTTGTAAGTCGAATGCAAATTTTTACATATTCCACATTTTATTCTTGCGCTATCATGGATAACAAATGAATGCGATAAATTTTCTTTATTGATAATACTAGAACCACCTTTATTACTAGCAGCGGTAGCAGAGAATTTGTAGAAAAGTAAGTACGAGCGCATATTTTCGTTTGTTCTTTAACAAAGGTCACAATATCGTAAGATGGTATCTCTGATTTTCTACGCGTGTTTTCAAATAATCTTTACGTTTCAGGATTTAGATTAGAAAAGGCCAGATAGGATAAAATGTAATCATCTAAATTCGTACGTAACATTTAATTTGAGTAGTGCAGTAACAGCGGTATGAAATGTCTCAATGAACGAGTGTAAAGAGAAGAATGTTTCGGTCTGTGCCTGCTTAAAATTAAGCAATGTTCTAAATATGAATTTGCTATCAAACGCTAATCATCAACTTATCGACTAACGCATTAAGAATAACTCGATAATTATCGCCAGTTGGGGGAATACCTGAACAAACAGATAACGCACTGCCGCTCAGGCATCCGATCAAATAATAACGCGATCGACGTCGTTTAAATCTCTATTATTATGAATGATGTTATTATAGCACTCTATGAACAAGGGCAAATCCTTAAGATTTCCGCTAAATTTTGGCAGAAGTAGTTCCGGTAACTTACGGATAGTCTTTGCGGTGACCAGTTCCCGCTGCGGATGTTGTGGTCTTGTCGCGCGATTCATTGCATCAGTTGCAGCGTGAAGTGCTTCCTTTGCAATTGTTTCTACGTGACAAATCAATTCGTCAGATGATTCTAAAACTTGATAATTAGGAAACTGAGCTTCACTAATTTGATACTCAACTTTATTGATTTCATCTAAGATATCTATAATGTTTAATTGTTGTTGCATTTCCGAAGCCATTTGTAAATTAAAACTATATCTATTAATACTATACAATGGAAATGTAACAAGTCTATGTGATTTGTGCAATATCTACAGCGCCATAAATAAATCTATGCTCGATAGGACCAAATGTTTATTATAAATGGACTGTAAAATGAATAAGAATAGTACTTACCTTTATCTACTATAATTTGTAACCGGTCATATGGATAGGAAAATGATTGGAAAGGGGTATTACTCTTGTGTCTTCCAATATTTCTAATATTTGACTATATTGCACAAACCACTTAAAAGGAAACTGAACACATTTCTATTACCTTCAAAAATTTTTCGTGTATACCAGGTCGTATTTGTCATAATCATCAAACCTATCTATATATTCTAACACGCAGCCTTGTCAGACAAAAGAACATAAGCTTTCGAGTTTTACATAAATTAAATAAAATGTTAAAATAAACCAAACAATATATATATATATATATATATATATATATATATATATATATATATATATATATATATATATATATTATAACGTTGATTCTTTGCTATAACTTGTTTGAATAGGATATTGTAATATGTCATGAGATTACAAAAAAATGTATTTAGAGACAAACTGTATGAAATGGTGCACTCCTACCCCATTCGTTCGCGACTGGATCGTAGAGCATGAGATAGTTACGGGCGCCAGGGCTTGCTTACAGTGGTTTGGGATCATTGAATTTATAGTCCAGTCCGAAGAAAGTTGCATGAACCAATAAACATAACATTTAGGCATTTAACATATTTCAATTTATAAACATAAAGTTGTCAGAATCAGTGGCTTGAAAGTAGCAATCAATATTACAATTAAGTTCTTAATTAATAAATGATTGAGTGGGTGAATGGTGAAGATGTGCCTACGAATTATGGGCGAGTGTTGATGTCTTACAAATAAATGGGTGAATGGTGATTTCTTACAAATAAAGCATTTTCAATTTTTCTTGATACTAATTTTCTTACTATTATATGGTTGTGAGTGGTGAATATTTATGTGTGATTGTGCGAGAGATAAATAAATGTAAATAACTTATCTGACTTCCATTCACTATAATAACCGTAATTTTCCTTACAAAATTATTTCATTAAAGGTTCATAATCTTTCTTTGGATTGGATCCTTAATTAATCCTGACCAACGTGGTTTTCCAAGAGGACTTATCTTTGATTTTTCTGACTTATAAAAAATATTTATATACAAACTCAAAAAACCCAATTAAAATAGTTGGGTTTGAATAAATTTAAAAATTATTAATTTTTACAAAAGCGGCTTAAGTTTGTGCACATGTTTATTATGATAATCTTAGGAGGGATGATCCAATTTGATTTTAGTTAATTATAGTGATTTCTTAGGAAATTTCTACACACAATGAAATGAAATTCTCAACTTTCTCTTCAATAATCATACGTTTCATAAAATTTTTATAATCAACGGCCTTGTGATAAAGACCTGGTTCACATTGTATTTAAAGTATAATTTTCATTGTATATTTCAAATTCAAAATAGTTTAATAATTTCTTGAAGCAGATCTTATATAATAAGAAATTATAAACAATTAGAGCATTATTTTTAATTGCGTTTTAATTAAACCGTTACAATATATATATATATATATATATATATATATATATATATATATACTCAGTGACATGGAAATTGCAACACCAAGAAGGGATAGGAATTTTTTGACCAAACTTGGCAGAAACGTTTAACTACTAAAATTGATTAAAATTTCAAAGAAAAATAACAAAATATAAACATAATTTTTATTAATAATGGGTTGGTTCCCCCAGTTGGTTACACACTCCCCCACTCGTCGTGGAATCGATTCTAGCAGATTATCGATATCCTCTTGAGGTATTGTATCCCAAGTAACCCGTAATTCGTGCTGTAGAGCTTGGAGAGTCTGCGCAAGATGCTCAATCTTCACCCCCATAATGTCCCAAACATGCTTGATGGGCGACAGGTCGAGAGATCTGGGTAGAAATAGCAAGATATTAACATTATCCTCTGTAAATCGGTCCAAAGAATTTCTTGCAATATGGGGACGGATATTATCCTGCTGCAAAAGTGGATCATCCAACTGCTGAAGAAATGGAAAAATATGGGGTTGTACCACCTCATCCACATATCGTTGGATGTTCATATTGACTTGGATGAATATCCAAACGAGACCTACTGCCATAAGTTATAGCACCCCATGCCATAATCTCTATAGTTTGGTGCACATTCCTCGCAACAGAAAATTCAACATTTCGATGTTCCGCACGTCTTCGTCTGACCCTCGTACGGCCATCATGCATCCCCAAACAGAATTGTGATTCATCAGTGAACACCACCCTACGCCACTCTTGTTTCCAGTGCAGTCGCAACCTACACCACTCCAAACGTTGCCGTCGATGTTGAGCCGTTAGTGATAACACAAGATGTGGCCGATAGGATTGTAAGCCGAAAGCTCTGATTCTGCGGTAAACCGTTCGAAGTGTTACAGAACGACCTTCTTTAGGTAACCATTGATCGTCAAATGATCTGATACTTGAGAATCGATCTCTTGTTGCCATAAGTTGAAGATGGTGGTCCTGCACTTCATTTGTTCTTCTTCGCTCCCCGGTTCCTCTTCCACGGCGTTCCTGACTCTCCCTAGTTTGATAGCAGCGCATGATGGTGGTTTAGTTCCGGTTAAGGCGATTTGCGATTTCTCTAAACGAAAAACCACCTTCGCGCAAACCAACAATACGACCTCTGTCGAATTCACTTAATTGGCGGTAATTTGCACGTTGGTGCACTCTAGGCATGATCACACCATCAAAGCAAACACTCCCAAGCGAAAACAATAAAGAACTGTATACAATCTCTCACAATATACACCTGATCAAATTGTTCGAAAAAACTGAACGAACTGTCAGATAAAGCCATTACCGCTTGATCCATATGAATGAAATTTTAATAAATTGGTACCTTTTAGTAGTTAAACGTTTCTGTCAAGTTTGGTAAAAAAATTCCTGTCCCTTCTTGGTGTTGTAATTTCCATGTCACTGAGTGTATGTATATATATATATATATATATATATATATATATATATATATATATATATATATATATATATGTACTGTTCAACGGTTTCTGAATCTTGGCCATCCGTGAAAAATGACAGTTTTGTTCATATTAATGTGACTGTTTATATTGTGATTCGGCTTTTGAAAGTTTCTTGACATTATACCCATTTTAAGGGTATGCGTTTTCTCTTTGGTAAGGTGTGCTCATTTACAAAATTGTAGGTTATTGTGTATGTACTCATAAAGATCAAACGTGCCGATCGAGAGTATTTATTCTGTTTATTTTTTTATTCTGTGCTATTGCAGAAAATGTTTAACATGCAACACGGTTTAAAACTCGCTACACGCATAAAAACTTTTTTAAAATGTTATTGCAGATAATTTTAAAAAACTACATCGTCGATATCGTGTGTATTTAACGCACGAGTGGCTAGAGACGCATATGTCGACCACGGTCGCTTATTTGAATGTAAAACAATTTTAAATTTTTATTTCTATTTAATTTGTACGTATATGACAAAAGCTTGTTACAAATTTCTTATGCTTGTATCATGTTGCATACCAACGAATACACATATAGGCTAATAGCATGAGGTGTGTCTATTTCTAATATATTTGTTTTACATAAAATATACAGATGCCGCGTGGCTTACTTATAATTAATTAATCGATTTAAAAATTACGATAATATAACGCATGCGTGTAATTTGCTAATCATTTGCTTTGTTTAGGATGTACTCTTTTGTATAACTTACTGAAATATATGAAATTTTATTTAAATTGTGATTTTAATAAAATACCACACATTACATTGTTTAATTTAATTAAATCCTTTATGCTTTTTACATTTCTACAAGAAAATTAATGAAATTTCTCCGTAATAGAATAGTTTTTTAAGTGCGTCTTCATTTTTCGCTGTAAAGTTCATATATTCACAAGAAGTAGTTTGATTCTTTAGGACTTACTTATTACCCACGAAAAACTCAATAAAGTAACTTACCTACAATTTTGTTATCTCTCGAAAAGGTATATCCATTCTTTCAATAGTCTATTTTTTAATGGATTTTAACCAAAGATTTAAAAAGACACACACACACACACACACACACACACACACACACATATACGTACGCAGGCGCGCTCGCGCACACACACATGCACTCACACGCACGTACGCACGCGCGCGGGCACGGACACGGATACGGATACGGATACGGATACGGTTACGGATACGGATACGGATACGGATACGGAGACGGATACGAACACGGACTCGGACACGGACACGGACACGGGCAAGGACACAGACACAGACACACACGCTATTCAATGAGTACTCAAAATTTTGGTGTCGGATGGGTAATTAACCATAAATCTGCAGTTGTTATCGGGTCTAATATTTCTTAGAAAATGTTGCTCACAAAATATCCCTTATTAGTATATTTAAGATCTTGATCATTGTTCCTCAATTTCGCGGTTGTGATGTTGGTACTTTTAAACGCTATGATGTGTGATGTACTGCCGACGTGCTGCACTAGAGTATATGTTGACGTCTTCCTCTCATCGGCCTTTTTGTGTTCCTCGCTTCGAACGTTGATTCTCCTGTTTATTTGTCCTATGTATACCTCGCCCCATGTACCACAAGGAACGGTGTAGGCTCCTTCTTCTTCCAAGTTAACTTTGGTTTTCGATGTTGGCAGCACTGAAGATATTTTCTGTCTTGTTGAAAGTTGTCTAAGTTTGGTGAGGATTTTCACAATCTTGTTTGTTGTTCCTTTTACATACGGAAGCATTGTCTTGGCTGCTGGTTTGTTCCTCCTTCTTTGTGGGTCTCGGTTTTCCTGGTCTTGAGGCATTTCGGATGTTTTAATTCCATTTTGCACTAGTGTCGTTGTTAGTGTTGCCATCTCCCCCTTTTTATCAATTGAGTCCGCCAGATTCGTGGATCTCGTCACCAATGTTTTTACAATTGACTACAGCTGCGTCGGATGGTGGTGACATTTGAAGTTGAGGGGTCTGTTGATCTGGTTGTCCCTCGTAAACGAAATACGTTTCCGCAGACAATGTTTCATTAATGTCATGATATCTTTTAGTATTCGATGTTTCTTCTGGATTATCTCCGACGACTGGTTGATAGGGATGCTTGTAACTAGTGACACGACGTCAACGCTCACTAGTATGTAGTTCTGGCCTATTGTCTCCTTCTTCAATATCTCGATAAGGTGTTTGGAGTCCCTTACGGATGATTACGCTTGGTCCGCATATGGTTGTAGTTGTTGTGTCAGATATTTCGCTTTTTCTTGTATTGGAGACCCAATTGAACTGACGATTGGTGCGCCTGTCTGACCATATAGTTTTAGTCATTTTTAATATCTCTCCCATGTTATCAGATGGATTTGTTTTTCTTCTTCGCTAATCTTGCTGAGCTCCAATTTCCAAGGCTATATATATATATATATATATATATATATATATATATATATATATATATATATATATATATATATATATATATATATTCTAGCGCTTCCAGGTACCCTAACTTGAAAATTTTAATTTGAACTTATTTGCAATAATGCAAATTCAAGTACAAAACAATCGCTAAGTGATTTATCTTGACTTTACTGACGATAATGTTACTATTACTCAAATTAATTGCTTGTCTTACTTTGACTTTCCTGGCAATAATTAAAACATTAGAATTTATTTACAAGTCTGATATTTAATTACTCGCAACCCTCAAATCTGATCAAACGAATTGGCTGTCTAGAGGTAGGTACGTTGTGCTATTTGACTGAGGTAGGCTGGGCGAGGTTAAGTGTTGCATCATGTGGGGCAGGTCAATAATGAAACTACTCAAATTAAAATTAACGACCTTTGCGTAATGGTGGTTCACCCCATTAATATACTATTGTGGAAAAGAACCACCAACAAAACCCACTTTATTCATAAATAAGTAATTGCACAAATACATTAATAAATCAAATAACACCAAAAAAACAATGAAAGTGTTAAATATATAACAAAACACCATTAAATCAGGTTAAAGTGCGTGCAAAATTATAGCATTAAGAGAAAAGTTAATAAAAAGCAGTTTAGTTACACATAAACACAATACAAAAAAACATGTAATCACACCTACAATTGCGTCATAAATAATCAGAATAAAAATCGTAATACCAAACGCGCTTTAAAACTCATCATGGCGATCTTTAAGTAAATAAGTACATAAATCAATAAGGCAAACTACGGTACATATTAAATACAACAACAGTAAAATTGCACAGGTGATAATAAGCTGAACGCAAAGGATAAAATAACATAGACAAGGAATTTACACGTACACAATTTTTTAGTGACTACTAAAGCACAAAATGCATACGTAAAATTAAAATTAATTACATATAAAGAGAAATTAGTTCGCAGACAAACAATTCTACTTAATCAAACTGACACAAAAAAAACTTAATTAAAACAAAGCCTTACAAGGGTAAGTTATAAATAGATCATAAGATCGTGACCGATATATAAGTTTGAGTGCGTTAGAAAAATACAGCACCCCTTTCTCAGGTTCACATTCATCTATACAACAATAAAAGGAATAAAAATTAAATTCGAGATGTTTAATGGTCATCTGGACCCGGGAATATGTAAACACTCGGCAATTGACTATTGCAATTAGTAACCAAGGATTATTTTGTAGCTGTTCGCCAGTCCCACCTCTACACAAATATAAATATAAGTATAAACGACAAACAACAATGCCAATTAACCCACATACAAAAGGGAGGGAGCCCTGTACTGTCTTTTATTTTAGCAGATTTCATCTTAATGAGCCCGAGTGCGAATGAGATACCTTCGCAAGACAATGTTTGATTTTTAATACGTTGCATAGGCTTGTAAAATGATTTGCTGAGAGCTTTCATTTATATAAAAATACCTACTTGCACTTGAATGTATTCCCTTTAGTTAAACAATTTACCACCAACACGACGAGTTAAGATGCGCGGTTTAAAACTCGGCGCCGCGACGATTAATTACAGATTTTTGGAAAAATTTACATTAAAACAAACACAAAAAGAAAATAACGAATTAGGGTTTTAGTTTTGCTAAAAGGTACACGACAAAATATTTATAGACCGAACGGCAGTTTCTAATTAAAACAGTAAAAGCAATCGGGCTCGATCAAAATTTCAACAGCCACTGCTTTCTTCTCTGGTTTCCAACTAACCATGTCTACTCCCAAAAATCCTTTGAAAAGTAACAAAAAAAAACAAGAAACATTAATTTACGTTGGAACAGTTTCATATTAATTATTATTGCACATCTTAATTTTAAAAATATGCATTCGTCCGTAACAAGCGCCACATTTAGGTCTCTAGTTTCAACATACCAAACAAAGACCCCCTTGGATTCGCGCTGTTCCGCCATAGTGACATTTTTACATCGAGAGCGCGCGTATAGAAATTTTCAACAATTCGTCACGCCCGTTTCGGCAAAACACCTATTTTTCTACCCTAATATATGTTTCCTTTTTCTGTTCAACCTTTACTCAAATATCATTTACAAACATTCCCACATTTCTTACATAAAAATACATAAAATAAATGATTCCGAAAACATTAGCAACTTACGACGTATTATCAAGATATTAAAAATCCGCTAATTATCCTTTCTATTGCGGTAACAATGGCGATTTGGCAAATGTTTATTACAATAATAAAATTTTCGCACAATAAAGACCAACCAAACTTATTCCGAAATAATATAGTAATAATAACGTAACATAAAGAGTGGAAGTAAAGCAATAGAAATAGTAATCCCAAAATATATTTTATACATTGTTTATAAAAGGTGTTCAAGTGCTCTTCACGTAAACACAAGTTTGCTCGTCTGTACAATCTTATATATTACGTTTTTTACTGTACTGCACAGAAAATAATATTATGGAGACAAATGTGGAGATCTTGTTGGCCATCTTAATTTACCATTATTCAAGCATTATGTGCGATTATTTTGATACCACTAGTTTGGATACTAAAGCTTTTATCAAATCAGTGGGAAAAGATCTCAAAAACGACAAATACGCGTCAACAGTAACGTCTTCATAAATGTATAAACCAATTATTCTATTATCTAATAATCAGACCAACACATTTAATCCAAAACGAAATCATTGTTGACGTGCTTGATATTCTCTAGTCTAGGTCTAGCATTTTTTCTTGTTCTGACATTACGACGATTGAGCGTTTGACAATTAGTTAATTTGTATTCACCCGACCAATTAACTTCAATAGCAAAACGTGAACGATTATGATTAAAATATTAGTTTTCTTTTTATAGTACTTTAAGAATACACCTAGTTATAATTGTTTCGCCTGACCTTTAAAAGCCATCTGGCAATAATGCGTTCTTTAAGATTTATCTACAAGGTTAGTGATTCATCTTAACTTGTTCAAGATTTATATGAAAAAAATTTTTTATACAATAGTTTTGTTGAAACATAAAATGTTGCTATGAAAAGTCATCGCTTTACAATCTACAAAGAAAAACACTCAATGTCAAATCTAGCTTGTTTTGTTGTATCCAATATTTGTATGTTCCCAAAAATTCAAATATTTTTACTACTCACACGCGTGACATCTACAGAACTATTTCTATATAATTGAAAACAGTTCTGAGTACACTTATAACATGACAAGATAGTACAATTAACAAGGTACTTACTTATACATAAATTAATTAAGGAATGTGGATTTTTCTCTTACATCACAATTTATTGTAGCATTGAAGTGTGATTGATAAAAAATTATTATGAATTCAATTATTTTGATATTTTATCTCTGGATATAATATAACTTATTAATAATTATCTGTATATTAGGGTGGCCCATAAAAAATGTCATTTTTTTAGAGTTTCTTATTGAGCCCTTCTGCTCCTATCAACATTTTATATGTTAATGCCATGTAGTATTAAGAGCTAATCAAGCAGGCGAATGTCCCCGTCTAATTTTCTTCTGATATTCTTTTGTTTATAACTAGCAATACACGTCAAAATGGCTGACGAAAAATACGAAATTTTGATACTGTTGCGTCATTACTGGAAACAAAACGTTTCTGCAACCGCCGCAGTTAAAAAAATATGCGAAGTGGAAGGGGAAGAAATAGTGTACATTCGTACGGCGCAGCGCTGGTTTCGAAAATTGACTTGCGAAAATACAAGTCTCAAGAGGAAACAAGGTTCTGGTCGGACCAATTCGTTAAGTAGCGCTGAACTTTGTTGAAGCAAATCCATCGACAAGTACCCGTAAGTTGTCAGCAGTTGGGTATTCCAAAGAAACCGTAAGGCGCCACTTGCATCAACTTGGAAATGCCAATAGACGCTGTAGAGAAGTTCCTCACGACTTAACGTCAACAATGGCAGAAAGGCGAGTTCGGGTTTGTGATCAACTGTTTTCTAATCCGTGGGATGAATGTTTCTTTAAACGGATCGTTACTTGCGATGAAAAGTGGATTTACTTCAATAATCCTAGCACAGAAAATCACTGGATTACTGTTGGGCAACCTGAATGCTTTGTGTATGGTGCAATTTTGAAGGGGTTAAACACTTTGAGTTGGTTTCTGATGGGCAGACGATTGATGCTAACCTTTACAGTCAACAGTTGCATAGGATGCATGATGCTTTAAGTCGGCGTTACCCTTGATTAGCGAACAGAGGATGAGAAATTCTGCAACCAGATAATACCGGACCTCATGACGCTCAACCAAAAATTACGGAATTGAATTTGGAGCTTCTTCCTCATCCAGATTATAGCCCGGATCTTGCGCCTTCCGATTATCACTTATTCCGCTTGATGGCGCACTTCCTTCGTGGACGGCATTTTATAAGTGCTGAGGAAGTTGAAGCTGCATGCCGAGAATTCCAAAGATGCTACATGGTACCGTCGTGGCATTGAAGATCTGGTAGAAAGATGGCGAAAGATATGACTTTACAATGGTTTATACTTTAGTGAATAAAAGTTTTCATTTGTTATTTTATCACTAAATAAAGTTTTTCATAAAAAAACATCATTTTTTAAAGGCCACCCTAATAGTGTACTGATTAAGTATGGAACAAATTCAATAACTCAAAATAGATTAATATTTCGAAAAAAACAAAATATCAAACCCAAAAGTACCTAATGTTACTAGCCATTTAACTCTGTGTAAAATGACCTTTAAATTTTTCAATTCGCTCAAGCGTCCAGGAGATGATTTCGTTTTTGTTTAGAAAATATATTTGTAATGTAAATGTTATTTCAACAATTATGTAATTTTAATTAGAAAATTAAAAAAAAGGAAAAAAAAGGAAATATTAAAAAAACAGTAATTTTACAGCACATGTGCCAAAAGGTACAGATATCGCAGTTGTTATTTAGAATAATTAACGTTCATTTGTAGTGCGTACCTACGTCTTTACTCGTTCGGCAGTTCATTTAAATGTAGTACACTGATATATATATATATATATATATATATATATATATAATACATACAGGGTGTCCCAATAGTGCGTATTCGGTCGATAGCTCCTTAGCCATTAAACTTAGAAGATAAGATAGAATACCCTATATATTATTTTATTTTTCGATTCTCCTTATAATTTTACATCTTTTTATATGAATTACTTACAAGCTAAATCTTACAGTTTTGAGATATTTGCAAAGTTAACTAAAACTGATTTTATGTAGTAATTCAAGTAGGCGCATCTCAGTTATTTTTAAAGATAAAAATAATCTTTGGTATAGAATTTATTCATACATGAGCTTACTTTAATCTATTGTCAAAATTGATTTCAATATACACGGTGATCACAAAATTAATTCAATAATATAAATTTGAAAATGCTATATGTTCATTTTTAAATGGCGCCCTATATTTTTTAATGCCTTGTCTTAGTCTATTAGTCGGCTTTCATGTATGTTAAATATGTTCTATACCTATCTCTAATAGTTTCGGAGATATTTAAGTTTGTTCAATTTTTTCGTTGATAACACTGAAGAAGACATTAGTCGGTCAAAGCAAGCTATGAATACATAAGAAACTAAAAACATATTAACTGAAATACAAACACTTAAAATTATAATAAATGTTCAATGTGACCACCATTTTGTTGCTGGCAAACATGAAGTCTTTGAATAAACGACAAATTTACTTTTCGTAACGTGGAAACATTTATATTTTGAATATCATCTACAGTCGTTGGAGGAATTTGATAGACTTTTCTTTAATCCAACCCCAAAGAAAAAGTCCAGCTTTGTCAAGTCAGGCGATCTTGCAGGCCAGGAGGTCGGCCTCCTCTTCCAATCCATTTGTTTTGAAACTAGATATTTAAATAATTTCTAACGTTTCTGCTAAAATGCGGAGGAGCGCCATCTAATTTCAGCCACATTTCTCAAAGGGTTTGTAAAGGTAAATCTTCAATAAAAGTTTCAAATTTGTTGCGCAAGAAGTTTAAAATAAATCTCCATTGACCGTGTTTTCAAAAAATATGGTCCTGTAATTCTTTCCCCAACAATTCCGGCCCAAACATTAAGTGACCAGCGGTGTTGATGATCAACAAGAATTATAAATCTGGGATTCTCAGTATCGTAATAATGGAAATTATGTCTACTAAGGTATCCATTTATGTGGAAAGTAGCTTCATCAGTAAATAAGATCGTGCTAAAATAGTTGGGTTTTTCTAAATTGTATTCATGGCCCAATTGCAAAGTTTAATCTATTAACGAAGTCATCCTCGTCTAATTCTTGTGCAAGTTAGACATGGTATGGATGATATTTATATTTTTTATAATTTTATTAACTGATGTTTTGAAACTCCAACTTCTAATTCAATTGTCGGCAAGAAACGTGAGGATTTTCAATCACGGATTGAAGAACTACAAGTTCTTCTTTCGAAAAATTCATTTTGTAATTTAGGAAGGAAGTATACAACACTACACAAATATTAGCACTGTTTGACAAGTTTGATTTCTTCATTTGTTTTCGTTCATCTTTTGTTTTACGCTCTTTTGATTAAATTGTTTAATTTTACGATGAATCGTTTAAAACATCTCAAATATCTCTTAAAAATGGTGGTTTCATACAATATTTATTATAATTACAATTTATGTATTTCAGTTAATATTTTTAGTTTTTATGTATCAACAACTTGCTTTGACCGACTAATGTTACTGTTCATCAGTGTTATCAACCAAAAAATTGAACAAACTTAAATATCTCCGAAACTATTAGAGATAGGTATAGAACATATTTAATAGAAATGAAAATCGATTAATAGACGAAGACAAGGCATTAAAAATATAGGGTGTGCTATTTAAAAAATGAAGATATAGCATTTTCAAATTTATGTTATTGAATTAATTTTGTAATCACCGTGCATATTGAAATCCAATTTTGACAATAGATTAAAGTAAGCTCATGTATGAATAAATTCTATACCAAAGATTATTTTTTTATCTTTAAAAATAACTGAGATACGCCTACTTGAATTACAACATAAAAATGTCAGTATTTAGTTAACTTTGCAAATATCTCAAAAACAGTAAGATTTAGCTTGTAAGTAATTCTTATAAAAAGATGTAAAATTATAAGGAGAATCGAAAAATAAATTAATATATAGTGTTCTATTTAAAAATCAAAAGTTCTATATTACACCGCTTTTATATTACACCCTGTAGAAACCAAACTATTTTTACATTATGCAGCTTATAAAAATAGACAGCTTTCGTATTTAAACTTATCTTCTAAGTTTAATAGCTAAGGAGCTATCGACCGAATACGCACTATTGGGACACCTGTATTATATATATATATATATATATATATATATATATATATATATATATATATATATATATATATATATATATATATATATATATATATATATATATATATATATATATGTGTGTGTGTGTGTGTGTGTGTGTGTGTGTGTGTGTGTGTGTGTGTGTGTGTGTGTGTGGTGTGTGTGTGTGTGTGTGTGTTTGGAATGTTTTAAATTCATGGGCAATGATGAGAACGCGGTGATATATATTAAGAACCATTTGAAGTGTAAGTCTGTCAATACGTGGTTCAGTTCATGACATGTGACCTTCATAGTAGGTAAACAGTAACAATGACTATCCAAATAAATTTAATTTCAACTGTTTATACGATCATCTGTATATATGTGGTATGATAATTCATTAATCACTCATTTGCATTTTAAATCGTTTTGTTGTTTAAAAAAAACCTAGTTACAAGGTTCTTGGAATTTTCAATGAGAGAAAATTAAAATAATTAGTTAAATGCCTACGCAATTATATATAAACTCTAGTTTTTAATCACGAAATATTTATTTGTGCCGAACAACCAATAATAAATTAATCGAACACAAAACATTATTCACTGTATAACTCTAATATGCAACATCATAGAATTCAATAAGTACGTTAACGTGAGGTTTAAGTTAAATATAAAAAGTTACAATAGCAATACATAATCACACAGTATTTTGATCTTTATGATCATAGAGGGCATATCAAGAAGGTGGGGCGTTAGCCGACTGCCGAATACTACCAGATATATTCCGAAATAGCCATTAGTTTCTTTGTTTTAAATGGAACATCCTATCCATTATTACATATTTTGATTTTTTATTATTATACATATTGATTTTTTCCGACCTCACTTGACCTAATAATAATAATTATTATTTTAGTATAGAACACGTTTCTAACGTTTCGCTAACTGTTCGGTTTTGAATGTGATACAGAACACAAAATTGCGTAAATAAGAAATAATAGGAAAATATAGTAATACCAAATCCTAACGTAGCTAAGAACTATGAGAAAAACAAAATAAATATATTGTGCAAACTTGACCGGAACCGGGCAGTCGTTTAGAATTTATAAGATCACACACAAACGCGCCAACGATTATATATATATATATATATATATATATATATATATATATATATATATATATAGATATGATAGATAGATAGATAGATAATAATTTATAATGGAAATTTCGTTATCCGTATGACACTATAACATAAAAAGATATCATTAATATTACTTTTAAACAAATGTTTATATTCATTTCTATACTTCCATCTTCCAACCTTCAGACAGTGACCGTCTAAAGTCAACCTATTATGCGAATCATAAAACTGAAACTAATAGAATTTTGGGAAACCGAACTAAGATACATATACAACGATTTTTATGGTATTCAGTGACGTAATCATTAGAAATGGCGGACAGTCGCCATTTTGTAAATTAATTTTAAAAGGGATCACATGGCAAGTAATACCTCATTTGAAAGCTCGTTTCAAGTCGTTTTCAACAACATTAAAATATTACTACTATGCGTTTCAACCCACAAACCTCAAAACATGAATTGGCGTCTTTGGGTTGATACTCATGAATCAATAGTAATATTTTAATGTTAATGATGTCGTTGAAAAGGACTTGCTTGAGCTTTCTAATGAGGTAATACTTGCCATATCATCCCATTTAAAATTATTTTACAAAATGAGCGGCTATTTTGTAACATAATTTTATATGTCATATGGCAAATATACCTTATTTGAAATTTCGTTTCAAGTCCTGTTCAACAACATTAAAATGTTACTACTGATTTATGAGTTTCAACCCAAAAACCTCAAAACATTAATTGGCGCTCTTGGGTTGAAACTAATGAATCAGTAGTAATATTTTAATATTGTTGATGTTGCGCGAGCTTTCAAATGAAGTATTACTTGCCATATGACCCCAGTTAAAATAATTATACAAAATGGCGGCTAATCCTTCAACGTTCAACTGAAGGATCCTTAGATTAGTTCCTATACATCTACAACAGAAATATTTTTGTGCCCGGGGTTCCCAGGACCGGGTCCGACGATCACGGAGACAGCCATTATGCATTCAAGGTGCATGATCACTTAATTACAAGCGAATATTTAAAAAATTTGAATATAAAATAATTCGCGCGCAAATATGTCACGTTGACATATAAATTCAACAGCATAAACAAACTACGTTCTATGCAATTTTTTTGTGCGACGCGTAATTTAGCAGTAAAGAAAATTCCTAAGGTAGAATCTAAGTAACATTTTTTCAATATCTGAATAACGATAAATTTTATAAGAAACAGTGTAGAGATATTTCTTAAAGAAAATTTAATTTTACATAACTTTTGCTTATAAAGATTCTTAATATAACGCAAGGTAAGTCTAAAAATTATTTAAATATGAATGAAAACGGTTAATCTGTATTATTGATATCTTATAGATGCGGGCGAATTAATTATTTATCTCTATCTGACATGAAGTTTTAAACGTCATTCTGATATAGATTGTTTTTGTTTTTACAATGTTGCCTGCTTTCGTTATGAACGTATAAAATATCTGGTGTGGAACACCACACAACCTTCAACATTCAAAATGGAAATTAAAAGAAAATTTAATAACAATTTTTTTAGGATAATTAGGCAACCTCTTTTATAATAAGTTCAATACGAAAATAAGCAACATTGTAAATACAAAAACAATAATCTATGTCAAACAGAGGTTAATAGACATCTAGATACTAACTTACCAACTTAAAAGAAATGAAATAATTTTAATTATAATTCTTTTAGGATAACTATCCAACCTCTTCTTTATACGTTCATAACGAAAACAGGCAACATTGTAGAAGACAAAACAATAATTTATGTCATAATGACGTTTAAGACCTAATGTGAAATAGAAATGAATAGTTCATGTTTAATTAATTTTTAGACGTACCTTGCATTATATTACGAAATTTTATGAAAAAGTTATGTAAAATTAAATTTTCTTTAAATATTGTGTCCATACTTTTTCTTATAAAATTAATCGCCAATAATAACCCTCTCCCCTCTTAACCGCTGAATTTCTCCCAGATTCTAATCAGCTCCAAGTAAAACGAAAACATGGTAAATTATAGTTTTACCACATACATACATTCACACACGCAGCACGCACCTGTGCACACAGACACTACGCTCTCACACACACGCACACGACACACTCACATGCTCACACACACACACACATACACACACGCACACACACACATCACACACTCACACACCACACACCACACATCACACACTCACACACACACACACACTCACACACCACACACACCACACCACACCACACACACACACACACACACTCACACACCTCACACACACACTCACACTCACACACCTCCACACTCACACTCACACACTCCACACTCACACACTCACACCCACACTCACACACACACACACACACACACACCACACCACACACTACACACCACACTCACACTCACACTCCACACCCACACCACCCACACACACTCACACACCTCACACACTCACACACTCCACACACACATCACACACTCCACTCACACCACACCACACTCACACACTCACACACTCACACACTCACACACCACACTCACACACTCACACACTCACACCACATCCCCACACACCCACACCACACACTCATCACCACACTCACACACACTCACACTCACACACTCACACACACACCACACCACCACACACTCACACACCACACCACACACTCACACCACTCACACCCCACACTCACCACACACACACACACCACACTCCACACTCCACACACACACACTCACACACTCCACACCACACACTCACACACTACACCACACCTCACACACTCACACACTCACACCTCACACACTCACACACTCACACACTCCACACCACACACACCTACAACACTCACATCACACCACACACATCAACACTCACATCACACACCACACACTCACAACCACACACACATCACACTACACTCACACTCACACATTTACATCATACACACTCACACTACACATCACACTACACACTCACACACATCACACTCACACACACACACTCACACACTCACACACCACTCACCACTCACACACTCACACACTCACCATCACACTCACATCACATCACACACTACACACTACACACTCACCACACTCACACACTCACACACTCACACACACACTCACACACCACACACCACACCACCACACACTCACACACTCCACACACCCCCACACTCACACACTCACACTCACACACTCACACACACCACCCACACTCACACACCCACCTCACACACCTCACACCCACACCACCCACACACTCCACACCACACACTCACACACTCCACACCACACACCACACCACACACTCACACACTCACACACACTCACACACTCACACACCACACTCCACACCACACACCACACCCACACTCACACACTCACACACCATCACACTCACACCTCACACCACTCACACACTCCTCACACACACCACACACTCACACACTCCACACTCACCCCACTACACCCACACCACCCACACCCACACTCACACACTCACACACTCACACACTCACACACTCACACACTCACCCTCACACACTCACACCCCACACTCACCACACCACCTCACACACCACACACACACACTCACCCACACTCACACCCACCCACACTCACACACTCACACACTCACACCTCACACACTCACACCACACACACACACCCACACCCACACTCCACACTCACACTCACCACACACCACACACAACACACACACCCACACCTCACACTCCCCTCACCACTCACACCACCACTCACACCTCACACACTCACACATCACACATCCACACCACTCACACACTCACCTCACACCTCACACCACACACACTCACACACTCACACACACACCACTCACACACTCACCACACACTCCACACTCACACACTCACACACCACACACTCACACACTCACACACACTCACACACTCCACCCACACCACACTCACACTCACCTCCACCCCACACTCCACACCATCCACACACTCCACACTCACCACTCACACACTCCACACCCCACCCCACTCACACCACACACCTCACACACTCACACCCCACACACTCCACTCACACTCCCACTCACACCACTCACACTCACCCCACCACACTCACACACTCACACCCACACCCCACACACACTCACACACTCACACTCCACACACTCACACACACTCCACACTCACACCAACACCACACACTCACACTCACACATCCACCCCCTCACACTCCCTCACACCCACTCACCACCACACCACCTCCACACTCACACCACCACCACACACCACACCTCACACACTCCCCACTCACACTCACACACCACCCTCACACTCACACACTCCACACCACACACCACACACTCCAACCCCCACACACACCCACACCCCACCTCACACCTCACACCTCACACACCCCCACACTCCACACACCCCACTCACCTCACACTCACACACCACACAACACCACTCACACCCACACACTCACACACACACCACCACACACCACACACTCCACTCCACCTCCACACTCACACACTCCCCACCCCACTCCCCTCACACTCACACCTCACACTCCACACACCCCCACACCACACCACACACCACCTCACACTCCCCCACCCATCCCCCTCCCCCCCCCCACTCACACACACTCACACACTCACACACTCACACACTCACACACTCACACCTCACACTCACACACCACACCCACACTCACACCTCCACACTCACACACTCCACACTCACACACTCACACCACCTCACACACTCCACACTCACACCTCCACACTCACACACTCACACACACTCACACTCACACACACACTCACCACTCACACACTCACCACACCCACACTCCACACACACACCACTCACACACTCACCACACTCCACCACACTCCACTCACACATCACACACTCACACTCCACACCTCACACCTCACACACACACACTCACACACTCCACCACTCACCACACTCACACACTCACACCACCCACCACACTCCACATCCACACTCACACTCACACTCACACTCACACACTCACACACTCACACTCCACACACTCACACACACCACACCTCCACACTCCACACACTCCACACCCACACCACACACTCACACACACACACTCACACACTCCACACCTCACACACTCCACACACTCACACACTCACACACTCACACCTCACACACTCACACTCACACACCACACACCCACACTCACACACTCCACACTCACACCACACACTCACACACCACACACACTCCACACCCACCACACCCACACCACACACCACCACCACACCACACCACACCACACCACACACACACACACCCACACACCCACACACACACACACACACACCCACACCACACCACACACCACACACCACACACCACACACCACCACCACACACCCCACCACACCCCACACACACCACACACCCACACACCCACACTCCACACTCACACACCACACCACACACTCACACACCACACCCACACCTCCACACCACCACCACACACTCACACACCACACACTCCACACACACCCACACCACACACCACACTCACACACCACACCACACACCACACACACCACACACCACACCCACACACCACACCACACTCACACCCACACCACCACACCCACTCACACACACACACACCACCACACCATCACACACCACACCACACCCACACACCCACACCCCACCACACCCCCCACTCACACACCACACACCACACCTCACACACCACACCTCACACACTCACACACACACACATCACACACTCACACACCACACCTCCACCACACCCACACACCCACACCACCTCACACACCCACACTCACACCCACACACCACACCCACACACACACTCACACACTCACACACCCACACCACACACACCCCACACACTCACACCACCCCACACTCACACTCCACACCACACACCCACCCACACACCACACCACACCCACACCACCCCACACACACTCACACACCCACACTCACACACCACACCACACACCACACTCACACCCCACCCACACTCACACCACACCTCACCACACACTCACACACTCACACACCATCCCACACACTCACACACCCACACCACACCCACCACACCCACACCACACCCACACTCCCCCCACCACACCCACACCCACACCACACACCACACACCACACCACACCCACCACCACCCCACACACACACCACACCACCCTCACACCACTCACACACTCACACCTCACACACTCACACACACCACCACTCCACACACTCCACACCTCACACACTCACACACTCACACACACACTCCACACTCACACACTCCCACACCCACACCACACACCACACACTCACACTCACACTCACACACTCCACACTCACACACACTCACACACTCACACATCCACACACCTCACACACCCACACTCACACACTCCACCACACTCACACTCACACACTCCACCACACTCACACACTCACACCACCTCACACACTCACACACCTCACACCTCACACACCACACACTCACACCTCCACACCACACTCACACACTCACACACTCACACACCTCACACACTCCCCACACACTCACACACTCACACACTCACACACCACACACTCACACACACTCACACACTCACACACTCACACCACACACTCACACACTCACTCACACCTCCTCACACTCCACCTCACACACTCACACTCACACACACACACTCACACACACTCACACACTCACACTCACCACACACTCACTCACTCCACACTCACACACTCACACACTCACACACTCACACACCCACACTCACACACTCACACACTCACACACTCACACTCACTCACACACTCCACACACACACACTCACACACTCACACACTCCCACCTCACACCTCACACACCACACCACTCCACTCACACTCACACCTCCACCACCACTCCACACCTCCACACACACTACACACCTCACACTCACCTCACACACTCCCACACTCACACACTCACACACTCACACACCTCCACACTCACACTCCACCTCACACACTCACACCTCCACACTCACACACCCTCACACCTCCACCTCACACACTCACACACTCCACACACACACCACACACACTCACACCTCCCACACACTCACACCTCACACCACACTCACACTCACACCACCTCCACACTCACACCCACTCACACTCCACACACACACACTCACACCTCCACACCTCCACTCACACACTCACACACTCACACCACTCACACCTCCACTCACACTCCACACACCACTCCCACACTCACACACTCACACACTCACACCACTCACACACTCACACACTCACCCACACTCACACACTCCACCACACCACACCCACACTCACACTCACCCCACACACACATCCACACACTCACACCACACACTCACACCCACACCCACCCCACCACACACCCACACTCACACCCACACTCCACCCCCACACTCACACACTCCACACTCACCCCACACTCACCACTCACACACTCACACTCACACTACACACTCCACCTCACCTCCCCACACTCCACACCACACACTCACACCCACACTCACACCACCACTCCCACACTCACCCACACCCACACCACACTCCACCCACCCCCACACACACACCCACACCCACACTCACACACTCCACCTCCACACCTCACACCACCACACACTCACACACTCCACACACACACCACCACACACTCCCACACTCACACACTCACACACTCACATCACACACCTCACACACTCACACACCACACCACACACCCACACCTCACACACTCACACCTCCCCACACACACCTCACCACTCACACCTCACACACTCACACACACACTCACACACTCCACACTCACACCCACACCACACCCACACACTCACACTCACACTCCACACCCACACACTCCACACCACACACTCACACACCCACACACACACACACACACACTCACACACACACTCACACACACACACCTCACACCACACCACACACACACTCACCACTCACACACTCACACACTCACACACAACACACACTCACACACTCACACTACACCCCACACACACACTACACACCCACACTCCACACCACACACCACACACTCACACACCTCCCACACTCCACACCACACACACTCACACACTCACACACTCACACACCTCACACACCACACTCACACACTCACACACTCACACCACACACACTCACACTCACACACCTCCACACACTCACACACTCACACACTCACACACTCACATCACACCTCCACACTCACACTCCCACTCACACCTCACACACTACACACACACTCACACACCCCACACTCCACACCTCCACACTCACACACACACACCCACTCCACTCACCACACCTCACCCACCTCACACACCACACTCCACACACTCCACACTCACCACACACCTCCACACTCACACTCACTCCACTCACACACCTCCACACTCACACACTCCACACACTCACACACTCCACCACACTCACACTACACCACTCACACACTCCACACTCACACACTCACACCCACACCTCACACACACACACCTCCACCCACACTCACACACTCACACACTCACACCACCACTCACCACTCACACTCACACCTCCACCCCACCTCACACACTCACACACTCACCACACCACACACTCCACACCACACTCACACACTCACACACTCACCACCTCACACACTCACACACTCCACACTCCACACCACACACTCACACACCACACACTCACACTCACACCACACACACACACTCACACCACACACCACACACACTCACACACTCCACACTCACACACCACACCACCACACTCACACCTCACACCCCCACACACTCACACCCACACACTCCACACTCACACCCTCCACACTCCACACCACACCCCACTCCACACTCCACCTCACCACCACCTCACACACCACACACCCACACCCACCCACACTCCACCCCACTCCCCACACCTCACCACTCACACTCCACCACACTCCACACCCCTCCACACACCACACACTCCACCTCACACTCCACACACTCACCTCACCCACACTCACACATCCACACACCTCACACACCCACACCACACTCCCACCCCACACTCCACACTCCCCCACACTCACACACCACACACTCCCCACCACCTCACACACTCACACACTCACACTCACACTCACACACCCACACTCACACCACACACTCACACTCCACACTCACACACTCACACTCACACACTCACCACACTCACACACTCACACTCACACACTCCACTCCACCCCACATCACACCCACACCACACACTCACACCTCACACACCACACTCACACACCCACACTCACACACTCCACACTCACACTCACACCTCACACTCACACACCCACACACTCCCACACTCACACACCACACCCACACTCACACCCTCCACACCCACACTCACACCCTCACACACTCACACCCACACTCACACACTCACACACTCACACTCACACACTCACACACTCACACACACCACACACTCACACCACACCTCACACACTCACACCACACACACACACCACATCACACACTCACAACACTACACAACACTCACACAACTCACACACACACACCTCCACACACTCACACCTCACACACACACACACTCACACCACCACCACACATCACACCACACACCACACACACACACACACACACACACAACACACACCACACACACCACACACACCACACACCACCACTCACACACTCACACACACACACTCATCACACTCACACACTCACACACACACTCACACTCACACTCACACACTACACACTCACACCACACTCCACACTACACACACACACTCAACACTCACACACTCACACATCACACACTCACACTCACACACTCCCACCTCACACACACCACACTCACAACACTCACACACCCACACTCACACACCACCACACACTCCACACACCACCCTCACACTCACACTCAACACTCACACATCCACACTCACACACACACACTCACACACTCATCACACTCCACACACTCACACCACACACACACACTCCCCACACTCACACTCCACCTCACACACTCCACACTCACACACACTCACACTCACACACTCACCACTCCACTCACCCCCACACACTCACACACTCCACACAACACCACACACACACTCCACACTCACACAACACACACCACACACTCACACACAACTCACACCACACTCACACTCACACACTCACACTCACACACCACACACTCACACACTCACACTCACATCACACACTCACACTACACACACCACACACTCACACCTCAACCTCACACTCACACCAATCACACACCACACACTCACTCTCACTACACTCACTCACACTCCACTCACCACACCACACTACACACACTCACACCCACACACACACTACCATCACTCTCACACCTCACACTCACACACTCACACACTCACACACACCACTCACACACACACACACACTCACACACTACACACACCACCTCACACACTCACACACTCACCACACTCACACACCACACACTCACACACTCACACACACACACTCACACACCACTCACACACCACACACTCACACTCCACACACTCACACACTCACACACTACACACCTCACAACTCACACACTCACCACACTCACACACCACACCACACCACACCACACTCACACACTCACACACTCACACACACCACACACACTCACACACACACACCCACACTCACCACTCACACACCACCAACTCACACACTCACACACTCCACACCACACACTCACACACACCACACACATCACACACTCCACACACCACACACCAACACACTCACACACCCACACACACACACACCACCTCACACACACTCACACTCACACACTCACACATCCACACACACACACACACACTACACACCCACACTCACACACCACACACACACACCACACCACACTCACACACTCACCACACTACACACCCACACACTCACACACACACACACACATCACACCCACACTCAACACTCACACCATACACACTACACCACACCACTCACACACACCACACACACCACACACTCACACTACACTCACACACTCACACACACACCACACTCACACCACTCACACACCTCACACCCACACCACACACCACACTCACACACTCACACACCACACTCACAACTCACACACTCACACACACACACACACACCACACACTCACACACACTCACACACATCACACACACTCAACACTACACACCACCACCACACACTCACACACACCACACACACACACACCACACACTCCATCACTCACACATACACACTACACACAACTAACACCATCACACTACACACTCACCACACTACACCCCACACACTCCACCACACCTCAACCCCACCCACCACCCCCCCTCCACACCCCCCCACACTCACACATCACACCACCTCACACACCCACCCCACCACACTCACACCCACACCCACACCACACCACACACCCACACACTCCACACACCACCACACCACACACACACACCACCACCCCCACACACCCACACCCCACACCACACCCACACCACACACACACACCCCACACACCCCCCCACACACCCACACCACACCACACCACACACACCACACCTCACACACCACACACTCACCCACACACCACACCACACACACCACACACACACACACACACCACACCACACACTCACACACACCCAACCCACCCACACACCCACACCACACATCACACACCACACCCACACCCACACCCCACTCACCACACACCCACCACACCAACACCCACCACCACACACACACCCACCCACACATCACACACTCCACCCACACCACACCACCACACCCACACCCACACCCCACCCACCAACCACACACCACACCACACCCACACCCACACCACACTCACACCTCCACACTCCACACCTCACACAACACACACACTCACACACTCACACACTCACACACACATCACACACATCACACACTCACACACTCACACACACACACACTCACACACTCACACCTCACACCACACACCACATCACACTCACACATCCACACACACCTCACACCACAACTACACACACTCATCATCACTACACACTCACACATCACACACTCACACACTCACCACACACTTTCACACTCACACACTCACACATCACACACACTCACACACTCACACACTCACACACACACACCCTATCACACACACACTCACACACTCACACACACACCCACACACTCACACACTCACACACTCACACACTACTCACACACACCACACTCACACACGCTCATACACCACTACACTACCACACATCACACACTCACACCACACATCACACACTCACACACTCACACACACACACTCAACACACACACACACAACACACTCACACACACACACTCACACACTCACACACCACACACTCACACACCACACCACACACACACACACACACACACTCACACACTCACACACACTCACACACTCATACACGCTCACTCACACTTACACACACTCACACGACTCACCCACACTCACACCTCCACTCACACACTCACACACACACTCACACACATTTATACACACTCACACACTCACACTCACTCACACTCACTCACACACACTCACACACACTCACACATACTGACGCACAATCACACACACTCTCACACACACTCACACAAACTCGCACACACTCACACACACACTCACACACTCACACACACACGCGCGCGCGCACGCACGCACGCAAGCACGCAAGCACTCACACTCACGCACGCACGCACTCACGCACGCACGCACTCACGCACGCACGCACGCACGCACGCAACACGCACCACGCACGCATGAACGCACACACACACACTACACATTCATACACGCTCACACGCGCTCACGCACACTCACACACTAGTTTTAATGTATTAATAATTGTATTCTACAAAAAAAGTATAGACATAATTTATAATCAAGTTAAACGTAAAAATAGGATAATTAATCAATTTGATTTGTATAAAAACTCAATAATAAAATAAAACGGTATTGTGTCATACAAATTCGTCCAATTCTTGCACAAGAAATTTTTGAGCACATTTGTGTAACCCTCTAGTAAAATTTTGGGCGCAAGGTCTATGGATTTTATTGCAATATTTGTTATATACTGTTGTAAACGCTGTTTGTAAACCTAACCTTACAAGAAACTCCAAAAATGAGAATCGGTTTGAGTAATATCAGGGGAAGGAGGTCGCTATAGGAGTTGCTGTGTATATAACGCTGAGATCCCATAACTTTTGAACCATATATATATATATATATATATATATATATATATATATATATATATATATATATATATATATATATATATATATATATATATATATATATATATATATATATATATATATATATATATATATATATATATATATTATATATATATATATATATATATATATATAATACACACACACACACACATGTTCAACATAAAATGCGCAACTAATTTGCACACACTCGAAAAACGGACACCCTGAATGTATGATAATGGATTTTTTTTGGTCAAATTGCGATGACCGTCATGTCGATTAAACGTTTATGCTTCTATGTTTTTAAGGCATCTAGTCGACCGATCGAATTTTAAATTATTCTTTTCGCGCATTTTTTGGACTGCTTCAATTTGGTCTTCCTTTTTGATACCTAACATATATGGTTACTACGTTTTGAACAACATAAAGCTTTACTCGCTTTTTTAACAGCTGCGCTAATGTTCAAAGTGACCGAGAAATAGTTAAATATGTTAATAATGAGGCATTCCTCCTTACGAGTGATATAAAGAACGTAATTTAATTGGAGAAATATCCTAAAAAAATGGGAAAATAATTTGTTAATGCAAGATGATTTTGTTGTACTTGTAGATGACTAAAGAGAGTAAAAGAGACATTGACTCCACAAGAGCCCATATTCCACTAGGAGGTTTGGATTGAGTACAGAAAGCACAACTAACACATAGAAATAACTATCTGACAATCACTGTGAAAGAATAATGTGTGATTAATATTCATTGTGCTTTAAAAAGTTACTGAGGCAATATCATTTGTTTTTAGGTGAGTATTCTTGTTCACCAAAGCAGCAACACACTAATGAGAGCAAACGAAGCTGATAATCTTTACTAGAAGAATGTTGAAATTTTATTTTTTGAAGCTTTCAAATGACATATTTCTTGCCTATAAACTTAAACAAAGTTTTCGATATTTACTCGTCTTTCTAGTGCATTCATTACGTGTGAAACTGCTGCAACTATATTATTGCATATAGTTTGATTCTATTTTATTCTTGAATGAAGTGATCTGCAAAGGAGGTTTAGTCAGTTGATATCCCTGATCACCTTTCGTACCTTCTAACAAATGATTAATGTCTTTCCGTTTTGACTGACCGAATAACAACCAAGTGAAAGACTAAATCAAACTTGTGGAATCTAAATATTAGAAAATAAGTTTGAACGTTCCTTCCGCTACAAATTACAATCGCTCTTGTAGAATTTATATATTCACAAATAAAATAAACGAAGTTGAAATAAAAAGAATTTCTTTCGGAATTATTTTCATCCAATGTAAACTGTATGAAAGGAAGTGATTTTTGCAATTATGTTATATTATCGTGCAAGAAATGCATTGTACCATAAATGCTTAAAAAAAGCAATTAACTTAAATGTTAAAATGACTTTTTTCCGTTTCTCCTTCTAATTAAAGAATTATAGTTTTGTAAAACACGAAATAGAACGGAAAATTTTTAATTCCCATTAAACGAAACGTTTTAATGTAATAAAGGTATAATAGTTTTGTATTGTATAAAATTTATTATATTTATTTATTACAAAAAATAGATATTATTTTACATGTTGAAAATTTACTGTATTACTGCACTCAACAGTCAGCGAAACTTAGAACACTTGCACATTTTAACATCTAAGAAAAACAGATACAAAGAAATGTTTCTTAATTCAATTTATTTACACGAAGTAAATTGACATAGAAAATTAAAACTAGTCGAAGAAAGGCAGAAGTCAAGTTTTGCAAACTTCGTTTTCTTGCAATTTGGAGCAAACTTATACATTTACTCTTTCCCGCGACTCTCCAAGGCCTTATGTTTAAATGTTTTTAGACAATGCTTTACCACTTAGTCAATCAAGATGTGCACTATGGAAGGAATTACATTTTATTTTTTGTAAAAGGGACGTAATAGGAAAACAAAGTTGGACATGCACCGATTTTCTGACAGAATTGGAGGTATTTTCTGACGAAATACTGGAAGATTTAGTAAAATTTTTATTGGTCTATCTAGCTTAGTGTAAATGCAAAAAACCAGATTTTTATATCTTACGCGGTTTAAAAGTAATTACATGGACTGGCGGAAGAACAAAGCGCCTGTAGAAAGTGAATTTATTTTTAACACATTTTTCTTAACATACTTCAATGGCCTGCCCGACATTTTTATCGTACAGAAATGAATACTATTTAAATTATGAGCAATTTTTGGCGAAATTTTTAGAAACGATGGATGAAGTTATAATGCCCCCTGTTTGAAGTGGGTTCTATACTTATATTTATATTGCGCCCTTCTGGTTTGGAAACCCAACGCGGTTTTATTTTGCCTCGGCTTTGCTCAATCGGGTTTATTTTATAAACGGGGTGTGGTTCGTAGTAAGTACTGGATGGGCTTAACACTGTAACCTTAAATAAAAACCGTAAAGCATTTTAAAATGTATATTAACCAAATATTTACAATAAATAAAATAAGAAAGTAATTAACAAAATGTATGGAGAACTTCTCGGTCCGGGTCCTAGCGTCACTGGGTGCGACGTCGCTTCTGTGAACAAAAGATGGTCTTGTTAATCTAGTCCTTACCTAAGAGGCAAAGTTTAGGTTACGGTCCTGCACGTATAGTAGCGAGAGCGTCAGCCTTGATACCGTTGTTGGTCGGGACGCCAGCGCAATGAACTCGAATCGTTTGAGAAAATCGATATCGTGTTTATACGTTAGTAACTCTGGATCGCTGAAGCAAGGATGTCTTACTCCCGGAAATAATACACGCGAAATGCACGTATACAAACGCGAGGTCTTGTGACGGCCTTTTTCCAATTATAACCGGTTTTAATGCAGGCAATTAGATCATTTATCTAACTAAATTAATTACCGATCTCTAACTAAGTTTAATTATTTATAATTAATCAAGGGAACAAAATACTTAATATTAAAACTACTCTAATAGGTTTACGTAAAGATAGAATACTCTACGTAATCTCTAATTTGTATACAAACGTTCTCGCACCAGGTATTTACGATGGTTAGGTGGACTACTAATTTATACTACAGGTTATGGAGGTATTCCTCTGCAATTTAAAGACACCGTGTATGGTTATTATGTTTGTCTGGAGATAGTGTGTGAGTTTCGAGCGGGATTTCAGTAATGCCCAGAAGACGTAGGCGACGGCCTGTCTTTACTGTATATACTAAGAGAAAGGTCGTAGGTCTTTACAGCCCTGTAACAACCCTTCACCCTCAAGTGTTGATGAGATACGTCGGGGCTACCCTGCGTTCCTCTAGGTGTACTTTGTGGTGGCGAGTGACGATGGATCTACCCTTCGTGCTACTCTAGGTGCTAGTGTAGTATAACTCCTGGAGCTCAGCCCGGAATTATTTACGGTCTGTAGTGTTTGAGTGTAAATTGTCAGAATGTATAACTTTACAACTTACGTGTCTATCAATAGCAGTACAGAATTGAACTTTAGGTTGCCCGGTGCGAAGTGGTTCGCGTTCTCGCCCGATCGCGAAGGACTCTTCGTCGGTGAACAACAGGTCGGTGCTACTCTAAGCAAACGGAGCGGCTGCGGCTACTGGTTTCTGGAACGGTCAACGGTACGGAGGCGGCTGCTGGATATCGGCTTAACTTGAATCTACTAAGATTCATCTCTCCTACTGAAGGAGTTTTTTTCTATGCGCGTCGCGAGTTTATAAAGGTGCATCTGTGGGCGGCTTCGCGGCTACTGTGCGGGGAATACCGTTACGTGATTGGTTAAAATCGTTCTGACGTGCAGAAACTTACGGTTTCTAAGAAATACACGTCAGCGGTGATGAATAAATTATTTGTTGTGCAATATCGCGTAAACTTATGAAATCTTACATACATGATGGTCCGCACATAATTTATTCTAAAACATATAAGTACAGGACGCTGGTTCTTTACATACCACCCTTTCCTCCTCTTGCGGAAGATCCGTCCGCTTGATTTTATTCTAGCGCAGTCGGGCATAAGGACGCTGACGCGGCGGCGATTGTGTCGCTGGCGGCGATTTAGGTTTTCGGGCGGTGGTGGCATAAGGCGGGCCGGTTCGGGTACCTCCTGTATCTTTAAGTCCTGGATTCCTCGGTAACCTCGGCCGTCCGACGCAAATGTTCCGGTGTGGAGGGTGTCCTTGGTCTACCGTCGGTGTGCAGGCGTGGCGGTGACCAATACCATTCCGTTTCGGGGTAGGATGGTCCTGGTGACGGTGTACGGGGCGCAGGCGGCGGAGTTTGTTCCCGGACCGGAGTACGGCGACGTGTCAAGAACGCTGCGTCTAAGTCTGCGGTCCCGGGTTTGCGGTATCGGTTGGGCTGCCAGGGCGAGATCCGTAACGGAGCTTTCGGCGTATACTCGGTTTAAAGGGGCCATGTTGTGGAAGATAGCATTTCTGGTTTTATCCTTTGCTTTTATATGATTTTGAATACGCGGGTTTTAATAGCCGTTAAATTTTCAACGTTACCATTGGTCGTTGCTCTAGTCTGATCGGTGACGTCAGTCGCATTTCTCAAATCTTTTACATGCGCTTCTCCCGCGCTTTTCCTACTACCGGGTTCTCGGAGCTCGACAATTACGGGCGATTTGATTTTATACACAAGGTAAGGACCGGCATACTTTTCGCTAATTTCGCGGAAAATTCTTTCGCTTTGCTTGACAGGTAGTGTGTTTTACGATATACGAGATCTCCTTTGCGGGGCGGTAGGCTCGGTGACGCAGGTTGTAATGATACCGTTGTACTTCAAAGGTCTTTGCTAATGAATCTCTAGCAAGTTCTTGTAGATCTTTTAAATACCTCATGTGTTGCGCTTGATCAGCTGCGGTTACGGCGGTTTCTGTTGTCGGCGGTTGCTTCTGGGTTGACCATGCCCTAGGTGGTTCTAATTCCCTCCCGAGATTAAGTAAGGCAGGGGAGAAACCAGTTGACCCATGCTGTACGGTATTGATAGCAAAGGCTATCTCAGGCAGGTGGGTCTCCCACTCTCGCTGGTTATTTCGCGTAATTGTGCGATCATCGTCCCGATCACTTTATTGGTTCTTTCCACCGGGTTGGCATGCGGGAGTATGGTGGAGTAGAACGATGGTTGATTCCATGCTCCTTCAAGAACGTGCGGAATAATTTACTGGTATACTGTGGGCCGTTATCGGAGATCAGGTGTCGGGGAGTTCCAAAGCGGTATATTATTTGTTCTTTTAACGCTTGGATAATCGGCGCGCTGGTAGCGTTACGGAGCGGTTTAAGTTCGACCCACTTAGTTAACCGGTCTTGAAAAACTAACAGGAATTTATAGCCTTTCTTGGAGCGCGGCAGCGGTCCGATAAGGTCTGTACTTACATTATTCCACGGATGTCCAGGTCGCGAAAAGTACATTTCTCCTTGCGGCTTTTGCGTACTACCTTTATAAGTCTGACAACTTATACACGTTTTACGTATTTTATCACGTCGGATTTTATGGTGGGCCAGTAGTAATTGCGGTATATGCGGCATAGTGTTTTCGCAATTCCCAGGTGTCCTGCGGTGGGAACATCGTGACATTCTTCCAGGATATCTCGGCGTTTTTCTAGCGGTATACAAATTTTCCAACTAGGATGGCTTCCCATCTCTTTTCGGGTGTCGGATCAGGGAATGATTTAAATAGTTGTCCTTCATCTATTTTATATCTTGGGTGTTGATCAGGGTGTTCTCGGACTTGTTGTATCAAGTATTTATACCACGGACAGGTTATTTCTTCGGTTTCCTCCACCTCTAATGGAGACAGGCGGCTTTTTCTTTATAGTCCTCGTGTAAGCGAGATAGCGCGTCGGCCACATTGTTCAGTGCCCTTTACGGTACTCCACCTGGAAGTCGAACTGTTGTAGTTCCATTATCCAGCGGACTAGATGGGATGTCGGTTTCTCTAGCGTGCGAAGCCACTTGAGACTCTATGATCGGTTAACACAGTGAATTTATAACCCTCTAGGTAACTTTTTAGTTTTGTATGGACCATACTACGGCCAAACACTCTTGTTCAATCGTCGAGTAATTCCTTTCCGCTGGGTTCAGTGCCCTGCTGATGTACGCTATCACTCGTTCATTCGGTGCTTGTCCTTGTGTTAACACGGCTCCAATTCCGGTGGTACTTGCGTCGGTTTGTAATACAAAGGTTGATTAAAATCCGGACAGGCTAATACAGGGGCGGTCAATGCTTGTTTAATGGCTTCAAAGGCGCGATTTTGTGTGTCGGTCCACTGATATCTGGTGTTCTTTTCAAGAGTTCGGTAAGCGGTTGACTTAGTTTCGCAAAGCCGCTAACATATTTGCGGTACCACGACGCCAGTCCCAAAAATTGACGGAGTTGCTTAACGGTACGGGGAGCGGATATTTGGATAATTGCGTCGATTTTTTCTGGATTAGGTAAAATTCCTTTCGCGGTGACAACGTGTCCCAAATATTTGAGTTGGGTCTGACAGAAGTAGCATTTGTCTGGTTGTAGTTGAAGTCCGTTATCACGTAGTCTCTTGAATACTTCCCGTAGGTTACTCAGGTGCTCTTGAAATGTTTTTCCCAGGACGATGATATCATCTAGATATACAAAAGCGCGTCCAATCAGTTCTGGACCAATAATAGAATCTAGGAATCTCTGGAATGTAGCAGGGGCGGAATGAAGTCCAAACGGTAGAACTTTGAATTGGTATAGTCCACGGCTGGGTACTGTAAAAGCGGTGATGGATTTACTTCCATCTTCTAGAGGAATTTGCCAGTATCCTTGTTTCAGGTCTAGGGTACTGATATAGCTTGCTTCTCGCAGCTGGTCTAAGATGCCTTGAATATATGGTAACGGGTATGCATCCTTGATGGTGACCTGGTTAACCTTTCGAAAGTCGACGCAAAATCGATATGAACCAGTTGGTTTCTTAACCAACACTACGGGAGAACTCCACGGGCTGTGTGACGGTTCTATTATGTCCTCTGCGAGCATATTATCAACCTCCTGATTGATAAGTTCTTGCATTGCTGGATTGCGGGATAGTATCGCTGTTTTATCGGTTTAGCATCGGGCACGAGCGTGATCTTATGTATAACATCTTTGGCTTTTCCTGTCACCTTTGTGAATTTCCTCATCTCGGTTTCCAAGAATTCGTTTAACTCGGGCAGCTGGTCTACGTCTGGTCCATGTATTCCACTCAAGCCTCCTTGTACGGAACTTTGCAAGGGATACGTATTCCGGCGATTTCTAGTTGTTTCTGGTGTATGTGTAGAGTGGCCTGAAGATGTTCCAGCGCGTCTAATCCAATCACAATGTCGGTGGACAGTTGGGGTATGTAATAGCCCGGTAATTGGAGAGTTTTCCTGCCTATCTTGGCGGGGAAAATGTATAAGCCGCGGGTTTCCGTCATGGAACTGTCGGCAAGACGTACGGTTGCAGCTCTTAGCGTGCTCGGATATATACGGTTGTTAATTAGTAAATTCTTTACTTTCTCGCCTATATATGTTCGGGAGGCTCCGGTATCAATTAAAGCATTGATGGTTTTGTTAAAGACCATAATCTCTAGGAAGAGTCTATCATCGTAGGAACGATCTAATCTTTTATCGGGTTTCCTTCGTGTAAACTGCGCTACGGTTTGTAGCCAAGTGGTCCACTCGCTGGCGGTTGTTTTGTTTCCAGGTGTAAGAGCCGGGGTAGTAAAAAGTTCCTGGTGTCCCTTTACCGGCATCTGAGTTTTCCGACCGCGGACAGGGGCAGTCGCGGATAATACACCTTCTTTGCTGCATCTCGAGCAAAAAGCTTTAAACGGTTCTCTACACCTCTCTTTGAAGTGTCCGGTTTTCCCACATCTCCAACAGACGGTGGAGCGGTCATACGGGGTGGTGATATGCGTTGGGACGGTTTTAGTGGTGTTGATTTCACGGGGACGGTGTGCTGGTGTGTCAGGTGCTGGTGTTAGACCACTAAAGTGTACCTTCTGGCGGTTTGGACTGGGAGACGGCGAGTGTGTCCGCGGAGGTAGCATTTCGAATTGGGTGGCCAACTCGAGAAGTTCGGTCAGGTCTTTGAAATCTCTTTGGCGGATGTAAAATTTATATTCCACCCTCAGGTTGTCATACATACGTTGTAGTTGTTCTTCTCTCGACATGTTTCCATGGCGTCGCATTAGGGGTCAGGACGGCGGTTACGTACTCCGTAGCTTTTTCTCGGGGTTTTTGTAATCTATTGCGGATTTCCTCCTCTAGTTGAAATTGATGTCGCGGTGGTAAAAAATTGTATTTTAAAACTGACCAAGAAATCTTTCCAAGTCGTCCAGGATTGTTGATGGTTTCTGTACCATAACAGGGTGCTTTCCTTTAATAATTCCGGAAGGGCGAGTAATAGATCACGGTCGGTGATGTTGTAGCAGGTTTGTAATTCCTCTACTCTTTCCAAGAAAGAAATCGGATCGCTGATACCGTCGTATTTCACACCCCATTTGCGTATTCTATCGCAAATATCGGCGCGTCTGGTTCCGGTAATGTCTAGGTGTTCCCCAGCTGGTGGTGGCGGTATCGGAGCGGCTAATGTTAGTATTTCTGGTGTCAGTGTGGTTACTTGTCCTTCTCCGGTGCGTAAGTATTTTATTATCCTGGCTCGAAGTGCATCTACATTTCCTCCTGTCTCTAGCTTATATTTCCTAGCTTCGGTTGCTAATTCATCCTTCTTGAGATGGTAAATCCATCCCACTCTGGTGTCGGTATCTTCAGAGTCCCTCGGTATACTCATCCTGTAACAAACAGATTAGTGTCTCTGGAAAACAAAATATGTGATTACTGGTCCTTCTGCGGTCCTTTTGGAATCTGTAAACGGAAAATTATTTAAGGTGTTCAGTGTTTTCGAGCCCCACGTTTAGGTGCAACTTTAATGCGCCCCTGTTTACAGTGGGTTCTATACTTATATTTATATTGCGCCCTTCTGGTTTGGTAACCCAACGCGGTTTTATTTTGCTACGGCTTTGCTCAATCGGGTTTATTTTATAAACGGGGTGTGGTTCGTAATAAGTACTGGATGGGCTTAACACTGTGACCTTAAATAAAAACCGTAAAGCATTTTAAAATGTATATTAACCAAATATTTACAATAAATAAAATAAGAAGGTAATTAACAAAATGTATAGGAGAACTTCTCGGTCCGGGTCCTAGCGTCACTGGGTGCGACGTCGCTTCTGTGAACAAAAGATGGTCTTGTTAATCTATTCCTTACCTAAGAGGCAAAGTTTAGGTTACGGTCCTGCACGTATAGTAGCGAGAGCGTCAGCCTTGATACCGTTGTTGGTCGGGGCGCCAGCGCAATGAACTCGAATCGTTTGAGAAAATCGATATCGTGTTTATACGTTAAGTAACTCTGGATCGCTGAAGCAAGGATGTCTTACTCCCGGAAATAATACACGCGAAATGCACGTATACAAACGCGAGGTCTTGTGACGGCCTTTTTCCAATTATAACCGGTTTTAATGCAGGCAATTAGATCATTTATCTAACTAAATTAATTACCGATCTCTAACTAAGTTTAATTATTTATAATTAATCAAGGGAACAAAATACTTAATATTAAAACTACTCTAATAGGTTTACGTAAAGATAGAATACTCTACGTAATCTCTAATTTGTATACAAACGTTCTCGCACCAGGTATTTACGATGGTTAGGTGGACTACTAATTTATACTACAGGTTATGGAGGTATTCCTCTGCAATTTAAAGACACCGTGTATGGTTATTATGTTTGTCTGGAGATAGTGTGAGTTTCGAGCGGATTTCAGTAATGCCCAGAAGACGTAGGCGATGGCCTGTCTTTACTGTATATACTAAGAGAAAGGTCGTAGGTCTTTACAGCCCTGTAACAACCCTTCACCCTCAAGTGTTGATGAGATACGTCGGGGCTACCCTGCGTTCCTCTAGGTGTACTTTGTGGTGGCGAGTGACGATGGGATCTACCCTTCGTGCTACTCTAGGTGCTAGTGTAGTATAACTCCTGGAGCTCAGCCCGGAATTATTTACGGTCTGTAGTGTTTGAGTGTAAATTGTCAGAATGTATAACTTTACAACTTACGTGTCTATCAATAGCAGTACAGAATTGAACTTTAGGTTGCCCGGTGCGAAGTGGTTCGCGTTCTCGCCCGATCGCGAAGGACTCTTCGTCGGTGAACAAAAGGTCGGTGCTTACTCTAAGCAAACGGAGCGGCTGCGGCTACTGGTTTCTGGAACGGTCAACGGTACGGAGGCGGCTGCTGGATATCGGCTTAACTTGAATCTACTAAGATTCATCTCTCCTTACTGAAGGAGTTTTTTTTTATGCGCGTCGCGAGTTTATAAAGGTGCATCTGTGGGCGGCTTCGCGGCTACTGTGCGGGGAATACCGTTACGTGATTGGTTAAAATCGTTCTGACGTGCAGAAACTTACGGTTTCTAGAAATACACGTCAGCGGTGATGAATAAATTATTTGTTGTGCAATATCGCGTAAACTTATGAAATCTTACATACAGGATGGTCCGCACATAATTTATTCTAAAACATATAAGTACAGGACGCTGGTTCTTTACAAGTTACGTGAGCGCATACTCGCACATGCATAGACATGAGTGTTAGTTAATATAAGTGCTTGTAAAAATTCATTTAAAGTACCTTAACACATACCATTCGCAAAGTTAAGAGAGGTGGTGCAATAGTAACCCTTTTCCTTCTCTTATTTCGCCCATTTAGTTGATTACGATTCGTCGCAAAATACCCCGGGGCGTCGAATTTCGTCGCGATCCGACCGCCCGTTCATTCGACGACGTCGAGTCTCATGTCGCAAACCTCTTTTTCGTATTCTTTGAGATGGTTTTCACCCGCTTACGAACGGCCAAGTTGTCTCGGGCATCCGAAAACCCTAAAAGCCTCAAAAATTATACGGCCGGGCAGGCTATTGCATTCCAGAGAAGTAAAAAGAAGCGCTATTCTCTGATTGTAGTAAACATCCTCTTAATGTGATAACACTGTACCATTGAGTAAAACTACTCATTACTCAATGACTGTACAATGTTTCGCTTATTACGTCAAACATTTTTATCACAAACACCGTTATTATGAAGAGTAAAAGTCCTTCCAATATTCACTTATTTTCTTTGTTAGTTCATTTAAATTCAAAACCAAAAGATCGTTAAGTATTTTAGTGAACAAATATATTAATGAAACTGCGTAATCCATTTAGGACAAAAAACGCATTTTTATATCTTAAACTCGCCCGTTCGATCTGAATGCTTTTTATAACATAATCAAAAAATCTGAAGTAGCCAGTACATAACTTTCTTATGCCTATCTCATGGTATATTAGGAAATAGGGGCAAGAGTGAATCAGTTGTAGGGTTAGCAACTCTCGAAAGAAGCAACCCGGGAGAGGCTAATATTTGTTAATTGTTATTTTAAATTTTTTTAACACAATCATAAAAGGCTTTACATGAAAAATCGAAGTTTTGTAGTATTTCTAACTCTGCTTTTACTAACGATATATTCATTCTGTTTCTGTCCTTGCTCAAAACTTATCCTCCCACCAAGCGGCAAGACGCATTGGAGACAGGAATAAAAAGAACAAACGTGACAATCTTTTTTAATTCAGGGATTTCTGTCTTTCGGTTTCGTAAAGAAATCAATCCAGCATAAATCAATTAGATTCTCTTCAATGAGATATGGTTGCATTTCAGGTAAAATTCCTACCTCATCGTACAGTGTGTCAAGATCTAGGTCCATTTTTTAATTTTTTGTAGTTTAATACCATGTGATTAGTTCTTAAAAAAATAGCATTTTCATTGTTTAATTTGGTTTGGTTTGATATTCCGAATCTTCAAGGTTCTACCACTTTTTTAAATAATTTAAACAAAACGTAAAGATATAATTTTTAAATTTTCTCTTTGAAGTTTGTCAAAATGTTTTAATAAATCCATGGCAATTTACCACAAAATTGAGTAGCCTGTTTGTTTTGTAGCTTAGTTTTCAAATCTATCATAATATCCAGAATTTCAGTGCTGGTTACTCTGTCCGCTTCCACTAATTTAATGGCGTTCTGAAAGAAATGATTGATTTTCAGGCCCTAAAACATATTCAGCAATACTGCACTCTTTTGTCCTGCCACATGATATTTTTTTCGCAATCGCCAAATCAGAAAATATGGCAGCGTTTAATTTGTGTCCACAATCTTGCCGCGATACCTCTACCTCCTTCGACATTCTTAATAAATGTTTGATGCTTAGAATATGATACATGTTGTTTCACTGCCTCAAAACCGCCAAACTTGATCGAAAATAATTGCTGACATATATTACATTTTGCATGTTGTTTTAACCATTGGCCATTGAAAGAACAATAGTACCTTTTTTTTCTTCGTATTCTTACTACTCTTACCTCCCGAGTTGTGATCCATTTTATGAAATAAGTTATTGCCTGCCACTCCCCACAGTAAAACATGTCAACGCAATGCGCGTATTAGTGCATGCAAAGATTAGTGAAGATAAGATAGGGATCACGACGACCATATCGACATTAGTGCCATCTATTGTTTCAAATGTTTACTGCTGACATTCATAAATACCTTGCTTACCGATCGTACAGGTGATTCACGACATCTTGCGCATTTGTAAATATTTGTGAAACAAATCTTTGCTTTGTGATTTTTCTTGTCGAAACGCAAAGTTGCAACTTATGCAATTTGTGTGAATTAAAAATGAGCCTTGGTCCATATTGCATTCGTAATTCATGTTATATGAATAAACACAACAGAGATTTGACATTTTCTAATTTGCCAAACGATCGTGTGCTGTAAATACCTACACATTATTAATTACCCATTTGTTGCTAGAATTATCATAATTAATAATAGGAATGAAAAATTTAATTTTATTGCAGAGCTACACAGTGGATTGATGTAGTTGATAGAGAGAACCTATTGCGAGATGAACAATACCTCAAATCTCATTATCAATTATGCTGCAAACATTTTTCCTGCGACTAATTCACAAGAACTTACCCACAAATTCTTCGGAAAGCAGGATCTGTACCAATAAATAGTACTGACGTTCCAACAATGAGTGTAACTATTTGACAAGAGCATAATTATTGTAGTTCATCATTAATAAATGGTCAAACAAAAGCTCTTATGTATAGCTTATGGTCGATTCCTATCTTATCCTCACTAATCTTTGACTGCATGTAAATATGGCAGTCATGGGACACGACTGACGTTTTTGATCAAGAAAAACAAAACGCGCGTTGTGAGTTACGGCGCGGGAAAGCCTACCTGGCTAAATTTATTTGTTTCTTCACTTTATGTAATACAATATACATAATTATAACATCATAATGCAAAGTATACCTTGCTTGATTTAAATCTCATGGAGGTATATGTTGAAACAACTTTGCACTGCTATTCGCCGTTAATGTCCAGGTTCTAAAAGTATGCATACTTCTGAATCATGACAATATTCGTCGCCATGCCCCCAATTCAATCTTCGCCTGTATGTGGTGATGGCTCTTTTTAAACAAGCTGTCTATAATTAGGTGTAACACCTTAAGAGGTTCCGTACGAGTATTAAAGATGAACAACGCACTTGTTGAAATTTGGAGATTACAGCAAATAATTGTGTATAACGCATCGGTGACATGATCCGATCGGACTGAGGATCACCTTCGACATCATATCCTCCACAATTTATTGTTTCTGTAGTTAATAATATTTCAAAAAATGTCTTGATTAATACGTTAAAAATAAGGGTTGAATTTTCCCTCATGACTTTCTGAAACGCGAAGTATTGTTTTCAAGAACAAAATCAATGTCGGATTTTCGACGGTCTTGAAATGGTATAAACCATATTGAAAGGGATGTTGGTGTGTGTTTGTGTCTACGATAATTTAAGAAATCCACAATGGATTTTGATGAAACTTGATATTTCTAAATGAAATACTTCGGTTCTGTCAAATTTTGTTTAAAACTAGTTTAAACATAATGATACTCTGTATTGTACGTTTTGTTACTACCTCAAAAGTTGACAACTTTAGTAAAAAAAAAGCGTAAATATCTTTTTAAAGATAATTAAATTTTTTAAACGTTTTCGTTATAAATTGTTTTCGAAGAGAAATAAATAAGGTTTAAAAAACAAGGAAAGTTAGTTAATTACTTTTTGTGAGTATCTGAAGAAAAAGTATGTTTATTAAGGATATGAGTTTTCTTTATAAGAAATTTTGATACAAAACTAAATAAGCTTTAAAAATTAATTTCGTGTACTAAAAAATTTTGTTCGCGCAGGCGATTTCGAAATATTTTTCTCACGTTGGTGTTTAAATGTTTACTAACGTCTAGATGAATGATTAATGATATATCTGAAATATTTTTTTATCATTATTTTGACCATCTTGCCAATTTTCATTACCATTAGGGTCTTTACACATGTATATTTCCTTAATCTATAAATTCATTAGGTGCAAATAAAAAACAAAACAAGAAACATGAGTAAACTTGAAAACAATTCGTACTTCTCTCTCTTTTTCTAAGAATAAGAATAATCAGAAAAATGATATTTTTTGCACTTACTTTTGGTAGCTTTGGATGTAATAAAAACGTAAAAAAGACAGATTAGAATGATGTAATCCATTTAATTCATATTATATTATTTATTCTGTGATTATAGAATTTTGTATGCTCTCAGTAATGGTAGTTTAATAATTTTCATAGCATAAAAGAAAAGATTTTAATTTTAAATTGCTTTATTAGGCACATCGGCTGTGTTTGGAACTACAAAAGATGTTGTGGAGTAAATATAAAGTTTTAAAAGCTTTTAATCTATTTTAATTGTAATTACGTTTTAAATAACCATTTGGCTTTATTTTTAGTGCATTTACCAAATGTAGTGTTTGTTATAATGTAATATTTTGTGATTTAACTAGCAGCTTTCAAAGTTTTGTTTAGCATCAATTACAAAATGTATTACTTCTTAATTTCAATTTGTCATAACATTATGGAACACTGATATTTTGTTAATATATTGTAACAGTCCGTCAATCTATGTTTGCTTGATTCACAACAAATGAAGTAATTAAATATAACTCAATTTAACTCAAATAATAAATCACATTAAACACTAATAGTTATTTATATATCAAGGGAGTTATGGGTATATTAATTGCCGAGGGCAGCGGATTGCAATCCCGAGGGACGTTAGTCCCGGGGGATTGTTAAGTTGCCCGAGGTTATTAACATGCATAACTCCGTGATAGATAAATAATTTTATTTCATACTAAAAATGAAATATGCAAATGAAATTTTTGGTTATTAAGATTAAGTGAACGTTGTTTTAAAAATTAAGTAGGCATGGTTACTATGGATATAAAACTGATGTTTTTCAAATATTTGTCAAAATACATTAGAATGATTAGAGGGCAGTTATAGATCTATAACTGCCTAGATACCAACTCATAACTTCCCAAGGGAGTTATGAACGTGTTTATGGTTACGGTAACTAAGGGTCTATTTGCTTATAACGTAGTGGTATGAAATAAAAGTTTTATCTATATTACCATGTATCAAAAAAATAGCAGAAATGGACGTAAGTATGAATATTAGTACCACATAAACAAGCCCTAAGTGAACGTCTTTAGGTGTATTCTTAAAATAACATAATGTTATTAAGTTATTAATATAAAGTCATTTGACGAATATTTAGCAGTTTTTGTCTTTTATTGTGGTACGTGTGCCAAACAAATAAATGATAAGTATTAAAATTTTCCATATTTTCTACTATGGTTGTAATCATCGTCAGTGGTAATAAATTATCACAGTAAAAACATTAAAAATTGATATCTGTGACAAATAATATATAAGTTTATCAAAATGTTTTAATAAATCCATGGCAATTTACCACAAAATTGAGTAGCCTGTCTGTTTTGTAGCTTAGTTTTCAAATCTATCATAATATCCAGAATTTCAGTGCTGGTCACTCTGTCCGCTTCCAGTAATCTAATGGCGTTCTGACAGAAATTATTGACATTTTAAATTTTGTAAATCATTATCATAATTTATGGCCAAGTTTTCTAAATCTTTTTTACAGCTACAGAAAATTTTGTTATTAATAATATATATATATATATATATATATATATATATATATATATATATATATATATATATATATATATATATATATATCGAGTCTAGAATCTACCCACGTTCTATGGCTATCTTTGTTATTATAAGAGATACAGAGTCGGTTAAATTAGCATAGTTCGCCAGAATTACATAATAATTCAAATACCGATAAGAAAATTCAACATTGTTGCCAACTTTCTAAGATATCTGAAAAAACTAAAAATCGTCCAAATCTTCAAACGGCTATATCTTTCTTAATATTTAAAATACGAAAAAGTTATGAGAGGCTTTTGATAGCTATTTTTACGCAAAATAGGAAAATGTGAATAAAAATTTTTTAGCTAAACCGAAACATACATTTTTTGAAATGGCAACTATAGGTAGCTATGGACCCATTCGATAGCTTATTTTTTTCTGATTTCAAAAATGTATAGCTTTGTATGTTTAATATTATTAGTTAACTCACAATTTTCAAATAAAAGGTAATTGTAATGTTTATTAAACAAATTAAAGTGTATCGTGAAAATTTAAATAACAAAATAAGCTCATATTATACTACTAAATTTGTGGAAACAACAAGAAATAATGTACTACATTATTAAAATAAAAAAGTTCTAAATAAATTTAACTTACAACGAAGAATAACAGCAAAAAGTATAAACAGATAACACAATCGTAGAAGTGCTTCAAAATGCCCTCCATTATTCTGAACACACATTTGACATCGTTTTCAAATTTCGTTTTCTACTTTTAATACACTTTGGATTCTAATTTGTTGTATAGCAACACGAATTTTATTTTTTAACTCGTCTAGATTACCAGGTTTTACTCTTTACACTTTGTCTTTAATTGCACCCCACAAGAAAAAGTCCAGGGGGGTTAAGTCTGGAGATCGCGGCGGCCAAGCTATTGGGTCTCGATTTCCTATCCAATTATTAAAACGTTCCTGTAAATAGTTACTCACAAGTAATCCATTATGTGTATTTGTAAATTTTGCTTCAGCGGTAAAAAGAATGGTTTTCGAGAATTGATTGTTTGCTCGACGTTCATTAATCAACCATGTAGCAAAACGTAATCTTTTCTGATAATCTTCAACATACAATGTATCTCCTATATGAAAATGATATGGCTTAAAATTATTTTGTTTCAAAATAACGTGGGCTTCATCTTTGGAAGCGTTGCACTAGTTCGGAGTTTCACGAAGAGATGTAGTAGGTTTAAATTCGACGTAAGCTAAAACACTTTTTTCTTTTTCTGTGTTAACATTAATTTTAAAATTTTGAGATTTAGTATAAGCCTCATATTTTTTTAAAATTCGATTCGAGTTTGGCAAATAATCTCACATTGGATTGTCTTCTTTCCATATAAGTTTGAAGATATAATTCCGAAGCAGCATTAGCATCTCTGTTAGAAGAATAAGCCATTAATAAATTAATATTCACTATTTAAGTACGAACTGCAACTGGTTACAACAAATAATTCAATATCTACTATTTGACAGTCAATCAATGAAGAGTTTTGTTTTTAATTGTCACAGCACACCATGGCAAATATTGCATTTGTTTATTAAATACTATAATAACAATTTTTGAAAATCGTGAGTTAACTAATAATAGTAAACATACAAAGCTGTGCATTTTGAAATCAGAAATAAATAAGCCATAGAATGAGTCCATAACCACCTATAGTTGCTATTTAAAAATGTTTGGGTTGTAGCTCGAAAAATAATTACTAAACAAATTTTTATTCGCATTTTCCCATTTTGCGTAGAAACAGCTATCAAAAGTCTTTTTATAACTTTTCGTATTTTGAATATTAAAAGATATAGCCGATTGAAAATTTGGACGATTTTAGTTATTTTCAGATATCTTAGAAAGTTGGCAACAATCTTGAATTTTCTTATCGGTATTTGAATAATCATGTAATTCTGCCCAACCCTGTATCTCTCATAATAGCAAAGATAGCCACAGAACGTGGGTAGATTCTAGACACCCTATATATATATATATATATATATATATATATATATATATATATATATATATATCATATTTCGAATACGGTTGTATTCATCATCAGTGGAATTTAACAATAAAAAGAACTAAAATTAATATTAAAAATTGACAACTATCACAAATAATGTACAAGGTTACTATTTTAAATTTTCCAACATTATAATTTATGGGTAAGCTTTCTAAATCTTTTTTACTGTTACAAGAAATTTTATTATTAATTTTTATATGTAACATTTCTAAAAGTAAACGTTCCTTTAAATTTGATTCTACATCTGTGTTATCATATTGAAAGATGTGTCCTAGATCGTTTAAATGTTTAGCCAAAGCAGTAGGTTTAACACGAACATCAGCTTTATGTTGTGTTAATCTATTTTTTGAAGGTTGTAAAGATGTTCCTATGTAAATTTTATCACAAGAATCAGAAATGTTACATATAAAAATTAATAACAAAATTTCTTGTAACAGTAAAAAAGATTTAGAAAGCTTACCCATAAATTATAATAATATGTTGGAAAATTTAAAATCGTAACCTTGTACATTGTTTGTCATAATTGTCAATTTTTAATATTAATTTTAGTTCTTTTTATTGTTAAATTCCACAGACGATGAATACAACCGTATTCGAAATATATGGAAAATGTTGACACTTGTTGTTCGTTTTTATTGACACACGTACCATAGTGAAGAAGGAAAAAGAGAAAAAAAAAATTATTACATATTCGTCAAATAACTTTATATTAATAACTTATATATGCAGGGTGGCCCACTTAAGCGGGATTGCTCCATAACTCCCTTACTATTACAAATACGAAAAAATGCCTTATATAAGAGTTGTCCACAGTCATAAACTACACATTATAAAATTATTTTCAGAAATGGCGGACTTCCGGTTATACCGGAAACTCATGCCAACTTCGTTATTTTAAATAGAACAACCTATATATTATTACATTTTTGAATTCCTCGTTGAATTTAAAGGTCACTTTAATAACCATACTATGGATCTACGTCACATTTCTTCTGAGTCATTTTGTAGAAAAAATGGCGAAAACTTTCAATATATCGAAAACGGATACTGGTAGAGAGATGGGGCTTTCGTTTTTTACTTCCGAAAGGATACCGCATCATTCTCATTCATTGCCAAAAATCTTGCTTTTAGAATTCAATCATTTCTATCGCTCCGAAAATAACTTTTGTCAAACATGGATAACTTAATTGTTTTAATGCACAAGAAATAAACAATAAATACTCAAGAATTAATAACACAAAACTCAAAAGAAATACACAAGGAATACATAAAGAATGAACAATAAACACATAAGGATTGGACAAGCAATACAAAATAATTACTTAAGGCTTACACAAGAAATAGAGAAGAAATGCACAAGAAATACACAATAAATACATAAGGAACGATCAATAAATACATAAGGACAATTACTTAACGATTACAGAAGATATACAAAGGAATGCACAAGAAATACAGGTTATCCTGTTGACACGTTCCTCGTTTGATACTGCACGCGTCCGGTATTTGTAATAACTTTTGAAAGGCTGTTTCTCGGGAAAGTCTTCGTTCAGGATACCGTACCGCATAAATCCTTGACGCCAATAACGCATTTCTTTGGCATTCTCCAAGAATGGAAGTCATGTCGATCAACTCTGCGTTGGACAACTACATTTTAATGGAAATGTCTTGTAGAAACACTTAAACTGATATACAAGACAGCAAAGCACAACAGAAGCTCGAGAAACTACGCATACGTTATCACAAGAACCTCAAGCAATTTGGTAAATAGTATTGGTTATGTTATTTTTCGAAATTTTTTATTTTAATTTTGATATTAAACTTATACATCTGTTGTTAATTGGAAATAGCGGATTTAGATAAAATTTTTTATGTGATTTATATATTAAACATTTTTTATTCTTGTAAGAAAAATGTATAAAATTAATTTTGTCATTTACCTTAGGTTTCTTATCCGCAGAAAAATGGATTTGTTGTTTAATCATTTTTAAATTTAATGATTTTGGATAATTATTTTCAATACATGCTTTAACAATATTTTTTACATGTTCAGAAAGAAAATTTGGATCCGCGATTTTCATATATCTATATACAGTGCGTACCAAATGTATGGCGTTGTTATGTCAAAGCTATTCAAGCTAAATCGATAAAACCCCACTAGATTTTTTCTTGTGGGGTTACCTGAAGAGTCGTATATACCTCGATAAACCAAACAACTTGAATGAACTAGTGCAACGAATTCGAGAAGAGTTGAAGGATTTTCCAATCGAATTTCTTACTGCCAGGAGGTAAATGGGAAACAGTTTGGGCATCGGTTATAAATGATTCTTCTACTAGATGAACTTCATAAACTTAAAACACGGTTTCAACAATCTGATGTTACATTAACCACCATAAAATAATTTATTGTTCCCCATGCTAACTGGATCTTATCTTATCTTATCCAGTTAATACCTACTCCCAATATTTAATTTACAATAGCGAAGTTATCTTTAGAGATAACTATGGCAAGCGGCATGTCCCTGAATTTTACTTGAAAATACCTTTCAAATGGTGTACCATTTGACCTCCCTTCCTATTTAAAAAAAAAACAAGTTGGTTGTGCAGCTCCCGGCCTTGTCAGTTAAAAAAATAGCAAAACTGTGGAAATAACATGCATATTAAATTTTATGGATTTTGCTTGAATAATTTTGAAATAGCCCTTTCCATACATTTGGTACGCATATATATATATATATATATATATATATATATATATATATATATATATAGTGTCTCAGGAGTGAAAGGCCAAGACTTTGGAATGAGTAGGTGGTATTGAAATAATGTCAGTACTTCATGTAACTTTTTTCTCCGGCTCTTCTTTGCAGAGCTATAGGGCTGTAAAGTTGGAAATTGAAAACACATTTTTATTTTTTTATTTAACTTTAAACCTATATTTAGAATTTATTGAAAATTTGATGGATTGTCAATCATATCAATGCAACTATTTTTGCAGTACCATTAGGTATACGGATGTTGTAGAAAGTCAGTATTATACTTGGCTCACTGGTTAAAGGGTCAAAACTTTTACAGAGATAAAGCAACAAACTTAAGAAATATTCTTTATGAACTTACATCGTTGTATTAATTTGTTAAAAAATGTGTCATAAGTATGTATTATCAAGATCTACAAGTAAAGAAAAAACACATATGCCATAGGGGTTATTATTAAAAAATAACAACGTTACGGAATTAAGAACTAAACACGTTGTACTTGAAACAACATACCTAGATTGTTCCTCATAGCATCGCAATGGAAATGAATTCTATCTAATAATTCATTCTCTGTTTGTACGTGTGTTACATATACCAAACTGAGGCAACCCCAGAAGAATGAATCCACTGGATTTAATTCAGGAGTACGCGCGGGTCATGCAATTAGACCTCCTCTTCCAATCCACTTTTCGGGGTACTCAACGTTTAAGTAATTACGTACCATAACACTAAAGTGAGGAGGAGTTCCATCGTGCAAGTAACACATATTAATTCTTGTTTGCAAAGGAATGTCATCTAATAATAAATTTAAATTATTCTGAAGAAAATCTAGATACGATTGCTCATTTAAACGGACATCAATTATAAATGGACCAATTAAGTGGTTTCCAATTATTCCAGCCCATACGTTCACTATGAATCTTTGCTGATGCCTTGTCTTAATTATACCGTGTAGATTTTCATCGGCCACAAATGTAAATTATGGGAGTTTATTATGTCATTTCTCGTAAATTCGACTTCATGGGTAAACAGTACCGATGAAATAAAATCTGGATTCTATCTCTGTTTTTCTAAAAACCAGCGCGCAAATTGAAGGCGTGCTGGATAATTTTCTGGATTCAAACCCTGTACTTTTTGAAAATGATACGGATGTAATAGTTGTTCTCGAAGTATTCTGTGCACGCTGTATTTTGAAATATTACACTTGATGATTATCTAAGATGTGGTGCTCTAAGACGGCAGTACGGACAATTCTTGCGGTACTCAGGCCACCTGCTAACCATTTAAATGTGCTGACCCATAAACAAAATTATTATTACTGTTATTTGAAACAAATAATTCAACATACCATACGACTCGATTAATTTTTCTTTTGCCGAATTAAATATTAGAATTCTGCCACTTTCTACAATTTAAATTATTTTAAGCTCAAATTTGGTATTATTGCTAAAGATAATTATCCACAAAATTTTAGCTAAATGCAATTTTTTTTCTTGGGCGCCACAAGATATGCAGTTTCCTCAAAATTTAGACATTTAAAATTTTTTTTTTTATTTTCTTGTTTAACTGTAAATGAACCTCGATTCCCTAAAATGTCACCGAATTCGGGAAACAATCTTGAATTCTCCATTGTATTAGAATTTCGAAAAAAAATTGACACCACTGAACTGGCACTCCTGCCTTTCCTTCTTATTGTCAGCTTATTTGAATTTGAATATTGTTTAATTCCTTTTACTTGTTTTATTTTATACCATTACATTTAGTCGCCGTCGTCGTCGGTATTGTCGTGGTTTGCCGTCGGTATCGCCGTCAGTATTGCCGTCGGTATTGCTGTCGATATTATCGTCGGTATTGGCGTCGTATTGTCGTCGGTATTGCCGTCGGTATTTCCGTCGGTATCGCCATCGGTATTGCCGTCGGTATCGCGGTCGGTATTTCCATCGGTATTGCCGTCGGTATTTCCGTCGGTATCGCCATCGGTATTGCCGTCGGTATGGCCGTCGGTATTGCCGTCGTTATTGCTGTCGGTATTGCTGTCGTTATTG